>OX439141.1:116797476-117395358 GCA_949318255.1 Pollenia labialis
TAAAAATAAACAACAAACTAAAAGAAAATTAAAACTACAATACACACATTTACTTACTTAATGAACTTAACCTACAAATCAAAGTGCTTTTTATTTACTAAACTCATACCTATAATTTATATAGCACATAATTCCCCTATAAAGGTTTGTTGACCCCTAGTCATATATTTTAATTCTACACTCTACCTCGACTTGTCTAACCTGTATAAACAATTCACATAACAATGATATGATTACTTCTTAACTTATTATGATTAACACGATAAGAATATTATAAGGGAAAATATTATGATGGAATAATGTTGCTCTAAGAATGTGTTTACCACAACAATGTTTTTTTCTTTGCGTACACTTTAAATATATAATATAATATAAATATGTTTAAAACCAAAAAATAAATCACTTTTGTTAAAAATTCGATTTATTTTGATTTTCTCAAAATAAATCGAATTTTGCTGAGGAACAGAATATTTATGTAAGTAATTCTTTTTATAATTCGAATATTAAGGTCAAGATCAGTTAATAAGGTACACACTGATATATTGCACAACAAGATGCAAAACAACAGGTCGCGTGCCTGTGGATTTGTGAAGCTGTCGAAAGACGTGGTGGCAGAATTATCCAAAATATTTTGGTACATAAAATAAAATTTAAAAAGTGAAAAGAAACCAACGTCTCTTCAATGCTTAATATTTTGCTGTATTTTTTAACCTCTCTTTAATATGTATACCTGCCCTGAAGGAAACCTGGGTGCAAGTGTCTCCAAGTCACCAGTTTTGTCGACTATTTTGGTGACATTGTCTACAAAGTGTCTACACTTCACTACATTTGCCACTATATTTGCCTTTAATTCGCAAAAATTTTTTTTCACTAGTGACATTTCCTACAGGGTGTATTCATTCACTATCTTATTTTTTTACATTCACTCGAACTAATAGCGTGAACAATTTTTCACGGTAGATTCACGATTAATTTTTCGCTTCGAAACCCAGTAAAAACTTCGCCTACAAAATAATGTGTTAGGTAATCAGAAAAACTTAAAAGCACTACTGAAAGAACCAATGAATTTTACAAGGGTTGTCCCAAAATTCAAAAGTAAGTTATTATTTTCATACAAGCATACATCCAGAAATAAGTAGTTATAGAAGCAGTTAAAGAAGAAAGCTACTAAATAATGTGTGAGAGAAGTTATTAATTTTGAAAAAGTAAGCGAAGTTTTTACTGGGATGGAATAACAAATTACACTTGTAATTCACTAGTTTTTAAATAAAGTACAAACACAACCTTAAAGTTAATATAAACCTCTCAAAATGAATTAAAGGTTGTTAAAAAGCCCGGTTTAGTACAATGTTTAGCTTGCAACATGAAAAAATCAGTTTAGAAGAAAAACGTTCTTTGGTCTGTGTTTAAAATCAAAATATTTTAAACAATCTGTTATTACTCTTTTATGGGTTCATTATTTTTATTTTCATTTATTTGAGGTCAAACGAATCTTAACTAAAATGTATCTTATAATCGATTTGAATTATGATTGCTGATTGTTAAGACATTAGTAAGGGTAATGACTATTTTATTATTCGTTACATAAAACTATTGTGAATTATTTATAATGACTAAAAATCTTTTTTTTTATACTTTACTAACAAGCTAGCTTTCAAATCAAACAAACCAAATCTTAAAGTCTCTAACTTATTGTTACCTTACACAAAACTCCTAGGGTGAGCTGAAATAAAATCGCATACTGAATTTAAACAAGCACTTATTCTTTTTATTTTTCTTTGTCTCGTCACGCTGATTCCTTTAAAATATTTCCAAGCGAAAGCTTAAAACTTATAAAGCATTGAGTAGCAAAGTTGGTTTAACAAGCACCCTATTCTCGGCTCATATTAACCTATTGTGGCTTGCGCCTACCGTCCACTCAATATCCACTCATCCGCATTAAACTACCTTATTCCTATTAAGCCAAGCTACGCACACAACTTTGTTCAGTCTGTTTAAATGCACTACTGACCTTTTTATTCCAACTATTTTTGTGCTTTTATATTTTTGTGTAAAATTTTTGATGTTTTAGTTTTTCTTAAAAGATTTTTTCATGACAAGGGTATGTTAAACATATATTTTTTTAATATCTACCCTGCAGATTATAGGACTATTCCACACACGCGTGTAAAATGTAGCCCACAAGGGACAAGGACTAGTCCAAAAGTAACCCAAACGTATGGAAAAAACATGGTCTATTTAAGATAACGATGCCCTAGGGCAGGATTGGATTACAAAGGAGTAGTCTTAAAACTACTCCATGGTATGCTAAGGAGGATTAGTTTTGCAGTCGTTTAAAAGCGAAAACATGTCTTTAAAAAACGAAGACATGTCGTCTCACTACAAAAAAATTGTTAACAATGGCATGGTCCATGCTCGCATTACATCGGACCAGTCCATGGAGTAGTCCATTTGGTCAAAATGGATCAGGTAGTCCAATTATATTTGCAGGGTATGTATGTATATGCATTTCAGCCAGGTTTTTTATGTACACTATTTTATTTTCTATTAAGCTGCTTTACAAAGTGCTAGCAATTATTTTACATTTAACGTGATGTAACTACTGCAGCAGCCCAGGAAGCAAGTTGTACAAAAAAAACGAAAACCTTAAGAAATTCTATACATTCATCTTTTATTTTATTTTAAACAAACTTTAATAGAACGAATACATATGAGTCTATGTGTTTTTGCGCATTTTATACCAAATGGTTTGAATGTGTATGTGTGTGAGTATAAAAAATTAAATATTTAGTATGCATGGTTGGTTGGCTACTTCGACTGCAGTCTAGTGCTTAAATATAAATGTATAAAATAGAATTTTTTAGGAACGGAGATTGCAAAGTATTATCTTTTAGCTGCTTAGTAGCAGAATTGTCGTAGCTAAGGGGCTTACCTATACTTAAACTTCCTGTACCCTCGCTAATTTTTGTAGCACATATACCCGCGCAGTTAAATCACTGAAAACATTTTTTTAAAAAACTTAATTTCGCTTGGGAATTTATATTAAAATAAAAAAAAAACCCAAATTGTTTTTGTTTTCAATATTTAAATTTTTTTTTATTTTCAAAATCATGCAGTATAATTTAGTATAATTTTTATTGACCTTACAATTATGTTGTTTTTTCTTAGAATTATTTAAGTCAGGCTTTCAAGGTCACAGTAAATGAAAAATAAAAGACTATTTATTCATAATTTTACTCCTCCGACGTTTCGTTGAGATTTTTTCAACTTCCTCAGGGATTTAAATTTTATTGAATATATAATCTTTACATTATAATTTTAAATAAATTTGTTTTTAAACAATACAACAAGTACCAAATAAAACACAAAATAAATAAAATAAATAATAAAATAAAATATATCACAGATGAATTTTCTTTTGGTATCACAGTTTAAAACATAATAAATTTCAGTGTTTTTACTAAATAATAAAAATTTGGGAATTAAGCACGAATAACAAAATCATTTAAATTAAATTTTGTATTCCCACGAAAAACTGGCAGGTGCACGGCCTAAAAAAACTGACTGGCAACCCGCTTTTTAAATAAAGCGAGTTGTTTTTGTTTTTATTTTGTTTTTTCTTAACCTACTTACAACTACAATTAATGTTGGAAGAATTCCAATCAATTGTAGTGGGGAATGTAAGGAGAGATAAACTCACTGTTTATTGTTGATGATTTTGTTTAAACTTTGATATGGTTACAAATAAAACTGTTTTTGTAATTCTTATACGCTTAACAGTTTTATTTGGTTTAATATCTTTAGTTTTTCTAAAATGTTTATGGATGAAGTTTCCTGATGATCTGGCCTAAGCAACCAGCGAAATGCGCATAGGAATAGCTTATCCTATCAACAATAAATTTCAGTGTTTTTATCAAATAATAAAAATATGAAATTAAGACGAATAACAAAATCACAAAAACAATATTTTATAATTTGTTTTTGTTTTAAAAGCAATTAAAGTCTTCGGTCGAAATCTACAAAGAGGCTGTTAATAAAAAGAATAAAAAAATATACCTCTTTAACAATAATTCCATTGTTTCTTAGTTAGCCCCAAAGATGGCTCATCTCTTTTGCAAGTGTTAGAACACAACTTTACACCAAAAAACAATTTTATAGCATTATGCTCTTTAATGTTAACTACAAAAGCTTTATAAAATTAATTTTTGTATTGTTTTTTGTTTATTTATCTTAATTTACAACATGAAAAATAAAAAGGTGTCAGACTAATGCCCGTAATTTTTACAAGCAGATATCTAGCTGTGTAAAGATATCTAAGGTGTAACGAATTTTTGATAATTTAAACATGTTTGTCTTACCTACTAGTTGAACTGTAGTGTATTTTACACCATCGATTTTGACAGTTAATTAAAAATATTAATAAAAATACAAATGTTGCCATATTTTAAAAGAAAACTTAAAGGAAAATCACGTAGGCAAAATTAACGTTGAAATTACCAAACTATTTTTACCGGATAGGTAGAGATAACTGTTAGGTAAGAACACCAACAGATATCTGTTTGTTGAAATTACGGGCATAAATTGTTTTGAATATTTGGTTTCTAATCTAAAATACTAAATTTTACTTTTATAAATTTCTACATTGTAGAAAGATAATAAGTTAATTTAAAGATAATTTAGTCATTAACCTAATTATTGTACCTTACCTTATATATACTATTATATACTTCCGAACGACCCTACAGAGAGGAAAAACTATGACGTTTTTTGTGTCTAGTTCTCCTAACTAGTATGCAGTTGAAATAATGCACAATCATTTCGTTAGGAAAAGAATTGCGGACCAAAATTTGGACCAAACTCCTAAAAAAAAATTGTGATTTATATTCTATTTATAGAGTATTTCAGGGAACGTAACAGTTACTCCTTTTTTTAAAGTCAGATGATAACGGTTATATTTTGATTTTTATTTTTTTGAAAAAAACCGCTATTTTTTATTTTAATTTTTTTGAACAATAACAACGGTTAATCTCAGATTTTTAATTTTTTGAACAAAAATAACAGTTACTTTTTGATTTTTATTTTTCAAAAGTAAATAATATAAAAATTGAGTTGAATTTAAGTATTTATTTTAATGTGCATAAAGCAGCCCATACACGATTCAATTCAATTGTCAACTGAGTCAGATGTTGTCCATATCAAAGCGTGCATGGCTTTGTCAATTGATTAGTTTGACGGTTGTCTAGTTGGTTGAAGAAAAATCAAAAGATTTTGATTTTTTCAATATGACTGCTCTTGATCAGTTGTCAAAATAAATTTTTGTAGTTTTCTTTTGCAAAAAAAAAGTTAAGTATTTAAAAAAATTGTCTTCTATTTCATTAAATTAAATAAAAATCAAATAATAACTGTATTTTTTTTTTCAAAAAAATAAAAATCCAAAGATAACTGTTGCTTTTAACCAAAAAATAAATATCAATATATTAAAAATCAATTAATTTTTATTATAGAATAGTTCATTAGGATGAATATGGTATACTTGAATCAGTTTTCCGGCATTTACTTCTATATTTTTTGTTTTCAAATTTCAAAATAACTGTCATTTTCGGTCCCTGGAATAGTTGGTGGCATGTCATAATGTCTAGTGTCATAGACTTTATGACACTTAAAAAAAAGTCATAATGTCCATCAGAAAAGTGACATAACATCCACGGACGTTATGACACTTTACTAAGTGTCATAATGTCCACAACTTAACGTAAAACATAGCTGGCCTTCGGCCGGGATAAAGGTATAACAAATACCGGCTTCGCTAACTAAAGCTTATTTGCACAGCCGGCCTTCAGCCGGGCGCAAGGATTTTCTCTTCTATGGTATAACAAAGACCGGTTGTAACCGACAACCATATTATGGATAAATAAGTTTCTTTAAAAATAGTTTTGTTGGTTGTGACCATAATAAAACATGTTTTTCTTAGCGTGTATGTAGATTATTTTTTGTAAAAGTGTCACAGTGTCCGTGGACTTTATTACACTCTTTGGAGTGTCTATGTAGAGTCCATGCACACTATGACACTGAACGTTATGACATTCCACCGAATATTTACTATTTTGAACACAAATGGTTTGGTGTTTTAATCTACACAGACAAAGTTATTATCTCAATTCAAACACAGAATTTTTTGAATCAAACCTTCTGTTTATTGTTGGTGTTTGGTTAAGGCTTCGAAATTATTACGGGTAAGACTTTTTGTGAGAAGCCTTAGTTAGCGAAGCCGTTATTTGTAATACCATAGAGGAGAAAATTCTTGCTACCGGCCGAAGGAAATTTTTTTTGGCATTATATATATAGCATTGACTACAAGTATGTTAAATTATTACTTAAGTTGTGGACAATATACACTTTGAAGAGTGTCTTAATGTCCGCGGACATTACGTCACTGCTATGATGGACCTTATGACACTTTTTCAAACGACATAGTGTCCATGGACACTGTGTCACTGAACGTTATGACGCGCCACGTTATATACACACTACAAAACACAATGATGGCATTTCACTCCCCCTTTCCTTATCCATTCCTTGGCTAAAGGAGAAGAAGCCGACTTGGTCTTAAGCATAATTCTGCTATTAAAATTTGATGTTTTTAACAAAAAAATTAAAAAAAAGAATAAGGGATTTTTTTTCATTCTTTTTTTTACCAACTTTGAAACCAACCAACATATTTATTTCTTTTCTTTTGAGTGTTTATAATTCTTATTCGCTTTAGGGTTTTATTTATATAATATTTTTGGCTTTTCTTAAATCTTTGGAAAAGGTTTCCTGATGAGCTGGCCTAAGCAACCAGTGAAATGCGCATAGAATCTTGACTTTCCTCAACAATAAATTTCGGTGTATTTATCAAATATGAAAAACTGGGAATTGAGCACGTCATATGGAAATCGTATTAATAATAAAATTGTATATGTGTTTTTTTTTCAAAATTATGTCATATTCAAAATGTCATAATTTCGACGAATTAACCGAATGTGTTGAGTTGATATCTTCAATATCTCGAAAACTACTATTTATACGAAGTTGATGTAATCTTAAAGATTAATATTGAAAAAAAAAATGTTTTGTTCGAAAAATGTAAAATCTGCAAAATATTAAATTTTAAAAACGGAAAAAGTTCAATAAACAAAATAGCCGTTAGAGGGCGAACTTTCTTGAGGCATCTAGACGTTACTAGTATCACCTTCACGTCTGGGCTAGAATATAAATATGGGGGATTCACATTCATATCAAGTCATAGCGTCATAATTTCCTAAAAAATTTTTTACAATTGTTTAAAAAAAATATTATTGTGATTCGAACAAAATAATTTAATACTGTGTTCATTGATTCGCCATAACTGTACAGTAGAAATCTAAATTATAAGCGGCTGTCCACAGTAGTCATATATATTCCATGTAATTATTTTAAGACATATAACTTTACAACTTTATGACTACCTTGTGAATCCCCCAATAGAATCGCAAGAGATGGCATAAGATCATTCTAAGTTCTAGTAACGTCTAGATGGCTCTAGAAAGTTCGCCCTCTAGCGGCTATTTTGTTAATTAAACTTTTTCATCTATAGTTATGAACATTGCGCTTAATAACGAACATTCTAGCATTTACAGTGGGGTTGAAGTACAATTATGCACAACAATTTTAAAATTACATCTGTTCATTGATTTTTACACTAGAAGTGTGCATAGCTAAAACAATAACAATTTAAACTAATAAAATAACTAACAAATACTAAATAACTAATAACTAATCAATACAAGATAACTAATAAATTAATCTTATTCTTAACTAAAGTTACTTTCGTACCAATATAATACCTAAACTTTAAAAAACCTGAAATTTTAAAGGAGGTTTTTTTTTCTTTTTTAAGATAAGAAGATAAGTACACTGTGCCAGTTCTCAAAAAAAAATTGAGCTTACAACGAAGCAGGTTTGAAAGGGAGAAATATAAGATTTTCGCATACCATATCGCTAACGGAAGGCATGAATTTTATATGGTGGTAGTCTTATACGTTTAACATTTTTACTTGGTTTAATATCTTTAGTTTTTCTAAAATCTTTATGGATGAAGTTTCCTGATGATCTGGCCTAAGCAACCAGTGAAATGCGCATAGGAATAGCTTATCCCATCAACAATAAATTTCAAGTGTTTTTATCAATAATAAAAACTGGGAATTTAGCACGTATAACAAAATCTTTTGAAATTTAAATTTTGTATTCCCAAAAATTGAAATTACTTTTTGATAATAAACAGGCGGGTGCACGGCCTAAAAAACACTTAATTGACAATATCTTTTGTAAGCTGTTGTTGTTTTTTATTTTGTTTTTCTTAACCTACTTACAACTACAATTAATGTTGAGAGAATTTCAACTAATTGTAGCGGGGAATGTAAGACGAGATGAACGCACTGTTTATTGTTGATGTTGTTTTGTTTAAGCTTTGATATTATTACAAGTAGAACTGTTGCTATAAGTCTTATACGTTTAACATTTTTACTTGGTTTAATATCTTTAGTTTTTCTAAAATCTTTATGGATGAAGTTTCCTGATGATCTGGTCTAAGCAACCAGTGAAATGCGCATACGAATAGCTTATCCCATTAACAATAAATTTCAAGTGCTTTGATCAATAATAAAAACTGGGAATTTAGCACGAATAACAAAATCTTTTGAAATTTAAATTTTGTATTCCCAAAAATTGAAATTACTTTTTGATAATAAACAGGCGGGTGCACGGCCTAAAAAACACTTAATTGACAACATCTTTTGTAAGCTGTTGTTGTTTTTTATTTTGTTTTTCTTAACCTACTTACAACTACAATTAATGTTGAGAGAATTTCAACTAATTGTAGCGGGGAATGTAAGACGAGATGAACGCACTGTTTATTGTTGATGTTGTTTTGTTTAAGCTTTGATATTATTACAAGTAGAACTGTTGCTATAAGTCTTATACGTTGAACATTTTTACTTGGTTTAATATCTTTAGTTTTTCTAAAATCTTTATGGATGAAGTTTCCTGATGATCTGGCCTAAGCAACCAGTGAAATGCGCATAGGAATAGCTTATCCCATCAACAATAAATTTCAAGTGTTTTTATCAATAATAAAAACTGGGAATTTAGCACGTATAACAAAATCTTTTGAAATTTAAATTTTGTATTCCCAAAAATTGAAATTACTTTTTGATAATAAACAGGCGGGTGCACGGCCTAAAAAACACTTAATTGACAATATCTTTTGTAAGCTGTTGTTGTTTTTTATTTTGTTTTTCTTAACCTACTTACAACTACAATTAATGTTGAGAGAATTTCAACTAATTGTAGCGGGGAATGTAAGACGAGATGAACGCACTGTTTATTGTTGATGTTGTTTTGTTTAAGCTTTGATATTATTACAAGTAGAACTGTTGCTATAAGTCTTATACGTTTAACATTTTTACTTGGTTTAATATCTTTAGTTTTTCTAAAATCTTTATGGATGAAGTTTCCTGATGATCTGGTCTAAGCAACCAGTGAAATGCGCATACGAATAGCTTATCCCATTAACAATAAATTTCAAGTGCTTTGATCAATAATAAAAACTGGGAATTTAGCACGAATAACAAAATCTTTTGAAATTTAAATTTTGTATTCCCAAAAATTGAAATTACTTTTTGATAATAAACAGGCGGGTGCACGGCCTAAAAAACACTTAATTGACAACATCTTTTGTAAGCTGTTGTTGTTTTTTATTTTGTTTTTCTTAACCTACTTACAACTACAATTAATGTTGAGAGAATTTCAACTAATTGTAGCGGGGAATGTAAGACGAGATGAACGCACTGTTTATTGTTGATGTTGTTTTGTTTAAGCTTTGATATTATTACAAGTAGAACTGTTGCTATAAGTCTTATACGTTGAACATTTTTACTTGGTTTAATATCTTTAGTTTTTCTAAAATCTTTATGGATGAAGTTTCCTGATGATCTGGCCTAAGCAACCAGTGAAATGCGCATAGGAATAGCTTATCCCATCAACAATAAATTTCAAGTGTTTTTATCAATAATAAAAACTGGGAATTTAGCACGAATAACAAAATCTTTTGAAATTTAAATTATTATTATTTTAAATTTAGTTTTATATGTTTAAAAAAACAAAATCATAAACCTTTAAAATAAGCGGCCCATATATGTACCATAGTTCAAATGTAAAGCACACTTTGATAAAAAACTTTAATACGCATCAGTTTTCATAAATATTTGTCTTTAATTTACAAATCACATATAGAGCCTACTCTTTAAAAATTATTGTACTCGATGGAGCGTATTATAGATTTCGCAAAGCCGAATATAGCAATTTAACTTGTTTCCTTTAAAATATCAACTGCTGAGTGATTTCATTAATCACTTTCTTTTAAAGATTTGTATACAAAAATTCTAAAACAAATGTTATGGCACGAGTAGCTACGCAAGGTTCTTTTATACAAGAATTTAACTAATCGATTTCCTACGATTTGTTTTTCATGTCGATATGAAGCACAAACAACGATTTACACAGAAAAAAAATTATACATATGTATGTACATACTTCAACTTATTGCGGCATGATACTGTTTTTTTTTTGTTTTTGTTTTTTTTATGGCAAATAAAACTTTTATACGTGCCATTTTTAAACAAATTTCTAGTATTTTTCAATTCAAACTTAACAGCTACTGTATACTTAACTTTTTTTCGATAGCAAATATGCGAAAATACACATAAAAAGAATTTTGGATTTATATCTTAATGTGAGTATAGATTGTATGTGTGTATAAGTAAAACGTATGTATCATCCAACTTGTGTTAAGGAGAGTTCAAAGTTTTCTTTGAAAAACTAAATTTACTTTAATAGCTGTTTTGTTTGAAAAATAATAAAAAAAAACGGTGGAAAAACGTTAAAATTTTATGACTTATAAAAGGTTTGTAGGGTAGTAAAAAAAATCTTGTTATAAAAATTGTATAAAGAGTGCACATGTGTCCAGCTAAATAGAACAGAATAATAAAATACGAACAAATTTATGAGATTTTAAAATTTTATAACTTAATGTGATTAGTTAAGCCAGGAATCTCAAAAACTCTTAAGAAAGTTTCTAACAATATTAAGAATATTTTTTGAGATGACACACTTTAACCCTTATGTGTGTGGAAAAAAAACACCTTCTATAGGGTGAATAGGTACCTGGGTACCTTCATTCAAATTGTATGAGAAATCTAATTTTTTGTCTTGTATTGTACAAAAAATCGATGGTTAATGATATAATATTAGAATTTCACTCTGGTTTTCCCCTTTTCATATATTTTTTAAAATCCTAAACCCAAAAAAAAATTTGTAATATCAGCAACTTTTTGCACCCTTAATAGGGTGAATAGGTACCTGTATACGTTTTATATGGAGCAACTTGGAGGATCTTTGCAGAAAAAGTTGCTAACATTAGCAAAAAAAATTGCTTAACTCAGCAAGTTTTTTGCTGAATTTAGCAACTTTTGCTGAATTTCGCAACTTTTTCTGCAAAGATTCTCCAAGTTGCTCCATATAAAACGTATACATGTACCCAGGTACCTATTCACCCTATTAAGGGTGCAAAAAGCAAATTGATATGCCACGAAAACGCAATAGGTACACAGGTACCTGTCCACACACATAAGGGTTAACGTTAAAAAAAATGTATTGATATTTTTAATGAAAATGTAAAATTCTTGAAAAATAGCTGACCTAAACTTAGCATATTTTAATACATAAAACCATATCTTCTTCTCTTAAGCACTTAACATTTATCTTACACATTTATAAATTTTTAATAAATGACCCTTTTTTCAAAAACAAAAATAAAATCTAAAGGATGTCCAAAAATTATGCCAAAAATAAAATAAACAGAATATTATCGCATTCCTAAATAACAAAGTAACTAAAAATTCATATAATTTTAATATTTAAATAATTTCTTTTCTATCTCTTTCTTCAACACATTGACGATGATACAGAGTGATAAAAGCTAGTTTTGTCAAAAAAAAAAAAAAAAAAATACACTCTCCACTGCTTTTGCTACAACTTTTAGGGTTGTCAGGTTACGTTCCCAACTTAATGGATAAATACACTGTGACTTTTAATTTATTTTTATGCATTTTAAGCGTAGAGCGAGAGCTTTGTGCGATAAGCATAAGAAAAAAATAAAGTCTATTAAAAAGTATTTGTTCGTTATTATATCTTTCAATCTAAAGGCCCAACCATAATGTGCATAAGTTGACTTAAGCAATTGCACGAATACATGTAAATCATATGAGGTAAACCATATTGAACTTAAGTAAACTTTTTGTTAAATTTTATGAAACTGTCATTTGTTTTTTTAAATACATTTGAGAGACTTTTTGTTAATTTTTGACAGTAGGTTAAGCTTGGCTATGCATATTATGGTTGAGCCTTAAGCCTTGCTTAGTATTCACAACACACCAAAGCAATTCTAATATCAACAAAAAATGAAAGGTTTCATTAGCCCTAGACCGATAGTTATATCTGTATCCACAGAAAAACTGAATTAAAGGTTTGATAAAACTTCGATGATTATCTCGATGTGTTACAAACGGAATGGCAAAGATCAATAGAACCCCATCTTTTAGCTGGCGATTACAGTAATCGATAAACAGAATTTCATATTTTCAACTGTTGCTATAATTCTTATACGTTTAACAGTTTTATTTGGTTTAATATCTTTAGTTTTTCTAAAATCTTTATGGATGAAGTTTCCTGTTGATCTGGCCTAAGCAACCAGTGAAATGCGCATAGGAATAGCTTATCCCATTAACAATAAATTTCAAGTGTTTTTATCAATAATAAAAACTGGGAATTAAGCACGAATAACAAAATCTTTTGAAAAGTTGAATTTCATATATTTACAATGAAACAATAAGATTATTATTGATTCGATTTCCATGCAAATGCATGTTTTTTGTCGATAGTCTAATAACTATTAACTTTCCGTATCATTAAATTTGCGTTAAAATGGAATCGTTTTTATTTTGTATATTGATGCATAATTTGATGAAAATGCATATATATGTTTTTAATGCATATTTTTACATATTTTGTAATTTTTGAGTGATATTTTATCCAAAACTGTTACAAGTTACATGCTTCGCACATGGGTTTTACCGCGTTGCAGAGGAAATAAGAAGCCTCGTCAAGCGGAAAGGGTACAATTGTAAATTTTTAATTTTTGGTATGCAATAACTTTTTTTGCTTAGTCATCAGATTCCTGAAATTTTTTTAAAATTTCTAAAAAAAATCGTGGGGCTTTCCCCTTGTAATAAGGACTGGTTAATTTAACACTCTTATGCCCAATTTTCAGGATAGTATTTAAATCTATATTAAGTTAATTTTCATAACAAACTTAAATCGTATTTAAAACAGATTGTGTTTTTGAGTTTTATTTGAAAAGTCTTATTTAATTAAGATAAAAGTATGGTAGCACTACTAAATACAAAAAAAAAATATAAAAAAGTGTAATAATCTACAAGGTGGTCTGAAAAAACAGCTGACTGTTAATGCTTTGCCTGTTGTTGTTGTATTTTTGTGATATTCAGGCCACCTTGCTAAAATATTACAATGGAAACTTAAGTTGAAATTAAGTGTACCACATCGGTGACTTAAGTTTGATTTAAGTTTTTAGTGAAGAAAAGAATTTTGTATTTAAATCGATTTTAAAAATAAATGTGTTTTAATATCAATCCTGAAAACTGGGCATTAAGATGCTATATGGGTACACCTGTAACTTCGCATATTTTATGTGAAAAGAAGCAAGAAAACAAGATAAAACGATTTGACAATGAAGATTTTTTAATTTAAGAAGTAGCAAAAAATGTGCAATTATGAACAAAAATAATTAAAACAAGTAAGAAAGTATAGTCCGTCAAGCCCGACCACATGATACCCTACACCACAGTATTTAAAAACACATCATGCTTATGTGTCCATATACATAAATGTGGATTTATCTATGTAGGATTTTAATGAAACCAGTGTTCTTTTTTGTTTAAATTAAAAAGAGTTCAATTTTATTTAATTGTAAATGGATTACGTGCTAACGCTTATTATATAAATAATGTAGTTATCTGTCCAAAGTCCAAACTTCAACTCCCAGTGTCTAGTCCTGTTCTCGTCGATCAACCCTCTACTCGTCGATTTCCCTGTCACTCGTTAGTCAATTCCCCTTGTCATGTCAGTGTTGCATTCCTAATAAGAGTTGCCACTTCTTGTCGTTCGTCCGTTATTACCCGTCCCCACATTCGGCCATCCTACACGGTCATTCGCCCCGAATGACGAGTCCCATCGTTTCATATATTCGGCAACTCTATTTGTCCTCCCAGGACCTTCGGAAGAACCGACCTTTTCAACTTCATAGCGGTCATGACCAACTCCACGAATCACTCTGTACGGTCCAAAATATTTCGGCTTTAATTTCAAGCCTGTTCCGAATTGAATGCGTTTTATCGCCACGAGATCATCCACATTATAAAGAGGTGCTGCCGTTCTTTTCTTGTTAAAGTTTCGTCTATTTTCAGACTGAATTTTAGCTATGTTCTCCCTAGCAGAACTTCGTATTTCTTCTCTTTCCTCGTCAAATTCATGAAAGGTGCAATCTTCAATCAATTTCCTTATATCCCCGTGGCCTGCAACTTTCATTTCCACACCCGTAAGTATTCTGAATGGTGAAAATTTTGTACTTCTTGGCGGGGTATTATTGATGCATTGCTGCACCCTATCTACATGTTTATACCATTGTTGAGGATTGTTCACGCAGAGTTTGGAAAGCAATGACACTACAATCTTATTCATCCTTTCAACTTGGCCATTTCCCCTCGGAACACCGGTTGCTATCAACAAATGCTGAATGTTCTGCTGGTTGCAATACTCTTTAAACACATTCGATGTGAAGGCCGTTCCTCTGTCAGAAATAATCCTCTCTGGGTTACCAAAAATTGCGGACTGTCTTCTTAACCTATCAACTACTTCCTCCGTTCCGGTACTTCTCGTAGGATATAACCATACAAATTTCGAAAATGCATCAACAACAACTAGAATATGATTGTACCGCTTACGAGTTATTTCCATAGGCCCGACATGATCAATATGGTAAGTTTTAAGGGGCTTATCCGATTTATCAATTGGACTTAAAAAACCCTCTGCTTTGCCGACTTTTGCCTCATTAATAATACACTCCATACAACTGCGTACTACATTATCCACCTTCCGAGTTATATCGGGTATAAAAAATTCTTTTTCGACCAGCTCTTTAGTTTTTTTCACGCCAAAATGACCTTCTCTGTGAGCAATTTTAATAATCTCTACCTCCATAGCAGTTGGGATAACTATCAATTCACGATTCGGATCCTTATACAGCAAATCATATTTCAAATAAAAATCTTCGTAACCTTGCTTCTCAACTAGTTGCCTAATAACCTTTACTCTTTCATCCTGTAACTGTGCTGCTTTAAGTCTATGTTTAAACGAATCCTCCACCAAAAGACAAGAAACTCTGCTAAGTGCATCAACATGTTTCATTTTACCACCGGATCTATGCTCTATGACATAGTCAAATTCCTGCAGAAACATAGCCCATCTTGAAACTCTCAATGGCACATCTTTTTTCTTAATCGTCATGGTAAATGCATTGCAGTCAGTTACTATTTTTATCCTTGCACCCATCAAATAAACTCTCCATTTCTTTAACGCCTCGATAATTGCCAGCACTTCAAGTTCATACGAGTGATATTTTTCCTGTGCGCTCGTTGTTTTGCGGCTCATATATTCCACTGGGTGAAACTGTTGGTCCTCTGCATCCTTTTGAAGTAGAACTCCTCCGTATCCATACATACTAGCGTCCGTATGGACCTCAGTCTCAGCCCTAGGCCTATATAATTTTAAAACTGGTGCATTTACTAAGCACGACTTCAGTTGACTAAACGCAATCATCTGTGAATCTCCAAACTTAAATAGGACGTCTTCCCTTAACAAGTCCGACAATGGTTTCGCAATAGTGGCAAAGTTACAAACGAATCTTCTAAAGTATGAAGTTAGACCTAAAAACCTCTGCAGCGCCTTTTTATCCCTTGGTATTGGAAAGTTTTCCACTGCGGAAGTCTTTTCCACTGATGGTCTAATGGCAGAATTTTCTACAATATATCCCAAAAAATTTACCTTTTTCTTCAAAAACTGAGACTTTTCCCACTTAATATTAAGGTTATGTTCCTGAGCCACACTCAATACTCTCTCCAGTTTTTCGATACCTTCCTCCTCGTTTAATGACGGGATTATGACATCGTCCATATATACTACAATCGTACAATCCTGAATCAACTCTCTAAATATCGAAAAAATAAAACGGGAAAACACCGCGGGGGAATTAGAAATTCCAAAAGGTACATATAGGAATTCATATTGTCCATTGTGAGTTACAAACGATGTATATTTCCGAGATTCTTCCTCAACGGGTACGTGGAAAAATCCATTTCTTAAGTCCAGTGTTGTATAAATCTTAGCCGATTGTAATTTGTGCAAAACATCGTCTATCAACACTATTGGAAAATTATCTCTCATTATTTTTAAATTTAATTTCCGATAATCACAACACAATCTTTTGGTTCCATCCTTCTTGGGTACTATTACTATGGGTGAAGCATATTGAGATGTACTTGAACGTATTATCCCATTAGAAAGCCACTCATCTACCTGATGCTCAACAACACGTTGATCATCGTACGACAATCGCCGGGGTCCCTGATAAATTGGGACATCATCAGAAAGAATTATTTTCATGTTAATGGGTGAGGGTTTCGCCCTTCTCGGTCTATAATTTGCAATTAGCCCATTGACGTGGGATGCTTTTTCGCTAGACAGGTGAAACAAATCATACCCCTGATCTTTATCCTCAAATACCAACGTCGAACAGAATAATTCAAACTCACCAATTGGTTCATGTAAATCATCCATTGTGCTGCTTTCCGATTCTTTCCACTTTTTTACCAACTTCGTACCCTCAGAACTCATAATCATATCAGCCTGTTGTAATAAATCATTACCTATTGCTGCCGGATATACAAAATTTTCCGCCACGAAAAATTTTATATTAAACCTATCTCCATCAATATCGACAACTTTGCAAAAATACCCTATCGTAGTCAATATATAGTCTCCAGCGGTAATAAAATCCCGCCTCTCCGATGTTAGTCCCACGTCACCAAAGCGCTGAAAAACATCATTACGAATTATTGAAATGTCACTTCCCGTATCTATAATCGCCGAAAATTTTACACCATTTATATCAATACTCTTGAAACTCCGATTAGCGGTCGTTTTTACCTCCTCTGTTATATCCTCAAAAGATTTCACCATACAAGAATTAGGTGTCTCCCTTTTAACTTCAGGTTGCGTTTGGGATTTACACTCAAAGGATTTGTGCCCTGGTTTTCCGCATTTAAAACACTTGAATGTCGATGACTTGCATTCTTTGGCCATATGGTTTTCCTGGCCACACTTGTAACACTTTCGTTTTGCATTAGTAGCAGGCTTTTCATCCTTTACTTTACTCGATTCAGAAGATGGCTTCGAGGTTAGTGCCTGTTGACCGGATCCTCTAATTTTCTCGTAGGTTTTTAATTTATTCTTCAAGTCCTCGATGTTGCAAGCTTGATATAAAATACTTTTCCCAAATTTTGAGTCTGGTATACCCTCAACAAAGTATTGAATCAGACTCTCCTCGTCTAATTTAATGGGCTTACCTATCTCCATCAAAATGTAGAGGTACTCTCTAAAGCTTTCACCATTTTTCTTTTTGCGATCCTTTAACATTCTATGGATATCCGCTGACGCCAATTTACAACCGAATTCTCCTATTAATGCTTCCTTTAAAGATCCCCAGTTCTTTATTCCACTTTGACTACGAACAAATATCTTAGCTGCACCCTTCAATAATTGCTTAGCGTATATAAATCACCCGCAGTCAGACCGAAATGCTCCAATAACCTCCGTTGCAACTCACTCTTGAGTCCCGTTGTTGCCAATCCCAACCCGGTCAACTTCTCCCTCAACCCCTCAACAGTCAATGCCAAAATCACCTGTGAGTCCATCAATATTATAATATTCAAAAATAATTATTAATCTCCAAAATTCAATAAGTCAAAATAAAGAGTAAATAAAAATTATACAAATAAACAAAAATTCAATTCACAATACAAAAGCTATTACAATTACGTTACAATTCAAAATACATATTCTCAAAACAACAAAAATTATATTTACGTTAAATTCAAAACAAATTCCAACTTGATTTTCCAAAACATTACTCAAATACATTCGTATATCCAATTGGATTTTCTCTTTAATTCTAACTTTGCAGAAAATCAAAAGGGAATAAGCTTACACAATTATTAACAATAAAAGAAAACACCCTAAGAGAAAAAATAAAATTTATGTATCACTTAACTTATAGTATCTCCAACAATAAAAAAAAACCGCAACTCGTTCTCTTCGTAAATAGCTAGGCAGAATTTCTCTTGGCAAAACTTCACTTCTTGTCTCTTTGATTTGATACGAGTTGGTTTCCACTCTCAGCTTGTTGTTACACAATTTCTTTTTCTCTTGGTTTAGTTTATTTACTTTGCGATCAATATCACACAGTTTGTTTTTTTTTTATTTATTTGTTTTCTATAAGTATAATAATTTTGTTTCACTCACTCTAACCAGCTATATTTCTTCGTGATTTTCGTTTATTTCAAAATATTTGATAGTTTTTTATATGCTTTCTACATTCATTGGTTTTCGTACATAGCCGTCTTTGTCTTTCTCATTTGGGTTTTTTTTTCTCTTGGTTTAATTTTGATTCTACTTGTGTTCGTTACTTTTTTTAAAATAACCGTCTTTTGTTTCTCTTTCACTTAGTTTTTTTTTTCTCTCGTATAATTTTGATTCTACTTGTGTTCGTTCCTTTTTTTTTTTTTTTAAAAACAGTCTTTTGTTTCTTTTACTTCGTTAAATCTTCACGTGTTTTCACATTAACTTGTGTTCGTTACTTTTTTTTATTTTTAGTTTTTTCTTTCTCTCGTATAATTTAATTCTACTTGTGTTCGGTACTTTTTTTTTTTTAAATAACCGTCTTTTGTTTCTCTTTCACTTAGTTTTTTTTTTCTCTCGTATAATTTTGATTCTACTTGTGTTCGTTACTTTTTTTTAAAATAACCGTCTTTTGTTTCTCTTTCACTTAGTTTTTTTTTTCTCTCGTATAATTTTGATTCTACTTGTGTTCGGTACTTTTCTTTTTTAAAAAATAACCGTCTTTTGTTTCTTTCACTTCGTTAAATCTTCACGTGTTTTCACATTAAATTGTGTTCGTTACTTTTTTTTTTAAATCACCGTTTTTTCGTATAATCTCATTTCTCGAGAATTTACATTTACTTGTGTTCGTTACTTTTTTTTTTAAATCATAGTTTTTTCGTATAATCTCATTTCTCGAGAATTTACATTTACTTGTGTTCGTTACTTTTTTTTTTAAATCACCGTTTTTTCGTGTAATCTCATTTCTCGAGAATTTACATTTACTTGTGTTCGTTATTTATTTTTTTTTTTTTAATAACCGTTGTTGTTTTCTCACTATAAATAAGTTTGTTTGCATGTTTCGTTGAAAATTGACGTTTTCTTCTCACATATTAACATTTTTTATTACGCGCTTGCACACTTAAATAACTTTTTTTTCTCTAAAGTTAAAACACAGTTTATTTTCTTTAAAAACAGTTTTCATAAAACCTTTTAAGCACTCAGCTGTCTTCCTTTTATGATCCAAAATTTTCACAGATCTACTTTGTTTTTAGAATTCGTCCGAAGTTTTAGCAAGCACTCAGTTCACTTTCTCTTCTTTTGTTTCGGTATTAAACATCAACAGAATTCACTCAGAATTTCTATCCACACACACGTTTCAAATATATTTTAGTCACAACTTCACTCAGAATTTTTACATTTAATTTTTCACCTTTACTCAATTTCTCGGTTTCACTCTTTGCACCTTGAAACTTTAATTAATTTTAATAATTCACCCAGAATTAATTCATAGTTGTAAAATTCACTCAGAAAATTAACACACCGCATTGGACAATTTTAAACTACAGCACGATCCTGGTTGAGCCCCCAAATTGTAGGATTTTAATGAAACCAGTGTTCTTTTTTGTTTAAATTAAAAAGAGTTCAATTTTATTTAATTGTAAATGGATTACGTGCTAACGCTTATTATATAAATAATGTAGTTATCTGTCCAAAGTCCAAACTTCAACTCCCAGTGTCTAGTCCTGTTCTCGTCGATCAACCCTCTACTCGTCGATTTCCCTGTCACTCGTTAGTCAATTCCCCTTGTCATGTCAGTGTTGCATTCCTAATAAGAGTTGCCACTTCTTGTCGTTCGTCCGTTATTACCCGTCCCCACATCTATGTTTATAATCTTCATGAAAATCGCTTTGAAAGTTTGTGAGAGGCAGAAATTGCCCCCTACTTCCCCTTGTGGTCCTATTTTTGAAAAACTGTATAGCTAATGTGCCCATATAGATATGCATATATCTATTTTTTTAATTTCATTAAAATCGGTTTGAGAGGCAGAAATTTTTCAAATAGGAATGCAATAGATAACTATAAATTAAAAAATAAATTATAAGTTCGCTTAGATTTTTACCTGCTACTAAAGCAGTTACAAATTTAGGCATTAAATTCAGTAATTAGTTTTTAAAGAAATTTTATATATACACTATTGCTGGGAAGCTATCGATACTATCGATATTCTTAAACTATCGAAAATATCGATAGGAAAAAAATCAATATCGATATTATTATTTGTGTTCATAGCTAAACATATAAGAGACGCAATAATCACAGTTTTCCGCAGCAAGTTTACTTGCTAATAATTCGCGCTGGATGTTATGTATACAAACAAGAAGAATAGCAGGTGGTATCGATAGCTCAGCAGTGCTTCTTTATACTCCTAATAAGAGGCCCTTTTGCCAAAATGTTTATATTTTTACATAGGGACTAAAATGTCAAATGTTTTTGCAATGTTGCAAAGGCAATTGCGAGCATAAGTCCATACAATGTACACCATTAGAGGAAAAGACCTCTAGAAAATATCTGAAGTTGCAAAAAACCGGAGAAACTGCCTTAAACCAAATAAGGTGGAGATGCTTATGTTTTTACAAAGAAATCAATTTCCTATCAAATAGTTGATGTGTTTTTATTTTGAACGTAAACAAATACAGCATGTACGCATGTATGTATTTCTTAAACATTATTTTTTGCTAACTACAATTTTTGTTAAGTTAGGAATTCTAATATAAATAATATATTTGGTTTACTTTTAAGTTTTGTTCTTTTTTCCACCACTATTATGGATAACAATCTTAAAGCGATATGGTGGCTTATGTCTTGCTGTGGTTCGTGTCTTGGCCGAGCTGGTAACGAGCTTAAAGGCCTTGGCAACAAAAGGTTAGCCATCCCCTAAACCGAGGAGGTATGCGACCCGTGCCTATCGGTTGGTTTGCAGTCAGGGTTCTCCGACTGTATTATCACGGAGATTTGCTGATACCTGGGCACCTCAGCAAAAAGACTACGCCCTTACCACGTTAATGGGGGCTATGACGTGGCGGACCTTCTAACACCACTACACTCGTGGGACCAAGATAAAAATGAAAAATTCTGAAAAAACTTATAACAAACACCCAACTCGGAACAATGACGGACATGCTAGTACAAGGACAACGGATAACACGAAGGACAAAGTAGTGACGAATCAGCCGAGGGCAGTATATGCCACGGCAACCTCAGAGGGTCAACCAGGCAAGTCCAGACTGACCGGAAGTGGTAAGGCAAAACGACCAGAAGGCGGTTGCTCTAAGAATTGCAGTGAGGTACCTCTGAATTTCGAACCAAGTACCACCAACAATGCAACGGCCGTTTCCACCAAGAGAGCGGAAAAATCCCCTGCTTCGTGTGCTGTAAAGTTGGGAATGACCAAGTCACCCAACAGAGCAGCTTTCCATGTAACCATTGTGCAAGGAGGGATGGTGATGAGAACATCATATCCCAAAGCTGCACCTCCCCCCGCCAAAAACGGCGACCGTAAAAAGTCCCAAAGGTACAAAAAACATACCAAGAGGGCATCAAATATTGCGATTCATTGAGCTACTTGGCTTCAAAAAAGCTGAAGAGCTTTCCAATGAGCAGCAACTACATTGGCATGGGCTACTGCCCACATAGCTGGGCTGCAAAGTGTTTCACCTCCTGTCCCTAGAAAGGGGACAATGCCTAAACGGCAAAGTTCTGAGGAAGAAGCATCCGCCGCTAAACCGCAACCAGGGACTAGGCGTCATAAAATAGCATCAAAGCCAATGAACGAGTCCTTCAGTGAAGTGGCCAAAGGTCACCTAGTGAGGGCTGGCATTGACAGAGGTGCTGAAAACGAGCGGGATTTGGTTAAACAAAAACTGATGGGCGTGTTCTGAACGATCCTCAAGGAGAATCGAGAACCTCCCCCTCATGATGCCGGCTGGTACCAGGGCCATGTGAAGCTGATGGCTTGCGTGGATGAGCGCTCAGCGTCGTTGTTGAAGCTTGCCATCCAATCCTTAGGAGCGGTTTGGGAAGGTGCTAGGCTCGACGTGGTGTTGGTGAACGAGATACCGCGTAGGCCAAGGTCAATTGCAACCATTCCCGCTGAACCATCGAAACCTGAGGAGATCTTGAAGATAATTCAGTGCTGCAACCCCCAACTGCCCACACAGGACTGGAATGTAGTGAAGGTCTCAGCTAATGAAGGGTCTTCAAGGACAGCGATTGTGGTAATCAACCTTGGAACCACTTAGGGAGAAGCAGGTCAATATCTACTATGGTTTTAGTACGATCTTGCTCCGTGTGTACCGAAGTGATAACAAGGGCAATCCAGCTCCTTCGGTAAACGAGACAGCACATACTGATGATAGTATGGCTTGTGGTAATGCCGTTAGCTTAAGCGACAAATATGACCCTCAGTCGGTCTCCGGACTGGTCGGTGCCTTTTTTGATCACTTGGGTGAAATGGTTGACGAGGACGTTCTCCTGGAATCCGACTATGAGGACGTCAACGTCACAGTAATCGCCAATATGGAGCATGGTGAGTGTGACACAAATCAATCTCCACTACTCTAAAGCAGCATCCGCTGCACTGCTACTCGACATGCGGAAAGAGGGGAGGAGCTCGTGATGGTCCAAGAACCCTGGATTCACAACAATCGGGTTTGCAGACTAAATATTAAAGGCTATAAGGTATTGTTTGCGAAAGGTTCTAGCGTTGATTATCTTCATTCTTTCTGATTACAGTGATGAAGATACGACAACTCGGGCTATATGGCGCACTATTAGGGACAAGACCCACCCAATAGGCTCATCCGTGATGCAGTAACAAAGGCCGTGGGCACTGGAACGCCAGTTATCATCTTTACCGATGCTAATGCTACGAATGTAAGAGGTGAGTCACTATTTTCCTTTATTATTAATTAAAATAAAGGAGTAGTAAATAGGGGCTGTGAGCCTACGTTTGTTATTGCAAATAGGTGCGAGGTACTTGATGTCACGCTAGTTAGTATAAACCTCATTGATAGGGTCAAGAACTGGGTGGTATTTAATGACTGTTCGATCTCTGATCACAGATACGTGGAATTTGATCTGGGTCTTAGGTCTTCAGGACGGTGGACTATAATAAATAGGATACATGCGAACTGGGAGACTCAATACTCCTCTCTGGTTCGAACTCTATCTGATCCTCCTTCGGTCGATGATATCAGGGGGATCGATGCGGCAGTGGATCTGCTTTCGAACTCACTGCAGTTGGCGACTTACTTGGCGTGTAAGCCAAGGGTGCGTAGAGGTAGGGACCGACCACCATGGTGGGATCCTGATATTGCGCAGGCAAGACGTGACTGTCGTAGGTTGTTCAATGTGGCTAGGGGCCATGGCTATTGGGTGGATTATAAGTCATCATTGAAAAGGCCTAGGAACTTGGTTAGATCGAAAAGGAATGCTTGGAGGAACTTCTGTAGTGGCGTAGAGGGATCCTCTGAGACATACCGTTTACGTAAGATAATGGCTTCGAGCCCGGTTGTCCCAACCTATGTCCGGAAATCGGATGGTTGTTGGGCTACGAATAGTCAAGAAACAATTGAGGTGTTGATTGACGCTCACTTTCCTAGAAATTCCCAAGGGAGCTTGTGGGATCAAGTGCGGGAGTTGACATCCACTCCATGTCCATTACATTGCACCACGATAAGATTTAGTGGGCTCTTAATAGCTTTAACCCATACAAATCTCCGGGTATGGATGGTTTAATTCCGGCGGGCCTGCAGAGGAATTCGACTCTGATCATACCCTGGCTGATGGCTATATACAGGGGATGCGCTAGATTTTCGTATCTTCCTGTGAGCTGGACCTTGTGCTGAGTGGTTTTTATACCCAAGGAGGGAAAGCCTTCTCACACTGAACCGAAGGACTACAGACCAATAAGTCTTGCACCCTTTCTTCTTAAGACTCTTGAAAGAGTAATCGATATGCACTTGAGGATTACCATCCCAAGGGGTTTACTCTCTGCTTCTCAACACGCCTACATGAAGGGCAAATCTGTTGAGATGGCTCTCCACTCTCTAGTCAGAACTATTGAGAGATCGCTTGAATTTAAGGAGTACACACTCGTGGCCTTTCTCAATATTGAGGGGGCCTTCAACAATGTCAGACCGGACTCTATTAGGGCGTCCATGCGGAAATCTGACCTATCGATAAATATCGATAGTATCCCAGCTCTAAATACACAGGTAAGTGCATTTTTATATACAGGTACAATGGTACCCTTACCGCCTGTTAACCGCTTGACGAGGGTTAATGAAAAGAATCCGATGCTTCCCCTTCCACCGTAGCCAGTAGTAACAAAATGGCGGCATGGATAGATTCAATTAAAAAAGCTTTCAATTATTTATAGAATGTTAGAAGATCTTGTTGATACCGATGATTATGCAAAAAAGTAACAGAAATATTAAATTTAAATAACATCAGATGCCAATTAGCATTTGTATTTTCCAATTACTGATATATTGGCAAAACAATAATAAATATGCAGCGATTTTGTTTACTTTATATCCAAGACAAATAAATAATAAAAAAAATTAAAAATGTTTTGCAAAAAAAATTAAGTATTTCAAAAAATCAAATAAATTTCATTTATTTTTGCTCTGATCTGGAATCCAAGTGGGAACTAAAAATTAAATTATTCAAAATGCATTGGCATTCTTCAAGTAAAAGACAAAGTTTTACTTTTAATAAAACAGTACTTATTTATACAAACAAACAGAGATTTAAATTATTTATTTAAGTATTTTAAAGATATTTGAATAGCAATAGACTGAAAATTTTATATTTTTGCTTTAAGTAAAATTAAAAAACGATTTGTTATGGAAATTTTGTAAATTTTAATTGCAATTTTTTTTATTTTTTTAGTGCATATTTTGGATTTTTTATTTTAAGCGCATATTTTCGATTTATCAGTGCGTAAACATGTCATCCCTAATGATTATATATTTTTTATTTATTTTATTTCAAAATTACAACATTTACCAAAAACTCTTTGCATCTGACAACCCTGGTTTCATTACGACTACTATCGTTCCATTTAGTAAGCAATTTTTAATGAGTTACAGTTTCAGCAAACAGCAAATGGGCATGTCATGGAAAACTTGTGTTGCAGCATGGTATGGTTGACACGAAACAGGACAGAGCTGAACAAAACAGGCTGTAAAACACTGACAGTTGTTGCAAGTTTTAACACCCAGCGCATTTTGTAACCTGACAACTACTACGGTGCAATAAATGGTATGAAATAACACTCATACAGACACACTCACTCACTCGCATCTACTAATTTTAGTATATTTTCGTTACAAACACACTCTTGCACTTACAATTTTCACTCCACCATCTTTCAACAAATACATACATACTTCTTTGTTGCAGTTCCAGCAAAAGGACATTGAAATCGTAAAATAACACATTTACCACATACTCACACATTTACAAACATATATATGTATACACTATACTTATATAATTATAACTATAGAAATGTGCAAGTATGTGTTTTTATGTAATTATTGTATATAAAGAGCATTATGGCATATTTAAAAAGACAATTGTAATTAATTTCTTTTGTTGGGTTAGATGTTCTATTGTAAGTACACTTACACACATTTGCACGTACATATGTATTGTATTGGTATGTATGTAGGAAGGAATAAGGTAAAAGGAGCTGCGGCAAGGAAAGCGTTTGTTAACGTGTGAGCTGATTTTTTTTTAAATAGAGTTGACTTGGTACCAGTAGAATTAAACATGACACAATGCAATTTTAAATAGTTGTATTGTCAGCAAAAGGCAATGTGACTTTCATAAGCAAGTTTTCAATGTATAGTCACTATAATGAAATGTGAAAATACTTAATGGCAAACAGTGGTTAAGAGGTAAAATTAAATTATTGAAAGCATTTAAATACTTATTATTGAATATGCATAACAAGTAATTATAGGCATTTTGTAGGTTGAAAAGAAAGGTAAAAGGAAAAAGGTGATTCGAATCACTTTTAATATGATCGTAAATTTTGTTACACATCTATATAAAATTTTGTTTAGTAATTTCCTATCGCACTCACTTATCTGTAGAGGCCGACATCGACCCTTAACTCTAAAAACAAAGCTGGGTAAAAAATTGACTTATTTTTCAATTTCGAACTGGGAAATATAAGTGAATACTAAGTCACGCGGTCGCTGTCGTAAATATTTTTTCGAAAGTATATTTGAAATTTATGCGGATACTTTTAATACTTAACATCGAGCACCTTAAATGTTAAGACAATCATGACAAAACCTTGTTTGAATATTATTTGACCCATGTCACTGCTATCGCGTAAAAAGTGACTCTGAAAGGAGATTGTTACAAAATATATCTTAATTTTATTTAGTATGAAAATTATTAAATATTTTGTACCGCAACTAATTTTGTAACTTAGTGTAACAATATTTTTAAGTAGATTTGAGTGAGTTTATTATAAAGTAAATATGATCTTAAGTAATTACTCCAAATAAGAAACACTCTTTTGCTCTCATAATTTTAAATTATATAGAGCTTATATTGAGTAAAGTCAAAGCAAAAGAGAATTATAAAATATTTACGATAAAAGATCTCACGGTATTCAAGTTAAGTTCTTAATAATTATATTGATGCGTAATACAAGCTACATATATACAATGTAAATAATATTATATACACATACTTTTTTTCTTTATAAGATCCGTTAATTTGTTATCTACTGCAATTTTGGATAAGTTAAAGTGGAATTTTTTTACATTGAGTTAGTTGCGCTTAAACATTACAAGAATTAGGTTGCGAATAAAGTTTACTTTAGTTTTAATTAAACTTTGGCCTTTTTTCTATAACATAATTTATTGGTGCCGAAACCCGGGAAATTAAATGTGTTAAGTAAAACATTCGTGAAGTACTACCGCATTAATTTTAAAGAGCTCAATTTTAATATAATTTAGAGGAATTTAGAATATTTCGTGTTGAATTAAATTCTAAATTTTGGTTGATGTCAATTTAAAATTAATTTGGCTTACGGTTGTTTTCATTTAATACGTTTTTCCTTTTTGTATAGACAACTCCTCCTGTTAAAATTCTCCCGTGATCAGATTAGTACCATGACTGATTTGCACAAAATTATTGAGAAGCAACGTGACTACATAGGGCAGCTAACCAAACTGCATTCTCGCTTTTCGTTGAAGGAGGAGAAGACTAAAGGTTATCTTACTAGTATACTTCAGGAAATAGATGACCTTAATCTTCATTTTAAAGAGAATCATGAGAAGGTTGTAAATATGGTCCGCGAAACCTCCATGAATGTGCTTGAGGTGCCTTACATTCAGGAAGAGTGCTTTTACACTTTCTCAGATTTGTTTCTGCGCTTCAAGGGTGAAATACTTGATGCTCTTCCTGAACGGGCAATGTCATCTCCTGCTTATGCAAGTACCTTTGCAATACCTTCTGCTCATGCAGATACTTCTGCAAGCATTGATGCAAAACTTCCGAAGATTTCTTTACCGAAATTCTCCGGAGAATACATGGAATGGATACCGTTTCAGGACATTTATATGAACCTCGTACATAATAATATGTATCTTTCAAAGGTGCAAAAATTTTATTATCTTAAGGGCACCCTTTCGGGGGAAGCTGCCAACTTAATAAAAACTATAAGTGCTACCGAGGCCAATTATGATTTGGCATGGTCTACGTTGAAATCGAGATACCATAATGAACGTGTAATTGTGGATGCATTAGTTAGAAGAATTCTAAATATTCCACAATCAGACGGTAGTTTTCAGTCCATAAAAACATTGCTTGATACTACGCAAGAGTGTATTGGCTCACTAGGTAATTTAGGATTCGACACTTCTTCATGGAATCCTCTTTTAATTCCGATAATTGGACAAAAGTTAGATTTATCGACGCGTAAAGAATGGGAACATTCTCTTAAGTCATCGACCAGTGTACCTAGTCTTGTAGAAATGTTTAATTTTCTTGAGAGGACTTTTAGAACTCTCGAATCTTTACATGAAGATAGCCCATCTTTAAATATGAATCATCGTATTCAAAGGGAGACTCCATCAAAGTCTAGGAAAACAGTTTTTCATACGAATCAGGTAACACAAAGGCAACCAGTTTCGTGTTCATTGTGTAAGAAACAGCACATTTTATCAAAATGTTACAAATTTATTGCTTTCCCTTCCAACTCTAAGGAAGAATTTGTTAATAATAGTGGTATCTGCCGCAATTGTCTTGCATCTGGTCATCACCACGATAACTGTCCATCTACATACCGTTGCAATATATGCAAACAACTACATCATACCATTTTACATAGGGATAATTTGGATGGTTCTGTTAGTTCTTACAATTCGGGTGCGATTCCAGGGAATGATGCGAACGCATCCTCAATGAATCCACAAATTTCGTCCAACAACGTAAATTTGTTCAGCAACGTAATCCTTTCGACTATTCGTTTAATGTTAAATAGTGAAAACGGAAAATTTCCATTTCCGGCACTTTTGGACCCAGGATCTCAGGGTACTTTGGTATCGGAGAGAACAGTACAACTTTTACGACTTAATAGACACAAATCTAATTGTATAGTACAGGGTGTAGGTGAGTCCATAGTTGATAATTGTAAATCATGGGTGGTTCTTGATCTATGGTCTATGCGTGACAAACCGATCATTTCATGTGCGGCGTTAGTTCTTCGTAAACTAACAAATTATACACCTAACGTTCTTCCTAGCCAATTTTCGATACCTCAGGGTTTGGTGGAATCATTAGCTGATCCTCAGTTTGATCATTGTGACCAGATTGATATTATTCTTGGCTCGGATATTTTAAGTTCGATAATAATACCTGGAAACTCTTTTAAATTAGAAAATTTCTTTTTCCAGAATACGTTGTTTGGTTGGGTGTTTTCTGGACCAACACAGAAACATCCGCATCCCACTGTGCTGGTCCATACGGTTAACTTGGACCAGACTTTGAGGTTGTTTTGGGAGCAGGAAGAAGTTGAGGTGAAAAGAGAGTTGACTGAGGAGGAATTGTCATGCGAGCAATATTTTGTAAATACTACGAAACGTGACAGTGATGGACGGTATATCGTTAATTTACCATTTAAATCGGTAATTAGTGGGCTCTCGTGTATTGATTTGGATAACAATCATATTAATGCATATAAAAGGTTTATACAATTAGAACAACGTTTTGCTAGTCAGCCATTGTTTTGCAAACGATATAAAGATTTCATGCGGGAGTACGAAGTATTGGGTCACATGAGGAATATGGGTAGTTATCCAGCTAAGGTTCAATCGAACTCTTATTTCTTACCACATCACGGGGTTTCAAAGGAAGAGAGCACAACAACTAAATTACGGGTAGTTTTCGATGCCAGTAGCCACATGGCCGGAAAAGCTTCCCTTAATGAAAGTTTATGTGCCGGGCCCGCTTTGCAGAACGACTTGTCCCAGATAATAACACGATGGAGACGTCATAAGATAGGTTTCTGTGCAGACATTGAGAAAATGTTTCGCCAGATAAAAGTTTGCCAAAATCATAGACGTTTTCAACAAATTTTATGGCGTTATAGCCCTTCTGATGAGATTTCTGTTTTTGAGTTGAATACCGTTACATACGGAACTACTCCAGCACCTTATTTATCAATAAGGGTTTTGCAAAAATTATCTGAGGATCATTCCGTTTCGTTTCCGCTTGAGTCTAGAATTTTAACACGTGATTCCTACGTCGACGATATTATTTCTGGTTCGCACTCATTGGATGATGCCATTTCTATTCAGAAAAATTTATGTAAAATGCTTAGTAGTGGGGGATTCAATCTTAGAAAGTGGATTACTAACTCTCCCGAACTTTTACAACAAATACCTAATGAGTGTAGAGAGAATTCAGTGTCACTGGAATTCGATCGCGATAACGCGGTAAAAACATTAGGAATCCAATGGATACCTATTTCGGACACATTTTCATTTAAGGTCAATATTCCAATAACTAATAAAGTTACGAAGCGCATAATACTATCCGAATCTGCAAAACTTTTTGATCCTTTGGGTTGGCTTGCACCCTCAACCATAATTGCAAAAATTCTTTTTCAAAAGCTATGGTTGGAGGGGTTAGACTGGGACTCTGAGGTTCCAGAATATATAAAGAGTACTTGGTTAAGATACAAAATGACACTTAAATGTCTTGAGAAGATAAAAATATCGAGGTGGCTTAACTACAATCCTATGTCTTTAGTGGAACTGCATTGCTTCTGCGATGCATCAACTGATGCCTATGCCGCAGTAGTGTATATAAAGGTATGTTGTTCGGATAATATATATGTTAATATATTGCAGGCAAAAACTAAGGTCTCGCCAGTAAAAACTGTAACTATACCACGCCTGGAACTTTGCGCGGCAGTTCTCTTAGTTAAATTAGCTCAAAAGGTTAAAGGATCTTTATCGGATATCGCGATAGAAAATGTAATTTACTGGACCGACAGCACTACAGTGTTAAGCTGGATAAGAAAGCATCCGTCAAGATGGAGCGTATATATTTCAAATCGTGTAGCGGACATACAGCGACACACCAACACCCAGCAATGGAGATATGTTCCGTCAGCATACAATCCAGCAGATGCCGCTTCCAGGGGCATTTTTCCTGAGGATCTTGTGAAAAACCAGATGTGGTGGCATGGGCCAGAGTTTTTAAAGGGACCCCCTGCTGGTTGGCCAAAAAATATTTGTAATGTTGAAACATTGCTAGAAGAGCGTAAGTCAAAAATTGTCAGTCACGTTTGTCGTGAATTAACGTACCCCGATATTCTGGCAAAGTTTTCTTCTTTGAATAAATTGTTACGAATTTGTTCACTTTGCTTACGATTTTGCAACAACTGTAAAAAGAATAAATTCAAAATAGTGGGAGTTATTACTACTAGAGAAACGCAAAATGCATTATTTTCGCTCATAAAACAAACTCAGTTAATTGATTTTCATATTGAACTTAAATCTATAAATTCTGGACTGCCTGTCAAAAATAAACATGTTTTAAAATTAATGCCTTTTGTAGACAACGCTGGAATTTTACGAGTTGGCGGAAGATTGCAAAACTCAAATTTAGCATTTTCCCTAAAACATCCAATATTGCTTGGTAAAACTAACCCATTATCAATTTTGATTATTTTGGACTCCCACCAGAAAACACTACATGGAGGCTTGTCATTGACTATGTCATACGTAAATCGTAACTTTTGGATTATTTCAGGTAATCAAATAGCTAAAAAGATATTAAGTAATTGTGTTCGTTGTTTTAGATACAGCGCTAAAACCTCCCAGCAAATTATGGGAAATTTACCTTCAGTTCGAGTTAATATGACTCGACCTTTTAAGCACAGTGGCGTAGATTTTGCTGGACCTATTGTCCTAAAAAATTCAACGTTGCGTTCAGCAGTCTTATCCAAAGGGTATATTTGTGTATTTATTTGTATGGTTACAAAAGCCATACACCTAGAGGCAGTATCTGATCTTTGCACAAATGGATTCTTGGCAGCATTTCGGCGCTTTGTGTCCAGAAGAGGTGGTTGTACAGACATGTACTCTGATTGTGGAACTAACTTTGTGGGAGCGTCAAAAGAGTTGCAAGTGCTGTACCAGAGAAGTCAAAAGTCTTTGCCTGACGAACTAAGAGATAATCTTTCATACATTGGGACAAATTGGCATTTTATACCGCCAGCCTCACCACATTTCGGAGGGCTGTGGGAGGCTGGCGTTAAGTCCGTTAAATATCATCTTAAGCGAATCATGACTGACCGTGTTTTAAGTTATGAGGAACTTTCTACTTTGTTATGTCAAGTCGAGGGATGCCTTAACTCAAGACCACTTTGCCCTCTTTCTAGCGATCCTACTGATAGTGACGCATTAACACCCGCACATTTTTTAATAGGGGAACCTACTGTATGTGTCCAAGACGAAAGTTTACTAAACGTAAATGCTCAACATTTATCGCGCTGGAAAGCTTTAGAACAAATGAAACAACTTTTTTGGAAAAGATGGTGTTCTGAATATTTAAACCGCCTACAATCCCGTCCGAAATGGTTGAATAATCAGCGAAATTTTAAAGCATCATCATGAAATAATTAAAAAAAAATGTTAAGCAAATTTTCATTCATATTTCGCGACTCTGCCCTCGTATCTAAACATTCATAGTACCACGGCATTTGAATAAAAAAGAGCCAAATTCGAGTTTGGCATCACCACGTCTAGGACTACATTTAATAGCAGTAGAGATAAAAAAAAAGTAGTTATTTTAATAGGCTCACTTAGACTAACGTCTTGAGATATGTAGCATAAGCCGTTGTTAACCGGCGCTGCGTAATATGGCCCCAAAAAATAAATGAAAATTTACCCCATATTTGGGACTTTTTTCATAATGCAATATGACCCCATTTATAGCATATTTTGCTCAGAGGATTCCAGGATAAATAAAAGGAATTAGGGCCTTTATATTTTCTTACCTATTTACTATTTTCTTTATATATCCGCGAACGTGTCTTGCCAGTGTACCTTAAAAATAAAATGAAATATGACCCTAAATTTAGAGATATTCTTCATTATAAAAAATCACCTCAAACTTTAAAATGGATTTTTACCCCAAAAATAAACACAAAGGAAGTTATATTTATAATTTTGGATCGAGTTCATATGCCCGAAACTAAAAATCCCAAATTTAGAATCCCGATTTCAAAATCCGAATAATTATACTGGGGCCAAATTACGGCATTCGATATCGATTAAAATTCCCATTTAAATTGTATCATATTTTCAATCGATATCGAATGCGGTAATTTGGTCCCAGTTTTGGTTTTAAAAATCGTACAATTGATTGCATGGTTGGGATTTCGGCCAATGGTATAACTAACACTGGCTTTGCTTACTAAAGCTTTACGTTATAGGCGGCCTTCGGTCGGGCACAAGGATTTTCTTCTCTATGATATAACGAACACTGGCTTCGCTCACTAAAGCTTCACTACAATGGTATTACGAACATTGGCTTCGCTCAGTACAGCTTCTCTAAACCGGCAAGGATTTTCTCCACTTTGTTATAAGAATTCGGGTTTTTTATACTATCCCTAGAAACTTTTAGATAAAATTTCTTAAAATTTGTATTTTTTATTAGTAAACGATAGCCCTATAGTAAAAATTGTGATTTTATTTACGGTCATTTTACATTCCTTGATATTGGGGTTATTTTTCATTCCACTTTAAATGCTAAAGCCCCCTAATAAAAAAAATTAAAAATAACAGCAAAACAACCAAAAAATTGCCCCAAAGTGGCGTGTTGTTGTGTCACATGTAAAATGTTGGGGCCTTCTTCCCTTTCCCTTTGGGGCCATATTTCCTGGGGTCATTTTGCGCACCACCTTTTATCTTTTTAGGAACTCCCTAACACCTAGGGGCTTCCAGAATCGCACTGTGCTGGGTGTGGCTAATTCATGCTTTAAGTCAGTAAAAGATTTAATAATGAATGCCATTCAATCGACTGCTATAGAATGACCCTAATGCTATTAATGTGATCAACGCACGATTTGTTGGGCCTACAGCCTGGTTTCGCTTTTCTTAGTTGTGGTTCCAGTACAGAAACAATATAGTTACAGTGAAAAAGCGAACTGTGATAAGTCCTCAACAGAATAACTTAACTTATGACTTTGTCGACCAGTGTAACCAATATGAATCCGCAGTTAATAGGCTAAAGTATGTTTATATCAGATATCTTTGATTTTCAAATTAAATTTTGTAATGCCCACTGTTAACTCATTGTTGAAATATTAAATGATGCCAAACAGCAAGTTACAAAATTAGAAGAAAAAAAAAATATTAAAATATACTTCTGTTTTTCTTCTATTTGTTTCTTTTTTATTTTGCCGGAAATTGTTAAATACCTAAACGTAATTATTTATAAAAGAAACGATGGAAAAAGGTGTCAGCATTTAATTATTTAAAAAGAGTTTTCCGGAAACTAAGCAAGCAAGAGTTTCCAGCAAGGATGAAACAGAAAATATGTACAGAAAAGAAACACATAAAATAAAAGTGCTTTTTACAAATGAAATATCATTTTCAAATATTCATTCATGCTGGCACTTTGGTGATAAATGTTTAAATATTTTAGTTATGGTTTGGGATCTCTGCAAACACAATATCAAATTAATTTTAAACAAACAATTAGAAATGAGAATGCTAAAATAATACAAAAAAACCTTAAATAATTTTCTGTGAGACCGTATAAAGAAAATTCCTCTATTTTATTAAAGTATTAAATTAAAACCAATTTTGTCATATTTTATATTTACACACAATAAATTGAATGATATAAAAATAACAATAACATTTATTTTAGTTCATTTATGTTTTTATGTATTCACCTATCTGTGTGTACGAACTATTTTCGTAGTTAATTTTCCTTATAAAAAATTAATGGGAAAGAGTTGAAAATCTAACTAATTTACATACTAAACGGGTGATGGAGCTTAACACAACAATTTGTGTGGTGAATGCTGGAATAGTTCGCTAAAAGTACAGCATTCATATAAATTCGAGAAATCTTTAAAAAGCTACAGTTTTCTTAGAGGTATCCTACAACAAAAGTATTTATATCGAAAAGTGTTAACACCTTTTATGGTTTCTTTAAGCATATACTAGTCGCCGGCTACCATACTATGGATAAAAAAACACTTACCAAGAAACCACAACCATATTATGGTTGCCTCTGCAATAACTATAGATAATAATAATTAAGTTTTTCAAAAGTCCAATTTAATGCAAAAATGCTTAAGAACTATGTTATTACACGATTATTTATGTGGTACTCAGCAAAACATTTGAAGCATAGACCAACATCACATCTTTTGCTCGCAGTTCGACCGCTCGTTTTGCATAGTTCACCAGCGCAACGTCTTATTTTAATAGAAGAAACAATACGTATTTTCAATTTGCTTAAGTTGCTATGTTCTATTTCATAGCTGCCAAGCATTTTGGACACATACATCGACCAGCGAAGTAAAACTGCTGCTTCACCATTTCTTCTCTTATATATCTAACGCAATAGAGGCTTACATTCTGATTTAAACGATAAACACCAGCCATAAACCGGTTTTATTGAGTTACGTGTATTTTTTCTTTTCCTCTTTTGAATATCTCAAGGCGTTGGATATTGGATGGGCGCCATTAGCTGTAGAGGCAATGGAGACAACTGACAAAATTATTGGCAGAAAAATAGGTGTAAAATCCTCGTATTTCTTTTTTATTAATAATTTTCTTACAAGTTAAGTTTTGGGTACACGGTTTTCCCGGATATTTTCGGGATATATAACGTGGCGGTTACACTCTTTCCTATTAGCACAACATACAAATCAATACTTACATGCATATCTACATAAAAACAATATCTTTCATCTCGTGTCGTCTACCTATGCTATGTGTGTGTGTGTGTGACAGCGACAAGTGCAGAAGTGCAAAAATAAAAATATCTTAGAGCCACTTGTCTCTGTCAGAAGCACATAGCATAGATAAGTGACACGAGACAAAATATATGGGTTTTTATGAATGCATGTAAAGCAGACAATACACGATTCAATTCAATTGTCAACTGAGTCGGTTGTTGTCCAAATCAAAGCGTGTATGGCCTTGTCAGTTGATTAGTTTGACGGTTGTCGAGTTGGTTGAAGAAAAATCAAAAGATTTTGATTTTTTCAAGTTGACTCCAAGTCTTTCAATTCGATTGTACTGTGTGTGCTTAAGTCTCTTGATCAGCTGTCAAAATTTATGTTTGTAATTTTTTTTTGCAAAAAAAAAGTGAAATATTTTTAAAATTGTCTTTAATTTCAATAAAATTTTAAATAAAAAAATGACATGGGTGGCAAACATGGATACTTGGAGAGAAAATAAATTTTTGTAAAATTGTAAAAAAATCTAAATTTGACAGTTGAATTTAAATCTTTCAATTCAGTTGAAGAAGTGCGTGGCCAAGTATCAATTCAGTTGAAAGACTCAGTTGACAATTGAATTGAAAAGTGTATGGGGCGCATAACTATTGATTTGTATGTTGTGCTAATAAGAAAGAGTGAAACAACCATATGTATTTATAGCGTTTGCTTAAGATATGCTTAGGGATTAGCTTAGGAAATTAAAAAAAAAAAAAACTTGTCAACTTTTCAGGTCACATGGTATTTTACATGTGCGTTACAATTGCTGTATAACAATTTTTTTTTAATATTCGATCATAAACGTACATGTAATTTGCTCCTCGTGGTCATAGTTAGCTTATATGTCTATATAAATATGGATCTATCTTTATTTTAAATTTTATTAAGATCTGAAGGATAGTTTTGGTGAGACATAAATTGCCCCCCATCTCCCCTCGTTATCCAATTTTTTAAAAAATACATAGCTTATGTGTCTATATAAATATGAATCTATCTATTTTTAAATTTCATTAAAATCTGTCAGATAGCTTCGGAGAGCAGAAATTGCCCCTTCCCACCCCTCGTGGTCCTATTTTTTATAAAAATGTATATCTTATGTGTAGTTTTACATTGGTACTGCTGATTTTACGGACAAATTTATTTTATGTATCATAAATAATATGTACATAGTCCCATACCGCTACTTGTGTGCGCTCGCATATTCATCGCCTAGTTGTAAGGCGTAGGCGATGGTTAGCGATTCCTATTCCCTGAATGGGATCGTGTAATCATCGCTAAACAAGCAATCGCCAACAAATTTCAAAAATGTTTGAAGGCCCTACTGTTAAAGTCTTAAAATGTAGAAAAACATTTAAAATAAAATAGTGTGAAATCGAAAGAGTTAGTCGAATTGTGGTGGACACAACAACAAAGAAAGAATTATATTTTGAAACAATATGATTTTAAAATCTAAAATAATAAAACTATATCAAGAATTCAGTTTCCCAATTTTTATTCTTGATAAAAACCAGGAAATTTATTGTTGATGGGATAAGCTATTCCTATGAGCATTTCACTAGTTGCTTAGGCCATATCATCAGGAAATTTCATTCAAAAATTTAAGACAAACTAAATATATTAAACCAAATAATACTGTTAAGCGAATAAGAATTATAAGCAACAGTTTTACTTGTAACAATATCAAAGCTTAAACAAAAACAAAAACAATAAACAGTGAGTTTATCTTTTCTTACATTCCCCATAACAATTAGTTGGAATTCTTCCAACATTAATTGTAGGTGTAAGCAGGGCTGTGGAATCGGAGTCGGACTTGAAGAGTCGGAGTTGAGGTTTTTGTGCCGGAGTTGGAGTCGTAGTACCCACAAAAACTCGCGACTCCGACTCCAAAGTTTTTTTGGCATACAAAATTTAAAAAAAATTTCTTAAATAAAAATTATATTCTTAAAACACATTTAAAATTTAAATAAATGGTTAATGAATACTGATGTTTCCAAATGACAGGCGATGGACTGATTGCTTTTCATATAAATTTTACTACATTATCAATCGCCTGTCATTTGTTTGCGTACAGTAATTTCTTCTCAAAAACTTGAATTTTTAAAAGGCCGTACGGTAATGAAAAAATAAAAGTTAACCGGACTGTAAGAAAAGATAAACTCACTGTTTATTGCTGTTGTTTTTGTTTTAGCTTTGATATTGTTACAAGTAAAACTAAAGTTTATAATTCTTATTCGCTTAACAGTTTTATTTGTACAATATCTTTTGCTTTTCTAAAATCGTTTGATCAAGTTTCCTGACGATTTGGGTTAAGCAACCAGTTAAATGCGCATAGGAATAGCTTATCCCTTCAACAATAAATTTCAGTTTCTTAATAGTATGAAATGGGAATTTAGCACATTTGAAAGAAACCTTGTTAATTAATTTTTGAATCCCAAGAAAAACTTTGATCACTGAGTCTCTTATACATTTAGCATCAAGATTATAGTAGGAGTCGGAGTCGTGAGTCGGAGTCAGAGTCGAAGTCAGCGTTTAGAGTCGGAGTCGGAGTTAGTACTTTGTTCGGACGACTCCACAGCCCTGGTTGTAAGTAGGTTAAGAAAAAACTAAATAAAAACAAAAACAACTTGCTTTATTGTTTTCGCAAAAATAAAGCATGTTGTCAATTTAGTTTTTTTAAGTCGTGCACTTGCCATTTTATTATCAAAGTAATTTTTGATACAAAATTTTCAAATAACAAGATTTTGTTTGTTTTGCTTAATTCCCAGTTTTTATTCTTGACTAAAACACTGAAATTTATTGTTGATAGGATAAGCTATTCCTGTGTGGCTTAGGCAAGATCATCAGAAAATGTCATCCAAAGATTTTAGAAAAACTAAAGATATTAAACCAAGTAAAACTGTTAAGCGTATAAGAATTATAAGCAACAGCTTTAAATGAAAATGCGCTTCATTGCTTATAATCAGATTATTAAAAAAATTGGAATTTTCTGTCGCTAGCAAAACCAATCTATTGGCATATTGTAGCCGTTACGGTGCATTCCTTGACAGTAATTCTTGGGCCAATTTAATTTTATATGGAAACATCTTCAGATCAACTTTTAGAATACGTCGTAGCGATGTTCTGGAGACGTTCAATTGAGAAGCTCGTCGACGAATAGACACAGTTGGATCCGCGTGAACACTTTCTCGTACAGCTTCTATAGCTTGTTCAGTGCGAACAGGACGAACCACATTTCTTCGCAGTTCATTACCCACTGAACCCAAATTCTCAAAACGTGTCATTAAGCTTCTTATCATGTTTACACTGGGAGCCTCTGAAGTATTAAAATGCTGACGGTATTTTCTTTGCGTTGTAACAATTGATCGTCCGGAAACATAATAAAATTCAACAATTTGTACACGTTCTTTTACTGATCTGAAAAAAAAAATAATAAAAAATACAAAAATCATTTTAAATCACTCAGTTCAAGTTGGCCCACCCTGTATACATATTTGTATTATATAATTTCTATCACTCTGTTAATTCAGCTTAAAAATTGACTCCATAGTTTACTTTATTATTCTATTTTTTTATAAAAATTTCTATTGCATAATTGTAACAAATTTAACTAGTTTTTTTATGTCAAAATCTAAGTGTATAGAAAATTTGTAATTTGCTGACCATAAATTATCTATTCTTGCTTAACAGCGTTACTTCCTTTTTTATGTTCTGTTTACCAAGTGGTAGTTAGTTGACATTACTTTCGAATGTATTGTATGTTAAAGACAGAGCCAAATGGTTTTAAAGTCCATAATTTGGTGCAACATGTAAATAAAGTTAAAAAGAACACACATGGTCCATTTAGTTAACAAAAAATAGTTACACAACATTTTTGAGTTTATGACAAAAACAAAGTTTGTTTTAAAATAATGTTTAATATAATAACTTTAAAATAATGTAGTTCAAAGATTTATTACTGAAAGATTTATAATATTTTTTTCTTTTTTTTTTAATATAATTTACTTAACCTGGTGCGCTTCGCTTCCGCCATTGAAAACATTTGGAAATTCTCCTCAAAATAGATCAAGTGTATTGACAGCGAAGGAATTTTTACCAAATTTTGATAACTTAAATGCTACCGTTGTTCAGGTTTGCAGAATTCTATATTGTGTTTGCTGTTTTGAGAAACAGAAAAAACTGAAAGAATTAGAAATAAAATTGCTTTTGAATTGAAAAATTATTCGATATATAGTACCCTCGAAATTAAACATAATGACACAAATTTTTTCCATTTCCTACTATTTTTGCAAAATCTCTATCTCTCAGAAGGCGTACAAAGTGTCCGATCACGACAGCCAGAGCAAGCCTCTTTGTATTCTTATCAAAACATAAGAAAAAAATTAGATGTACTGATTTCTTGCCAAATCTAAAAGCGACTTGGTGTTTTCCATAAATCTTCATGTAAATCAACTACTTCGTTGGAAATATTCCAGTCCATAAGATTTTCTTTTTTAAGCCTTATGCAAAATAAACTCTTTACCTTAATCGTTTTCTAATTTATGTCCTCCTATTAAAATCAATAACCAAATAAAACGTAAACACTAGCATGTAAAATATCTCGGTATTCTTCGAGATCGGCGTTGAACGTAGAAAAGCCATTTACAGCCTGTTTTTGTAAAACATAAGTCTTCTCACTTGAAGTTTTCGTATTAATACGATCATGTTCAAAATTTGGTTTTTAAAAAGCATTTAAAAGCTTTCGTCTATTCATGGTTGACAATAGCTGCGTTCGTTTACCCCAAAATTTGCCCAAATTTGTACTGGATTTTACTGAAATGCGTTCACGTACACATAAATTTGTAAAATTTTCATATTAATCACCTACTGGATTTTACTGGGATTTTACTGGAAAAGTAAACGAACGCACATATTAATAGAGCTTTTCTCTTTCGTGAATCAACATTATTGCCAATGCATTAATACACGTACATTTCCATTATTTTTTCATAGAAAGTTTTTGTGTTTGTTGATAACCCTGGCATTTGTTTACAAAAATCAAAATAAATTAAAATTAAATTTCAAAAACAAAATATTTTTTAAAAAGTAATAGTAAGTTTTTAAAAAATTAAATTGTTGAATGCAAATGTTAACAATAATAGAAATAAATAAAAGAAATACATAAAGAAGACCTTTTGCTGCACATCAGCACTAGTTTTTTGGAACTTTCGGAAGAACGGTGTTATTTAATACTACACTGTATATACAGTCACACAGATAATAGGACGTACGCCTTCAAAATTCTTTAATTATTCAAAGATTGGTGATATTTAAAAAAACTAAATAAAAATAATGATAGTGTATAAAGTCATTTCTGAAAAATTGAAGGAATATGACTATTACAAAAAAGCTTTATAAAATACATAACTGAAATTTAGCTCATAGAATAAATTCGAAAAATAAAAAAAATGTTGAATATAATATAAAGTAACCTTCAGAAGGAAATAATTCCCAGTTTCTATTTGTTAAAAATAAAATGTTTAAGTAAAAGCAAACATTTATAACGTTATTTGAATTTAAGACTATTGGTTTGTCTACATATTTAAATGCGAAGTCGAGTCGCTTTTATCTGTTTATATCATTAATTAATATTTTTTTTGGTACGTGGCTATGGAATCCGTTTTTTCGCAGGACACTTCGCACTGTTTCTGAATGAACATTAATATTGTGGTAATTTTCCAAAGTGTTTCGAATTTCCACGACTGCTATTTTAGGATTTTACTAACAACACTTTTTATAAATTGGAAATTTTGGGTGGGCGTCCAGTTTTTAGCTTGTTTGCTAGGGATTGAGAATCAGACAAGTGTTTTATTACAGTCTGCACTGTAGACTTGACACGTTTAACAATATTAAAAATTTAACTCAAGGAATTCCCACGGTTCCTTTTTTTTAAATATGTTTACGCATTTTGGTACACATGTCCTTTGTTTTCTTACCTATTTTAACAAAATAGTTATATTTTTTTTCTAAAATTACTGCAGTCTTTAAGAATTTGCTTGCAAATTTTGCACATACCACTTTCCGTGTATTATTTTTTCTTTAATTTTAAATGGACCTTTTTCTATTTAGCATCGTACATATAATTATCTGTGCTGTCAGATTAATTTTTTAGTGTTAAAGTATAATAAGCGGAAAGTGAACCGAACTTTTGACAGTATGTCGATGCCTTGCAAATGAAAGCTAAAATATCGATGAGAAATCCAAGGTTATTCTCTAACGCCAATTTTAAAGGGAGTACGAACTATTATCTGTATGTTAAGGTGGGTCGAAAAAAGTTGTGCCAGTCACCCCGAAGAATGAAGGATAAATCAATGAAGTTTCTAAGACAGAAATAATTTTTTTGCAACGCCACAAAATACAGCTTTTTTTGTTTTTATTTTTTATATATAGCACTGGCAGTTAAAGCCCGATCTCAACATATCGCATGTCGTTGTTCATGGCTTGACTGTGGTTAAATTTGTGTCTGTGGTGACTCTTTAATCCTACATCCTTATGCCAACTTGGATCCTTCCTCAAAATGTCCAATTTTTTTGACTAACCAAGACAGTTAGTATGTATATGTATATGTATAGTATGTATAACTTTTAATATACCCACATTTATAAAAAGCCTTAAAATTAAGTCCGTTTTTTTCTTTTTCCCATACATCTTACATTTAACCAGATAGAACCCAATACAAAAAATTTCTACTTATGATGCCCTTAAATTAAAGATATATTTTGGTATTAAGAGTCATGAACAGTAAAAATCAAGCAATGAACAACGATATGCGATAAGATTAGATTGGACTTTATATGGCAGCGCTTTATGTATATAAAAAACAAAAATGGCTTTATATGGAGGCGTGGCAGTAAAAATGTTACTGTTTTAGAAACATCATTGACATCCCTTTCACTAAAGGGGGTGACTGCCACAACCTTTTTTTTTTTTTGTATGGAGGTCGACCCGCTCAAATGCACATGCAAATGTACATTTTTTTGAGCGTATTCTATTGTTGTTCCATTGTTTCTAGGATTTATTTAACACGCAAATACATATTTATGTAATTATAAGTGAACCTTTATCCCTGCAAACAAATGGAAGATATCCCCTAAGGCAATAGTCCTAAGGCAATAGTTTAGCAATATCCCCAAATTGTCATCTAAAAGGAAATAATCAAAGTAATTTTTTATTTTCTAGAGAAAAAAAATTTATAAAATATTTGTACGTCATAAATAAAAAAAATAAGAAATTTTAAATCTAAAATATTCTGCAAAAGGTAAATATGTACATACATATATAAATTAAATAAATCTGTAATATATTATTCTGTTTCCTTTTCAACTTAATCCAGATATAACTGAATCCTCATAATTATAATGGATGCAATTTTTAAGGAATTTGTTGGAAAATACATACATAATTATTTAATTTTAAGTATAATTTACTTATATGCATGTTTGTGATTAAAAAATTTATTTTAAATAAAATGAATATTTTTCAAAATGCAAAATCTTCTTTTTATCATCCCAATGATTTTTTGGCAATATCTTCTTATTTTCGTATATGTGGTTATCTGGCGATATTGCCAGTTTATCATCTAGCAGAATCGCTTCCGTATTGCTAAGGAGTATTGGTATCGAGACACGTTTCTTCCCGAAGGAAGTATCTTCCGCAATACGAAATCGGTTATTGCCGCAATAATATTTTTCATCTAGGCAATACGTTTGGCAATACATAGGGCGTATTTCTGTGTTTGCTGGGATAGAATATTTTATAATAGTATTAGTTTTTTAGGATTCCTCGACGAAACGTCAGGAAAACTGTAATAAAAAATTGCTTTTATTTAACCTTAGGCCCTATTAGCTTAAATAAAAAACAAATCAATTAAATAACAAATTGGCCAATATCAAAAATAATAAAAGCAATTCAAATTAATAGGTTAATTAAATAAAATTTTGTCCTTAATCTGGATTATAGGCTTCTATTTTACAACTATATCTTAAAGCCAATCTTGTGTTACGGGATTCGGTTATGGGGCATTGCATAAGTTGCTAATATTGTAAATATTCAAAGGTGTTAAAATAAACTTCTTAAAAAAATAACAGCCGCTGCCTGCAGCCGTATTCTGTAATACGCTTAAGCTAAATCTCTATTGCTACAAATCTATAAAGTTTTTTTTTGGCGATTTTTGGCTGCGAATGTAATTCTGTAACGTGCATTGCTAAATTTGCCAATTCCATAAAAATCTAATTCACCGCAATTTTAGCTTTAAATGGCATCGCTTGAATTTTTAAATTTTTATTCTCTAAATCACATCTCACCGATGTGGTACATTTAAATTCAACTTAAGTTTCCATTGGAATAACTTAGCAAGATGAGTCCACATATGACAACAATACAACAACAACAATAGGCAAAGCAATAACATTCAGCTGTTTTTTGAGACCACCTTGCAAATAAATAAACTTTTGTATGATCTTTTTTATGAGATTTTTGCTGGACATAAGATAGGACATTTATTACACCGCATAACAAAAATAATTTGTTTTTCATAATAGTAGCTATTTTTTGTCAATACAAGCCTCCTGAATACGAATATAAACTTAAACTTGTATCACGTACTGCTTTAAAGCTTTTTATAATTTTAATGTGTGTCAAAATGAAGGAGTTTATATGATATTTAAACTGCTGCATCAGTTTTAGGTAGGTTATTTATAAAATGGAAGCAGCTCCTTATGAATGAATTACTCACCAAAGAATTAAAATCAAAACAAATATAATAAAATTAACTGTTAAAAAATTATTAAAATTACATCAGTGGACCAGTTTGTTTAAGATTGTTATTGACTCTTTATCAAGATGATATATGTCCAGTTACATTTTCAACAGAAAACGCAAAATCGAATATTAAAAGCAATGGAGAAGACGTTTATACTTGCAATCACCAGATCTTTCTAGCTTGCACTCATATGACGCTCCCTTTTCTGCATTAACAAAACCGGTTTAATTTTTTAAATTTAAAAACGCCTAGAAAAAAATTTTTGAAATAACTTTGACAATAACCATTTGTTTATTTTTGTTTAGAATTTGTTTGATTAATTCGTTCAGAGCTTCTCGCAGACATGAAACTGATACAGCAGTTAAAACCTTCAAGTAAATTTCTTTATTATGTAATACATTAAAATTGTTCATGACTTTAAAACGGCACGTACTACAAATTACCGTGTTTCCTTAGTTGTAATAAATAGCTATTTTTTCCATGTTATAAAAAAAATCTTTCGCCACGCAGTGCTATTTTTAGTTCATATTTTATAAGTTAGAATACATACATTGATATTAATATCTGCTTCACAGAGATGAAATTATATACTCAAAATTAACTTAACAATTGTATGTAACTACTCTTCCTCATTATTTATTTATCACTAGTATTCGTTTCGTTTGAACAAATTTGATTTTATTTTGATAAACATCCTCCAATTATCTTTTCTCTCATTATAAATGAAGTCTTATTAAACTCTTAAATTACCACAATTAAGTACGTATCTGCAGACAGTTCAACAATTTCTTTTATCAATACCAACAAATAAAATTATTTTTAATGGACAACGGTCAATATGTTGACCTTTATATAACTTCCAATATTTTATTGATCTAATTGTAGTCATGGCTCAGTTTAAAGAATTTTGTTTTATTCCCTTTTTAAAGGACGAATAAATGTAAACGCAAAAACGTACACAATTACACTTACGAACAAAAAAAGCTTGAAAGAAAAAAGGCACGTGATTAATTAAAGCATTAATTTTGCTAAATTACTTTAATACATCAGAGAAATCGAGCTCGTTTGTCAAAATTAACCTGAGCAACGACTCGAGAACGAACAATAATAACAACAACAATAAACAAAAATTTGTATCTATACAAACTCAACATACAAATTGGTATTACCATGTAAATGAGTTGGCTGATAATGAAGTTGAATTCGTAATAAATAAATGAGGAAAAGTTTTATAAGGTGCTACTCGAGTTCGGTTTCATGGTTGGTGGTTGGTTTGAATGGGCCGTTCGGTTGGTTTGATTGGTTGGCTGGTTGGTTGATCACCAGGTTTGTTGATTGTGTAAAAAAATGGAAGGCTCAGTGGAATAATGCTTAATGACCTGCATTGGCTTGTTTTCAATACAAAGGAAATAAAGTAAAATTAATGATCAAATGTATAAGATTTTAAAAGCACTGTTATTTTATTATATGTTGGCTTTTTTCTTAACATTAATAGCATTATTAAGTTTGTATGTGTTGCAAAATTTTTTATAATTTTTTGATGTTTAAGAGTATTTTGTAAATTATGATAATAGCTTTTACAGAATGAAATTGAGAAGCAATTAAAGACGAAAATACACTATTCATTAGCATATCGTTGTCGAAAATCCAAAAGTACGTAACATCAATTTTTCTAATTTTACAGGAGAAGCAAAAAACGTTATAAAATAAAAAATAGTTCAGTTATTGAAACAACTGATGGAATATGGAATTAAGACAGAACAACTAAACTTATTCAAGAGAAAAAACTATATTTTTCGAAATTTTTTTTTAGTTTTATGTGCTACGTTCTTTTGTATTTGTGTTTTCTGAAACAAAAGGACGTATCATCATAAATATTTTTTTTTTAAACAGAAGTGAAAAAGTTAAAAATATGAAATAATTTAACTGATTTTGTTATTCGTGCTTAATTTCCCAATTTTTATTTTTGATAAAAACACTGAAATTTATTGTTGATAAGCTATTCCTATGCGCATTTTACTGGTTGCTTAGGCAAAAAAAAATTAAAAACAACTCGCTTTATTGTTTTCACAAACAAAATATAAAGCGGGCAGCCAGTCAGTTTTTTTAGGCCGTGCACTTGCCAGTTTATTATCAAAATAATTTTCGTGGGAATACAAAATTTAATTTAAATGATTTTGTTATTCGTGCTTAATTTCCCAATTTTTATTTTTGATAAAAACACTGAAATTTATTGTTGGTGGGATAAGCTATTCCTATGCGCATTTCACTGGTTGCTTAGGCCAGATCATCAGGAAACTTGAAATAAGGTAAAGGGTTTAAAAAGAGTAATTTTGGGATTTCAGTATTTTGGTTATAACTCAGCCATTTTTTAACTGATTTGAAAGATTAAGAAGAAGAAATTTACCATTTACTTGGGTTATAAAACTTGGACTCGGAAAGGTCTTTGGTTCCCGAAAATGGGTATTTAAAAATAAATAATTTTATTTTGGCCATAACTTTTTCGTATCTGAACCGATTTTTCCGAGTTGTTTATAAAATATGTTCTACTAAAAATTTCCGATATTTTTATATATATATGTCATATCCATAGGACATGACAGGCAGCCCTAAAATGTAGGTTTTTATAAATTTTTTAATTTTTTTTGTACGGGAGGTACCACGCCCACTTCTCCAATCCCGCCCACATTCTGTAGGATGGTGTGTATTAACAACCTTAATGTATCTACCTAATTTGGAAACTTTGGCTCTTGCCGTTCCCCAGATATACAGCAAAAAGTAATAAAAATACAACAACCACAAGGGATTTTTGGGAAAAATTAGAGGTAGTCGTGGTTTTTTACTCATATCTCAGACATTTGTGGACCGATCTTTTTGAATTTCAATAGCAAACAATTCCGGACCATTTGTGACATAAATGTATAATAACCTGACCCCAATCAAATATGGGGTCTTCGGAAAACCCATTTCAGCGGACAGACGGACATCATTAAATCAACTTCGCTTTTCATAAGGACCCAGATTATATATACTTTATAGGGCATAGGATCAATATTGAAGAAATTACAAATGGAATGACAAACTTAAATATACCCTTTGACCTTCGGTGAAGGGTATAATTAGCATTAAATCAGTGGTGGTTTCCTTTTACGACTAGAAATTACACTACACAATTTTTTATATATCGATCCCTAATTTAGCCCAGAGCCGTAACGAATAATGTTTTAAAATTAAGAGCGGTCTTTAATTTATAAAGCCTATTCTCAACACAAATTTTAACAAACCGTAACAAATAATACTCTTCGGACTTTTTGACCACATGATTAAACATTTACTAAAAAGTGTAATGATAATTTTAGAAAAGATTGGTTTATAATATGTGACAGATCTTATGTTAAATCTGCTCCAAAAATATTCTTATTCTTGGAAAAGGGTACAAATAATACGGCATATCTAAATGTAGAATTTAAAATTTTCCACTTAAAACTATTTTGATTCACACTTATACTTACTAAATCTTAAATTGTCCACGAACTTTGCTTCCACAAAATGTTTAAAGCTATTTTGTGCAAATTACATTCATCCTTTCGGTTGCTATTTGTTCGAAGTGTATCAAAGACGTTCATTTATTAATTGCAGCCAAACATTTGTAAGCACACAGAAAATATGTTTATACATAAATGTTATTTGTAAATGTGAATTAATTCAGTTTAATATGTACATACCTTTGTACATATAAATGTATGCTATGGTTGCTCTCTGATAAATTTCCAACAACAACAAAAAATAACCCAGAACTATTTGAAGAAGTTTATTAAAGCTGCATTTGAATTTTGCAACATTGCAGTTTGATTTTGAGTCACTGAGGCTGTTGTCTCATTATGCTCATTACGTGACTTAATGCAATAATGACAATAATAATTATAATGAAAATTATGTTGAACGAAGAAGAACATTACAGCAACAAGAACTACAGCTACTGCAACATTATCTTCTTCATCAACTTGGTTGCCTATGAGGTTAAAAAGACACTTAACAGTAATAGTAACATCTACTGTATACAAATGCTAAATACATGTAGAAAAAAATATGGTTGCTATAGCAACGTAAGTCCTCACTAATATACTATGGTTGGCACTTAACTATGCTAATGTTTGTAGCAGGCGCGGATTCAGGGGGGGGGGAATAAGGAAATTTCCCCCCCCTAAATTCTAAAAATATGTTTGGTTTCTCTCGATAATACAAGAATTCCCAATAATAATATTTTTTTATATGCACAAAATTTTAGGAAATCCCAGCAAAGTTTTTTTTTGTTTTTTTTTTATTGAATCTAACGAAATTTTCAATAAGTATCCAAAACTTAATTCTAATAGCTATTTATTAGATATTTCCAATGAAACATCTAGTTTACTGTATTTAAATACTTATTATTCTACATTCAATCCCAGCAGGTGGCATCTATTTATATCCAAAGAATAAATTTTGACTTGTAAATGCGGTTGAATTATTAATAAGCCTTTATTATATGAATCAAAATTCTATTCGATAATTTTTTACGAAAACACAGATTTTTCGGGGAAAACCCAGATTTCCTTATCTTAAAGATATTTCAACATACAACAAAAAATTATTAGGAAAGCATTTATTGGTTTTGTTGTAAACGCATTTGAAGAGGCTTCAAAGGATATTGATAATGTGATATGTCAATTGATGCGAAGGCACTATCATCAATAGTTCTAAAAGCTTTGACAAAGTTTAGTCTTGACCTACAAAATTGTGTAGGAAATGGAACAGATGGGTGTCCTCTGAAGTCATCAGAAAATGGAGCTGTTATAAAATTCTGGACAAATGCAAAACAAACGCCTTGCTATTCCCATAAATCAAATAACTCAATTTTAAAAGTTGAATCATTTGTTAAAGAAACGACAAATTTTTTTAAATATATTCATCCCAAGCGAAATACAGTTTCAGCAAAGTATTTGGGAGCCAAACTCTCTACATTATGCGAGACAAGATGGTTGGATCGTCACGACTCAATTTTACACTTTGAAACAAGTGTACATCATATAGTAGAAGCTTTGGAAAAAATATCTGAGTGGAAAAGTAGAGATACTTCAACAAAAGCCTTATATTAAGGAACTCGCTTAGTACTTTTGAATTCATTTGAGGAATAGTATCATTTTACAAAAACACGATATAGATCTTCAAAAAGGATCAAGCCTTATCAAAACTTAAATCATGTGCCTTGAAGAGAAAAGAAATAAAGCCGAAGAACTATTTAAAGCGATTTTTGAAAAAGTTAAAGTTATCTGCGATCAAATCGAGGTTCCAATCACATTCAAAATGTTGAAGATTACTACCGAGTTGTTGGTTACATTCCTCTTATTGAATTTATTTTAAAAGATCTCAAAACAGGTTTCCCAATAGATCTCCTAAATGTATTGAACATACCTAAACTTCTACCTCAAAGTGTAATCAAGTCAAATACAAATACAAAACTTTTAAAATCACAACTAGCTGATGAGCTGATTATGTTTGATAAAAGAGATAAACACCTACTTACATCTAAACTTGAGTCTGAACTGTTGCATTTGCATATCTAAAAATCTATCAGATAACATTGTAGATGCTTTAATAAACTGTGATAAAGATATCTACCGAAATCTAAGAAAAATATTAAAAAATTTTCGTTCCAATGCTCGTCAGCAGGGCAAGTTTATAATGGCACGAAAAATGGCTGGCAAAATGCACGAAAAAGTATAAAAAATGGCACAAAATGGCAAAAATAAACATGTTATTTAAGAATCTTTTTTTTTTTATTAAGTTTTTTTTGTAAGTACAATAGTATGTTTCTTCAAATTGTCAAAAAAAAATTCTGGGGGCAAAACGCAAGAATTTGGAAGTTGTTTTTAATACATTTTTGATCTAATTTTTATTATAAAATTCTGTTTAATAAAGAAATATTTTTATAATATTTGTCACAAATTTTTTTATCAGGGAAATGTAATTAAAGAACGACGTTTAAAATTCTTGTGTTTTGAGTCTCCGATTTCTAGAACACCCCTGATAATTTCCTGTTATCACATAAAACAGTTCTATAAATGAAAAACACTCTTTCAACATCGCAAGATGTAACTGGAGCATATTTGAACACTAAAAGTTCAGATGGAGAAAGATTGTCAATAAATTCATCCGTGTCACTTTCAATAAATCACTTTTTTGAAATTGAAATGCCAAGGCATATAGATTTTGCAGGAGTATTGAATAATTTACCACATGCAATACGATCTAAAACGTTTTTTAAACTTTTCAACAAAATCTTTTTTACTGACATCTTGTATTATTTTCCTTAGCACTATCAATTAAGCCAAAGCTTTCATTCGTAGAAATCCCTTTCGTTTGTAACTTCAAGAGGCTTGAGGAGATGCATTGAAAGTACTTTTTACGTCCGATTTTTGCATTATTCAGTTAGCATTTCGAATAGATTCTGCCTCATATTCGCTAAGCTTATTTAAAAATTTTTTTCTATGTTGCAAAAAGGTATTCTTTAGCAAGCTGGTCCAAAAATTGCTTTTTAAAAAAATAATTAAAGAAATGGCAAATGGCATATTCCATAAAAAACTTGCCCTACTCGTCAGTAATGCTACGAGAGAGAGGTCATTTCCTACCCGTCGTCTAATAAAAACATGGCTCAGATCAACAATGACAGCAGAAAGACCGTACTATCTAAATTTTCCTCACGAGGAAATCATAAATTGCTTATTAAAAAAAATTAATTTGTATTGAACTACTGTTATATTTCATTTAACCTTATTGTTGAGTTTTTTTTAATAAATATACACATATTAATTATAATAAACTTTTAAAAACAAATTTTTTAATTTTTTGTACCAAAAAAAATGTTCCCCCCCCTAAGGCTCGAGCTGGATCCGCGCCTGGTTTGTAGGTATGGCTTTATGGTAAAATATTACCATAATATGGCTAAAACTATCCAACATATGGGTAAGATTAACTATTATTTGGTCAATATTTGCCATAATTCAACCAAAATTTGCAATAATATGGTCTTAATTAATCATACTATAGTGACTGACTTCAGTTTAATTTATCAATCTGCTTTTTTACTCAAATTATAATTTTGGTTCGATTTTGATTCCTGCTTGTTGTTTAACTTTTATGAACTCCAATTAACAGTGTATTAAACTGCATATAATCAACTTTCTAGCCTGGGAGAAACTTTATGAGCATTTTTTCGGTTTTCCTAGTTATACTTCGTAACCCAGTAAAAACTTCGTTTACTTTTTAAAAATGAAAACGCTTCTTTCACTCATTATTTAGTAACTTTCTATTACAACTATTTTAACTACTTTTTTCTGTATGTATGCAGCTAAAACAACAATTACTTATTTTTAAATGCGTTCATTTCGGGACATCCCTTGTAAAATTCATTGGTTCCTTCAGTATGTTCACACCTTCGAAAGTTCTCAGTTTCTTTTTTCTAAGTCCGCTGAGAAATTAAAAATCGGTTGATATCCAACTAAGTTACTGGCATAAAAGTGCAAAATGTACGAAAATCCGATTTATTTACCAATAACTCAATATTTTGGAGGTGTTTCGCAGAATTCAAGGACAGAGTCTTGTTGTGCTCGACAAGCCCTACTAGAAAAAAGGTTGCGCAACCAAGGTATTTTTTCCTGTCGCACTGTGTTATTGTGAGTTCATATCTAATATATAACGATTCAATAAATAAATAATAAAAAAAAATGTAACGATTCTAGTTTCTTTTAATTTCTTTATAATCTTGCCAATTCCTTGCACAGTAGGTCGATTATGACCACCATAAGCGGCCTTAGTTGCTCGAAAAACGGTCAAGTTTGAACCACCAATTTTAAAGTAAGTTTTAATGATTCTTACGCCTTTTTCGGTTGGTAAGCGATCCATATTCATAAATGCAAAAGCCAAGAAAATTACACTTCAGATGACAAATATTTAACAGCTGACAGCCTTGCCAGACCGGCTGTCTTGAACCCACTAAATGAATACCCTAATCCTATGCTTGCAACTAAATTTCATTAAAATATTACACTGTTTAATTCAAAACTATTTGGAGTTTTAAGGATGTAAGCATTTTATTGGTAGATATTTATATTATTTTATTAATCGAGGCAAAAATATTTTTAAAACCAGCAATAGTTTGTGGGCAATAAGGACAACATTATATTTTTTTAACCATAATTTAACCAAGTTTTTTCTAAATGTAGCCTGCAATATTTTGTTTATATATGTGTTTGCGTGTGTGCTTGCTTGTTTTTATATACATATGCTACTTCCAAATATAAGGTTTGAAACTTATATTTTAGTTTCGTTTATAATGGCATAATTTTATAAGTATGTATGTACTCTCTAATTAGTATAGAGCTATGGTCACATTTAACAAACATTTGACGCCCCACACGTAACCACTGTTTTTATTAAGCATCTGTTTGATTTTGTATAACGTTGCCTAGAGCAACCACCATTTAACATTTTATTAATAACATTAATCTTAAATTCTTTTCGGAAAGAAATTCTGCTATTCAATAAATAAAAAAATAAATAAATAAATAATTGTTAATTGTAAAAATAGTTAAATTTAGTCGTAACGCATTTTCTGAATTTTTTCATCAAATATTTGGTAAATGTGCACATGCCTTAAGTCTTATTTATCTTTAATTTCTCTTTCCTTTTTTTCTCGATTCAGTTAAATGAAATTGTTAAGTCGTACGTTCTGTTTGAGTTTAAATTATAATGCCTTTTGGCGTTCAATCTTGTATTTGTTGTGAAAAGTAGGAAATTTTCTTGGTTGTATGTGTATTGAAGGTAATTTAAATAGCATTTCCTTTAATGATACTCATTTATTATCTATGAGTTTTTTTTTTAACAAATTCATTAAATATGAGAATGTAAAATCATGTTGAAAATTTAGGTGAATATATAATTTCCTATTGGAACAGAGTTGTATATTAGAGAGGTTCATCTTTGTATAAATATCTACAAGTCGTTCTTCTTTTTAAGAGAAGAAGGAAAATCAAACATTCATATGATTCATTTTTTGCAATAATTGCACTGTTTTATAAATTTTCAACAAAGTTGTGGCCAAATGAATCTGACACCTATTTGGCTCTTTTCAACTTATTTGTTTTAAAACCAAACAATAAAATTTTTTCAAAATTTACAACTTAAGACGTTAGTTTTATTTAATACCAACATTTTGTGCCAAATAGGATCCAAATCGGTGCAATTGTACCTGAGTTTGCCAATTATTAAAATTTTTTTTCTTCTAAATCCAGCATATGAAAAAACTTTAATATCTACTACATACCCAATAAAAAATTTTATAATTTTGCGAAGCACTAATGGTACATTTAAAAAAATAAGCGCACAATTATGTTCTACGCAATAAGACATACAGAAATGCAGTAAAGTAAGTGAAAGAACTCCCAACAACTTTTATTTAAAAAAAATAACATTTCAAGTGCTACGGCATTCCCTTACCACGAAGCAGGTTTGTAAGGGAGAATACAAAAACATAACTGTATCAAAACATTCAGTGTTTAAGGCCGATCGTTATTTTTATATGCGCTGAATAATGCGCTTTATGTGTCATAAATGTATTGTTCAAAGTGGAACCCGCCATATAAAATTCATGTCTTCCGTCAGCGCAATGGTAAGCGAAACGTTTATGTTTCTCCCTTACAAACCTGCTTCGTTGGAAGCTCAATTTTTTATTGGGTAGCAACTTCAGAATACATCAGAAAAATGATTAATTGTTTTTTTTTTATTTGTTCTTTTATAAAAAAATCATTGACGAACGAAGCTAAACGATGTTATAAATGCCAAAGCCAATAGGCAGTACATTATTTGAATGTATGAAAGGTGTTCATAAAATACAAATTTTTCGCAATCACACAAAGCCGTTCTCTGGTTATTATAGTAATTTTGTTAACTTTCATGAAAAAAAGGAAAAACATAATCTGTCTAATATATTTTTTAAAAACACAGATAACGGTTTTTTAGGAATATTTCGAAAAGTTTTCTTCTTTTCACCATTCTGACTTCATATCGGATTCAGCGGACAATTTAACACAAAGATTAGGTGTCAGTATTACCACTAATATCATTAATGAAATAATTTTGTAGCTTAACATTAAAAATTTTTGTAGGTCCTGTTTAGGCACTATTCCTTCGAATCCTTATTGAAGTTATATATCTGCTTAAAGTTTAAATTGTAAGAGCAAAGGAATTAGGAAGAATAATAACAGAACACAACTTAAAAAAAAAATCTAGGAAATAGTTTTAGTTTTAACATATATTTAGTATTTATATATAATATATTATTGGAATAGTCCTACCATATCACTAAGGTCCCAAAATTAAAATTTTTGGCCAAAACTAAGTATTTTACATGGGTTACGATTATAATTTTGTTGTTGCAATCTAATAGCAAACGCAACAGAGCAACCACAAATGCATTTTGTTTTTTTAAATTGCAATTTACCGTTTAACATTACAGTATTAAAGTTGATAAACTTCAGTCCACTTGAAAAAATAGTTGAGTGCAGGGTTTTTTAACATTTTTAAATATTTTCTAGTTTTTTTAAAAAAAAAGTAATTTCTAAAGTTTAAAATGGAAAATAAAGCTGAAGGTATATAGTTTATTCAAAAGATTATAAAAAATTCAGAATATTTAAGGTGAAGTATCAGACATTTCAGATTAAGTTTGATAACCTCTTGAAACTTAAATGCCTTATATTTTTACATAGGATTATTACCTCTAAGCAGCCTATATATTTGTTCAGTAGGGTTCAATTTGCTAGATCTAACCGTGGAAGGAAGATTATTCAACAAAGATATAAGAGTCTTTTGTCATATCGACAATTTTTCATTTATACCACAAGTCTTTGGAATTCTTTACCTAATTATATACAATGCTTAGGCAATGCAAATGCGTTTAAAAAGGAGTTATATACATTTTTTTGCATTATGTAATATATCAGTTTTACTATGTCTTATCACTGACTATCCAGTCTGATGCAGTTTTATATTTCTCTGTTTTTTTTTTATGTTATGTTTTTATTTTAATATTATATCTTAATAATTTCCTTAATTACATACTGTGTTTATAAGTTTGATCTTATTCCCTAGCACTATCATTTATAAGATAATTATCTTGTTTTGCTAGGATACAACTAAATTAAAATAAATAAATAAAATAAATAAAATATCAATATGTTGGTGTATTATAAAATTTATGAATTTTTTACGATTTTTAAATTTACGTAGAGTTTTAAAATTTCGGCTCAGTTCGGCTGGCATACGACCAAAAAAAATATAAGATGTTGATGTATATTTTTCATTTCACCTTAGCTTTGCGGAAATTTTCGATTTTTGAGATATTCATCTTTTTATATGCCTTGCACCGTGCTCTTGAAACAACTTTTGATCAAGGGTCAAAGCACATCCGGTTTTTTCCTGATTTCGGTTATTTATTTTTTCGGACTATATTGTGCCCTAATAAGAAAAAAAGCAAAAAAAAAATTGTTTTTGCATGTTTACGAAATTTTACGAAAAGAAATTGTTGTATATATAAAGGGTGGTTAAATTGTAAGGGCCGATGTTGAATGTGAACCACACCTAAACGCCAATTTTTTTCCGAATTTTATTTGACATTTCTCTATTTCAGACATACTCAATTTGAACCATGGAGAGATTCACAATCCAACAACGTGTTAAAGTTATCCAGACTTATTATGAAAATGGGCGTTCAAATCAAAATGCATATCGTGCACTTCGTGATATTTTTGGTCAATTTGATCGTCCAAATGTGCGTACAATCGCAAAATCGTGGAAAAATTCGAGCAAACCGGGTCTGTAGAAGATGTGAGAACAGCTCGTACTGCAGAAAATATTGCTGCTGTTCGCGATAGTGTGGCTGAAGAGCCGTCCACCTCAACTCGTCGTCGTGCCCAACAATTGCACCTCTCACGCTCGTCGTTGATGAACATTATGCATAAAGACTTGCATTTACACGCTTACAAGTTGCAATTGGCTCAAGAACTAAAGCCTCTTGACCTTTCCAAACGTCGTGAATGGGCAGAATGGTGGCAAGAAATGGCAACAGTGGATGATCAATTTTCGAAGAAAATCATCTTCAGTGATGAGGCACATTTTCACCTCAGTGGATTCGTCAATAAAGATAATTGCCACATTTGGGCGAATGAGAATCCAAGAGTGACTGTCGAAAAACCAATGCACCCACAAAGAGTGACTGTTTGGTGCGGTTTATGAGGCCGGTCAGGCAGTTACTGTGAATGGTGTTCGCTATTGTGAGATGATAAGGAACTTTTTATGGCCCGAATTGGAAGATATGGATGTGGACGATGTAACGATTCTTATTAAAAAAATTCATATTCAGCAGAACATACGCTACCTATAATACCGGCTAAGCTCTTCGGAAATTGGGGAGATTCTTTTAATTCTTTCGAATATGAACACCTCGTCACAATTTAATAAAAATTTAGGTAGCTTTCATTACTATAGATACAAATTTTTAAATAGTTGAAACGTAAAGGAAAGTTTTATCAAAAGGAACATTTTAGGTGTTGCTTATTTCCTTTCTCTGTTCCCGCCCATGTCCTATGCTATTCATTATAATGTCGTGAATAGCCCACAATAATAAATATTATTTTCCGCCTCTTAAATATTATTTGCACTTAGAGGAAATCTACAATAAATTATTAATTATATATATTTTCCCGCAGAAGAGCAAATTCTAAATTACCCGGTTATTTATAAAATCTCTCGTTTATTTCAATACTTAAAAATTCTTCGTTTATTTCAATATTTAAAATTCTTTAGCACAAAATTATGTTTGTTATATTCTATGGTTTTAAATAATTTAAAATGAAAATTTTTCAGCATATTTGAAATATAAACCAAAAGTATATTTCAAACCCTTCTGAATTAAAAAAAAAAAATCTTAAATATTAAAGTGTTTACACATCAGGAAACTTGAAAATTTGTCGGTCCTCACAACGATATGTGGTTTCAGCAGGACGGTGCCACTTGCCACACAGCTAACGAAACAATGGCTCTTTTGCGCAACCAATTCAATGGCCGTTTTATCTCACGTAATGGCGATGTCAATTGGCCGCCAAGATCATGTGATTTGACACCGTTGGACTTTTTTCTTTGGGGTTATTTGAAAGAAGAGGTGTACGTCGATAAACCAGCAACAATTCAAGAGCTAAAGGATGAGATAATTCGGCACATTTACGGCATAGAACCTCCATTATGCCTCAGGGTCATCGAAAATTTGGACCATCGGATGGAGGTGTGCCGCCGTGGTCGCGGCGCCCATTTGGCCGATATTTTGTTCCATACATAATTGAGTAATACCAATATATCATAATAAAATAAAATTACAATAATTTCCTAAATAGTTTGTGTTTTATTCAAAATCAACATCGGCCCTTGAAATTTAACCACACTTTACAACATATGCATGAAAGGGTTAAACGGTTTTTAAACCTTAGAAATTGATTCAAACTTAAGAAGATACGCGTAAGCTTGGTTGTTAATGCTGTTTCTTTAAAAAAAAGTATAAATATGGCTTTAAAATAATTTTGGCCAAATATTTGTTCTAGCGAGCCCTATGTGCATACTTAACCTTTCGCAGTTTTGAACCTATGATTAATTATTGACCTAGACCTATCAGCACAAAAAAATTAGTACAAGTTTTGTATATGATATACTTGTTCTTTATTTTTATCTAGATATGAAGAGTTGTGCGACATTTATTAATGCCGATGTGATTGTTATATATAACATTTTTAAGAGCTTTATGACAACAAACATAATTTTCCAAAAGGTACTAAGACACTTTGATCATAGTTAAAAAAAATATTGCTCTACTATAAAAAATATTTCTTTCTCTTAATCTTTATAAAATAAGGATATTTATGTTTACCAAGACTTCATTTTGAAGAACATTTAAGAGAAAATTATAATGAATTCACAAACCGACTCTTACTATTTTGAAAGAATATAAGCCTTGAACAGAATAAAGTAGTTGTAGTAGTAGCTGTAGCTGACGACGTAATGAGTAGCGTAGAAAGAAAAAAATGCAAACAGAATATTGAAGCTAATTACATGGTTGCCAAATAACGTTTTTTAAAACTAAAAGAATTAAGCAATAATAATATGTACATTTTTGAACAAATATGTATCAATATTATATAATAAATGCATGTCCAACTACATATTGCTCTTCATCAACATTAAATTCGATATTTGACATATTTGATGTAATACTTTATTTAAAAGCATGGTAACCCTAGTTAACATGTGTACCCAATTGTTTAGTGTTTTGTTCCGAAATTAATAAAAAGAAAAAGTTGGTTTTTTTATCAACTGCGCTGAAGTTTTGCTTTTTTGCAAATAAATATATAAAAAAAACATAAAAACAAGAGACGATGGTGGGTGCGACCACTATATGCCCTGAGACCACGATAAGGGGTTTTTGAAACAATGTTCCAGGGTATTAAAACCATGAGGAGCTTTTTTTAAATATACGCGGATGAACTTGGAACAATAAAAATTGCTTTTGTCGTTGTTGCAAAACGATTTACAAAAACATTCAAAAAGAAGGGCCATTAGCGCTGAGTGTCGTTTAGCTGTGACGTTGGTGTAAGTACCAGAACTAAAAAGAGTTTCAGTAAAGTTCGTATACATACGTACGTACATATATATATGTTGTGTTTCTAGGTTCCTATCGCAAGGTATCTCACACCAGTATCTGGCTTGGACCTTTCGTTTGGGCGTTTAAATTATCTGTGAGGTATGTGAAGTTCTGTGGAAACTGTTGGACCAGTTTATATGCCACCATTCAATACGACTGATTGGCTAACAACAGCTGCCGATTTTGAAAACAAATGGCAAATGCCTAATTCTATTGGCAGTGTCGATGGCAAATACGTAAACATAAAGTGTCCAACGAATAGTAGAGGTAGGGCATATTGCAGCCAAAGTGACGGCGGAGTGTTTCGATTATCTAAAATTGGCAAAAAACTGTTTTATAACGATTAACCTATTCCTCCTGGATGACGTTTGGCAAATTCACACCTTTAAACGCCATTTTATTTTGTTGGGAACAACGCCTTCCCACTGCGAACGAATTTAATGCGCCCCTACCCTGGGCTTCTACTTGAAGCTAGGAAGGACAATAATAGACGTTTGTCCAGAGCCAGACGTGTCATCAAGATCACTTTTGGTATTTTATGTACTTTGCTCTCCACTATCGAATTCCACCCTCAAAATGCGAATAAAGTAATATTGGCGTGTACAGTTTTACATCATTTAGTAAGTCCATTTCCACTTCCACTTTGTACAATTCTTCAGCTTATAATCCCACAAAATACACTGACAGATATGATGAGCAAGACAATCTTATTCTTGGACAATGAAGAGGGCAAGGTACAAGCCTAGTAAGTGATAAAAATATTGGTATCAGTCACATAAGTACACGGGAAGCTCTTGCTGTTCGGGAGACATTAGCAGACTACTTTTTGGACACAAACAATATATGGACTTCTTAATTTGATTAAAAAATAAAAATAAAATTTGTGTAAATGTAAAACATTAATTTTATTTCCAAAAAAATATTGCAAAACTAAAACATAAAAAAAAAAATCAAACATCTTCAGTTTTTTTTTTTTTTGCTAAAGGAAAAAATATAACAAAAACAAATAGGTAATACATTTAATTTTGAAATTTTGGAGAAGCACAAACTTAAAATAAATATTATTCCAAAAAGAGCTCTTTCATATTTATAATTTGTAAAAGCTCCACTTTTAATGATTTTTTTTCCTTTGACGGACATTTTTTTATCTTTTGTAAAAGCGATGCACAAAAAAATAAGATCTTCATCTTGCTCGCAATCATTAGCCACAAAAGATTTTATAGAATCCATTGTAGCAATCAGTTCTTTCTCCACGGCATTAAATTCGGTTTTTCGTTTTTTTTCAGGTTGAAAACTAAATGAGGAACTTGTTGATGGTAACGAATCATCAAGTGAGGAATCCATATCGTCAAAAGTCTCACTTTGCGTGGTTTCCTTGTCGTAGTTTCCGGTAGATCTGTGGAGAAAAATTAATTTGATTTCTGCATACATATTAACTCATACAATAGTTGCTCACAATCTCGGTTTAAGGTGCACCTTTAAAAAAAAAGTTGCTCGAAAAATTTCCAGTGTTCCGCCGGCTCCATTGCTTCTTGCCCTAATTTTGGTTTCTTATTGTTTTCACGGCTAAAACAATCTCGCAGGGACTTCCATTTTTTCATGCAAGTTTTCACAGCAAAAAACTTCATGATATTTTTTCTATTTATTCCTTTGCTTTAAAATATACTTACCACTCATTCCGGACTCATACGCGATTTTTTCCCATGCGTTCAACTTTTTTTTTACATTTTTGTATTCCGGGTTCTTTAAATTATACAACATTTAATTTTTTTTCCAAATTCAATCAAAATTTCTGTTTTTTCGTCTTCCATTTTGATAAAAATTTATATTTGAAAATGAGCTGACAAAACACGCAACAAAGTTAAAAAAATTTTATTATGCGCTTCAACTTCTACTGCAGCGACTACTACAACTACGAATTCTGTTGACACTACTTTGAAACTTAAGTTTTAACTTTTGACTACAGCGACTATTCTGCGACACTTTATTGTTAGGGCAATAAAAGTGGCCTGCATACTGTGTTCGAGGTTATGATAGATTCAGATAGCAATGACATGGAAAAAACTGAAAATGTGGTTCCGAAACCTAATATTAGCGTATTTTTGTAATAGATCGCTGTCAGTTTGCCATGATTCTAAAATATCTAATTATTGCGCAGGGCTTCATACTTGTCCCTCTACTATATTCAATGTATTCAAATCACGTACCTTTCCAACATCTAAATTTTGGAATTAAATCATCGACTGTATAAGATTTGGACAGGATTAGTCGAAGGCGGACAAGGAATGGATTTTGTTTCAATGCCAGAATGTCTCATGCAATGATAATAGAAAAACCAAAACAGATTCTATCTTTAATATCAACAGTAAGGATTAATAATATAACAATTAAATTAGTTAAGACTGCTAAGAAGCTTGCAATCGATATTAGAACATTTGAAATGTAACGTAATTTGTGAATGAGGCAGCATTATACCCCGTTAAAAATTTAGAATTTTATTAAATATATTTTAGTTCTAAAAAAATCCTTACAGTCTAATACCATAGCATAGTTAGTTCGGAAAGTTTTTATTAATAAGGGATTAAGTACTGTAACGTTCATCGTGGAACGTTAAATAATAAACTACTTATGCCCGTATTTTCAACAAACAGATATCTGGTCGTGTTCGTACCTAACAGTTATCTTTACCTATCCGGTAAAAGTAGTTTGGTAAAAAAACGTTTATTTTGCCTACGTGTTTTTTCCTTTAAGTTTTCTTTTAAAATATGGCAACATTTGTATTTTTATTAATATTTTTAATTAACTGTCAAAAATCAATGGTGTAAAATACACTACAGTTCAACCAGTAGGTAAGACAAACATGTTAAAATTATCAAAAAATCGTAACACCATAGATATCTATACACAAATAGATATCTGTTTGTAGAAATTACGGGCATTTATAAAAAATTGGTGCATACTTTTCCATTCATTAAGTTAAGTACAAATGAGACATTTAGCATAACCCTGCGACTTTTCAGTGTTGGCAAACGTATTAATTATAATCTTGTTGGCAAAAAAGCAAGAATTGTTTTTGAATGGATTCAATATGATCCTTATGAACCATATAATGTGGATGCCATACAATCGAACCGTATTCAATGATTGGTCTAACGAAAGATGTGTAAAGTTGTTTAGTGACTAAAGGATTTGAATGTCATTAGCAAAATCTTAACAACTACACTGAAAAGAAAAAACAATCCATCCGCACTTAAATCAATCCGATGGGATAAAAATAGTACGGTAAGTTTGGATTTTCTTGAATCAAGTACAGTCAGATTGATTCAAGTACCGATTATTCAAGTAGGAAATACTTTACATATCCATATTCAATTCCGAATTCGTACTTGAAATCATTTAAAAATTAAATTGATTTAAGTGAAACTAAGATTGAATAAACCTCAAAATGAGCTTGATTCAAGAATTCTGAATTCTTACTTGAAATAACCCTAAAGTGAAATTAGATTGATTCTTACCTAAAACCAGCATCATGCCTGTATTGTACTTTTAAAATTGGATGTTTATATTTAACTAAAAATATAAACTAAATAAGAACTTTTGCTGCTGATTTAACTTTTTAAACATGAAACTTACGTATGTTTTTCTTCGCGTGCTGTTTTTCTACACAAAGTAAACGAATCGTTTTTTACATACTTGTGTGGTTGTGTTGTAGTATCTACAACAAACTGTGGTAAACGCAAGCGTGTGCACGCATAAAGAATGCAATGCTGCAAGATGAGACTAACAAGTTATATGAGATTAAAATGCTCACTTTGTAAGTTTACTCTCAAAGTGGCACCACCAAAGAAAAATTCAGTCTTTTTTTTTACTTGATTTATGAAATTTATACTTATTTTATAAATAAACTGGGAATTATTTCCTTTCGAAGGTTACATTATATTATATTCAAAATTTTTTTATTTTTTCGAATTTATTCTATGAGCTAAATTTCAGTTATATATTTTATAAAGGTTTTTTGTAATAGTCCTATTCCCTAAATTTTTCATAAATGACTTTTTTATACACTACCAGGCTATTATATTGTATCTTCTTGTTACATTTTACCTTAGCTTTCCTTTGGACAGCAACTATAATATGCATAAACTGGCTTAAGCTGCTTAACTCAAATTAACAAAAAAATTTAAAAAAAAGTCATTTAAAAAAAACAAAAATCAAATCTAAAAATATTTCATTCCGTACTTTTCGTAAAATCTAAATCGCACCTTGCTAAGCAAATGCCAGTTTCATAAAACAAAAACTTTTCTTACGTTCAGTATGTTTCGACACATATGAATCACATGTATTCCCACAATTGCTAAAGCCCTAAAAATAGCTAAAATGATAACTATTGGTTAACTTGAAATTTTTATCAAAGCAAAAAACGGTAACTCTTTCAAAAATTTCAACAGTATTTTACTTTAAATTGTTATTATTTATAAAAATAAAAAAATGTTATTGAAAACAAAAAAAGTGTCGGTGTTACTACAAAGAGAATATGCGTGAAAGTGACTGTGTACAATTTATAATAATTTTCTATCGTAGTATTTGAACAACCTTAATGTCTATAAATTTAATTGTATGAGTAAAATATAACTTAACGCTGCGAGGCAAACTTTGGAATAAAAACCTTAACGTAAATATTATTAATAATTCCAAGACTAAGGATAATTTTCATTAATCTATTTGATTAAAAATTCATATATAAGGTTCACATTAGTTTCAAAAAATTTAAACAAAATTATTATGATGTTAAATAAGCTTAGAACAAGGAAGAAAAATAAGCGAAACAAGCAACTTTAAAATGGGATAATTTCTCTTATCCACTTTTTAGGCCAATTTATTGTTAAGATTTTTTTTTTTGTAGATTTGCTTTTTAAAAATAGATTCTTATTTTCAAAATGTTTAATAAAGGGTGTTCCAGCTAAAGCTAAGTATGTAAATCGTGGGTCACACCTTATCGCCTAGTTTTTTGCCCAACTTTTTGACATTTTTTGTTTCAGTGTTTGACAAATTGTACCATGAAGAGGTACACAATTGAGCAGCATTAAGATTTTTAAAGACTTTAAAGCAACGAGGCACACTTTTACCTCAGTGGCTTCGTTAACAAGCAGAATTGCCGCATTTGTGAGAGAATCTACGAAGGATTGTTGAAAAGCCAATGCATCCACAAAGAGTGACCGTTTGCTGCAGTTTATAAGCTGGCGGCGTCATCGGGCCGTACTTCTTTGAAAATGAGGTTGGCAAAGCAGTTACCGTGATGATATTTTAAAGAAAAAGTGCACGTCAATAAGCCGAGAACTATTTAAGAGCTCGAGGATGAGTTATTTCGAAACATTAACGACATTGAACCCCAATTATTTCTCAGAGTCATTTAAAATATGGACCATGGAGAGAGGTATGCCACTGAAGTCGTTTCGAACATTTGGGCGATAATTTGTTGAACACATAATTTTCATATATCCTTTAATAATAATAAAAATATTAAAATAATTCTCTGAAGACTTTTTGTTTTTTTTATAATAAACATCGTGCGTTTTGGTTGGACCACCACCATAACTTGATATCGCCCATTTTAAATACCAAGAGAAACTGTTCTGTGGAATTTTACAAAAGAAAAAAAACTATTACAAAAGTATGTACGATGTACAGCTAGTAGCACTTTAATTAAGACACACTGCAAAATAATTATGTTGCTATGTTTGGAACTCAAAATAAAAGCTTTTGTTTATGACTTTTCATTTAATATACTTCATTTGACATAAATTTTCCAATTACTTAATTTGCAAACATAACTAGAAGCTTTTAAGTGATTTTAAACCCTCATGACAACAGTAGCAAAATTATACGTACGTTACCAAAAGCATATCTTGATACACTCATTTTTTTTGTAGGATTACTTTTTTGTTGTTGTTTCATTCCTAAGTTTGTTTTATTTTAGGGGTTTTGTGTGTATGGAAATTTAGGTGGTTTTTTGCAATCACAAATTATATTTACTTGGAAGATTCGTCATTGTTTTAAACAACTCAAAAATAAAAAGCTGTATAATAATTAATACGTTAATAGGGAATTAAAACTGGCAAAAAGTGAATATAGCTTTGTATTAAGTTTTCCAATTCCACTCAACTATCAAGATGTCGTATAAAACCATTTTGTCGAACATATCATGAAATTTCAACTTGATCCGATTGTTTTTTTCAAACATATAGCGATTTTTTAATGCAAAACATATCCAGTATCCCGTTTCTGTATTTCTCGCATCGCAAAATTTCTCGCATGAAGCCAGTGAATCGGGACAGAAACAGTGCAAAGTGAAACAAAAATTGTTTTTTCTCACACAAGTGTTTCTGTATCTTTCCGTTGCGAGAATTATGTGTCATTTAAATAATTTTCCAGCAATTATATGTATTTGTATTTATTAATTTGATTTTCTAATACAACAAGACACAATATCTTATAAATTTCAGCATTAGAATCAGACAAATAGAGTAAAATAAATAAAGTAAAGGTGTATAAAAATAAAAAAAGTTTACATTTAAAACTTTAAAAAAATTTACGAAAAATATTCCCTTAGTAATTTTCTAAATCTTATAGCGTTGCTAGTGATTTGCAAGTCATTTGGAAGTTGATTCCAGAGACTTATGCTTAATATAAAGTATTGGCACTCAGAAGCATGGTCACGACGACGAAATTGAATTTTTCCTTCTACACGATCTAGAAAACTGCAGACGTTCATAAAGATATTTTGGCTCCCTTGTCGTTATTATTTTGTGAAGTAATATTAAGTTTTTGAATTGAAGATAGTTTGAAAATGACATATTAAATAAACGACAAGAGTGCTGCGATATATCGAGCCTTTGGTGCAATACCGTAGTAATTCAAAAAATCGTGAACTGAGAAAAATGCATTTGAAGTTTTCAGCCATATTTTTTATAGCATTTTTGTTTACTAAAGTTATGTTTTTACAAGTTTTTAAATAAAGAGGAATGTTTTGTAATTAAAAAAGGTGAACAATTATTAATAATATTAAATATTTTTTTTATAATAATATCAATATGGTTGGATATAGCTAGAGGCAATAAAGACATATTTAGCTGTAAAATCTGAACAGTTAGAGAAGGAATCATAATCTTTTTTTCTTTAGATATATATTTCCCCAAAGATCAAATCTTTTTAAAGAGAAAATGTAACGGATGATATTGTTGTATGTTAAAGTTTTGTTAAATAGTACTCCTAAGTTTTTTGCTGAATCTACAACATTGATTCTCGTTCCACCAAGCAATAAATTTACCTCAAAATTTATATGAGAGGCTCTTTTACATATTAATATGCATTTAGATTTATTAGGATTACGTCGCAAACCGTTAGCCGCTGCCCATGTATGTATTTTCTCAAGATCATGATTTAAATCTCGCATTTTCATATTAGCTGATTCTTTAGGACTACTGAGATACAGCAGAACGTCATCAGCATACGATAGTTGGTTTGGGAGATCGTTCGTATATAAGGAGTATAGCAGGGGTCCAAGGATGGATACCTGTGGGACCCCTCTCGTTACTTGTAAAGAACGCGATAAAGTTTCGGCATTTGCAACTGATTGGCAAATGCTTGAGAGGTATGATGACAACAGTTTCACCGCAAACGTGGAAAATTTAAATAATTTGGACAATTTCATGCACAAGATTGAATGATGCACTGTATCAAAAGACTTTGAGTGGTCCAATAATACCAAAAACGATATTTTTTTCTCATCTAGGTTACTACGAATTTCCTCTATCACATCGGTAAGAGCTAAAGTACAAACACGTTGAGGCCTGAATCCAGATTGACGATCGGTTAACAGGTTGTTGTTATTGGAAGGATGTGAGAAAAAGTGTTTCTGGAACAATATTTTGCGAAAAGTTTCTTACAAGAACTGTCAAAATAAGTCACATTTGAAATTGGTGCGAGAAATACAAAATATAGATATTTTAAATTTAAAAAATGTTTATAAATTTTTTTTTTTATAAATAAAAAATTAAAAGAATTTAAATTATTAATGCATAATTTAAATGATAAAAATAAATAAAACACCATTGTTATATTTTGTTAATTACATTTTTTTAGGCTTTCCTTGTTTTGGTTTTATTCAGTGCTGCCAGATAATTTTGTGTAAATATCGTAAATTTCTTGAGAATAATAAAAAGATCGTCTTTTTGTTTTAAAAAATCGGATAATTTAAAATTAATTTTAAACAAATTTTGTTCGATTTTTTTTATTAACAAAATCAAACAAAAACATAGTCAAAGTTCATGGGTATTTTATACATACATATGCACATATAATTTGTCCATTGTTCGAACTTAATTTTTTTAAATTTATATTTATGTTATTAAGCTTGAGGTCTATTTTATAAAATTATTTATTTTCTTTAATCCGATAACAATTTAAAATTGGGTTTTCCCCTGAAGAAGTCACACAAAGGCGTGACAAAATATCATATTAAAAATAAATATTAATAAAAAATAAAATAAATATTTTTATAAAAACAAAAAGAAGTCAAGCTTAATAAAATATATATACAAACTTATTTAAAATAGATATATACAAATACCAAGAAATTAAAAATTTTTAAATTAAATCAGCTTAGATAACAGTATTATACATTTTAAGGGTTTTTATTTTTGCGAAAAACTAAGAATGGATAGTGACGACGTTGTTTTATATTTGTATCTTATGGATTCCAAATAAAATATTATTGAAATTTAAAAATATCGGTTCACAAATGCCTGATTTTGCCTCTAATTTTTACCCATAAATCTATAATTTGCCTATTCTTATAACTATTAACTTTACTTTTTCTTTTTCACCTGAAATAGACTAAGTAGAATACCTGGTATTTAAAATTGATCAACAAAGTTATAAAATATTGTTGATTTTGTTTTTTTCTTTCGTCACTTTTTTAGAATAAAATCAGCATATCGGCATTTTGCTAATTTCGGAGCAAAAATCGTAAAAATGAAGATAAATCGTCAAATCTGGCAGCCCTGTATTTATTATATTTATTTCTTTTGTTGACGTTTCGCTTTCATTTGACACTTAATTACTGGAATTATTCCAGTTAAAACAGAATCTGTTTTGTCTGTTTTCGCATTCAAATACAGAAACACGTTTTTCTCAAGAATCGTTAAACGATGGAATTTTTTGTTTCACACTTCATGTGAAAAAATTTACGATGCGAGAAATACAAAAACGAGCTATTGACGAATTGGTTAAAATTTGCTCAAAAAAAGTTGATAACCCTCAGTTAATTAATATTTATTTAATGCACACATCACTCATTCGCCTACAACGCTATAAAAAAGATCTACATACATTTTCATAATTTAAATATGAGTCGTTTATTTTGATAGTGGTTTAAGTCCATTTTATAAGAAAAAGTAATTAATGATAACAATAATCACAATCCTATATAATCTTTTTTTGTCTAGTATCATTAAATCGGCATGATTTTGGGCACTTGAAAATTAGTTAGCTAACGAAATCCAAAAAAAAATTATTTTGAAACCGGTTTAAGTCCAGTGAAATAAATAATTTATATATGTCATCTTTTATGTAATAAATTTATATAAACTAAAATGAAACGTGAAGATTTCTACGAAACCTCTGGAAGAAGCAATGCTTAAAAGATTAAAAAACACTTGTGGCGAACCTGTTAATTGGCTAAGGATATGTTGGATCCAATTTATAAAAAGTGAACCCTATAAAATGTTTTATAAAGAATCTATGAAAGTGAATAAAGAGTTCAAAATACTTGACTCATTACCTTGTCGGGAAAGACCAAGGAACTTCAACAAAATAAAATAAACACCATTTTATACCATGGCAAACTGACTGCGATCTATTACACAAATAAGACGATATTAGATTTACTGCTGTTGATGAAAACCTAAACATATGCTTGAGTTTAAGGCAAAGAATCGAATGTTCCACGGTGTCAAACGCCTCAGAATGGTCTAGTAACACTAAGAGAGAAATTCTGTTATCATCCATTTGGCATCTTAATTCCTCTGATACATCAATAAGGGCCGTAAGATAACTGTGTTTAGGTCTAAAACCTAATTGTCTTTCAGTTAGTAATAAATTTTCATAAATGGTAAAATGGCGATTGGACGATAGTCATTATCTGATTTTGGTATCGGTACAATTTTGGCATGTTTCCACATAGTCGGGTAACTGGATGTCGTTATTATTGTGTTAAAAAGGTAAGTGACGTGTGGTAAGATATACGGCAGAATAAGTTTTAAGAATTTGTGATGGATTCCATCATGGCCCACAGATTCAGATTTGACATTCAAAAAAGACTCCAGAACATCTTCCTGAGTAAAATGCATGAAATCAAAGCATATATTGACGTTAATGTTATCAATACTATTGTTGGTGTAGTTATTATTACTTTCGCTAAAGAGATTATTGTAAAAATTTAAATCGGCTTCAGGCGTAGGTATATTTGCGAAAGTTTCGTTTTATTTATTAGCATCAAGAGTGCTATCTGTGTTATTATTGTTTGCACAATTTACAATACCCATATTCCGAATATCCTTCCATTTCTTTTTCGAACAGACAGCGGATTTAAATTGTTCCTCGTAATATTTTAATTTTGCGATCTTAATCTGTGATTTTGCTTTTCTTCTTAATGATTTAAACATTTGATGAAGCTCAGATGTTTTGAACCTTTTCCATCTAGAATATTCCGAATTTCTAGCATCAATTAGATATTTTATTGCATTGGAAAACCATGGGTGCTCAAAACGTATACGTTTAGACTTAAGCGCGACATAATTGTTGTAAAGCGAATCAAAGTTGTTGTTGTAAAGCGAATCAAAGTTGTTGTGTAAAAACATTATCTGATTATCCACAGCAGGCATGAAGAAGATTTGATTCCACGAAATCATGGCCAGCTCAGTCTCCAATGACTGATAATCAATGTTCTTAAAATCCCTCAGTTTTAAAACAGTATGTTAAGAAAAGAAGATCGTGTTTTTAAAATAATAATGCAGAAATCTGGTCAAATTGTAGCAGTCGGGACTTGTTGGTAACGAAACACAAATCAAGAAATGTATTAGCAGTTTTAGTAAAGTGTGTTGGTGTTGTGCAATTTACCAAATTTAAACCTATTGCGCACATAATTTCCGTTAGTTCCCTGTTTTCTAATATATTGTGGTTAAAATCCCCAACAAGAATAACATCAGAAAAGCCCATTTTTGTTGTTGTAAAGCTTAGTCTAGACGATATGTTGAGTCAGCAAATGTATGCTTACACTCATATGCTTAAAAATAATAACAAATGCCTCTATCAACATATTCAATATGTTAGGTGTCTAGACGATTTGCTGAAAATACTAAATTTTTCAAATTCAACATATGACAGCAAATGATATTTCAACATATAAAGTTAGCATACAATTTTTGTGTCTACACGATATGTTGAATTTCGTATGTTGATATGTATGTTGAGTATTGAGAACATTTGTTTAATAATTATACAATATAAATTTGACAATACTCTTTTTTATTATTTATATTTGTTGGAAAATTTTTGTTCCACAACAGATCCTAACAGGGAAATTTAAACGTGACTCCTCAAAACCAAAATAAAATACGGATTAATTTGTTTAATTCAAGTTTAATTCAGTTTATGATTTTATTCATGTTATTCGATTAGGTATTAATAAAAGAGTGACTTAACAGAAAAGTTATATTTTGACAGTTACAAAACTGTTCATAGTTGTATGCATTTGGGTTGTTAAGTAAAGGTTGCATTTTATCTTACAATATTTTTATTTTATTATTTTTTTAATTTAAAATTTGTTTTCATTTATCGCCTTAAGTGCAAAAATTAATAGTTTTATGTATGTATATTAATATAATAAATAAGAATGATATATTTGCCTGGGTCAAATCCGCAAATATGTAGCTAAAATATCTATGAACTGGATTGATCTAAAAATTATTAATAAAACCTCACAGTTTTATAACTTGTTGCAGTTCTACCCCTAAGATAAATTATGGGCCGATCAGCAGTTTGTTTTATGGGTTTATTTTAATACCCACACCACCATTGTGTTTGTAACACCTAAAAATATTGGTCCTATAACCATTTTTTAGTATACCGATCGACACAATCACTATATGATTCGAAATAACGATATCCGTCCTACCGGCTGGCTGGCTGTCCACTTTGTAGTATGCGAAGTACCTACTTGTTAATCACATATATTTGTATTTGACTAAATTTGAATAAACTATAATGATTTGTTTCAGTTTAGCCATATAAAAGGGAATTTTGGGTCAATCATAACAAAATTCGGTTGATTTAGGCCAAATTTCAATACAACTATAAAAAAATGTTAACTGTTTTAAAGTCCCGCTTTATAAGAAACCTACAGTAAGTTGTGTGCATCGTGATATTTCTAGCAATTTAAAGCTAAGGTGGACTATATTTTACCACAACATCGATATTTTTACGGTTTAAGGCGTATTTAAATGATTTCTTAAAGTGGGCTTTATATGAACCTTATGGTAAATTGTGGACCGATCTTCTCCAAAGTTAGTGAAATTTATAGTTTTATGAAACTATGATAGACCATAGTTTTTCTATAATAGCGTTGTTTGGTACGTCTTAGGCATATTGAATTATTTCCGAGAATGTGTTTTATATGGGCCTTATGGTAAATAATGGAGCGATCATCGTAGTGTAATATCTAGTCATAGAAAAGGAGTTATTTCTTGCAAAATTAAATTACAATCGGTTCATTTTGTCACCAATTTTTGTTAGTTTCTTTAACAAAAACATCAATTTTTAAGGGTGTTGGGGTTTTGGTTTAAATTAAGAATATTAACTCAGCTGAGCGAATTCAGTGCTCGACATACCATAAAACTAAGAACCCTTATGACCAATCAAAGACCTGCAATAAAGACAAATTTTATTAAGCGGAGCTGGTGTTTGTCATACCTTTGAGGTAAATAATACCCATATTAAAGTAATTACAAAAAGTATAAACATTTTTCCACATGTTTACTCACACCTATATATTAAATAAAAAGATTTATTAGAATATAAATTTTTAACTTTAATACTTCACAACATGGTACGGAAGTGTCTTGCATTATATTATATCAAAGCTTGAAAGGTTCTCTAAAAAATAAAATATGTATGTAAAAAAATACCTTTATTGTCACAACAAAATTTTAAGATTAGAGCCATTTTGGTAAAATACATTAGTAAATAAAAATATTATTTTTAATTAATTCTTAATGGGTTAATAATTCGAAATGTCTTATATACCATGTAAAAGGTATTTGGAAATACTTTTCAGCGATACCCATATTGCTTAGATCAAAATTATACTTTAAGACATATTGGTTAAGAACTATCAACTTTTATGGTCTTTAACTCTAAAACAAAGTTCGTTGGCAAACATTTTTATTTTCAAAGCAATTCTAAATGCATTTTTTTGTTCTTTTCAACATAAATTTGCTGATTCAACATATCGTGTAGACTTAGCTTAAGATTGGTTAGCCATTCATAAATTTTAATTCTTTTGTTTGGCCTGTAGGTTGTGCCTAATAAAAGCCTAAGGCTTCCGTTAAATATCTCTAAGAAAATATGTTCAATCTTCCCATGTGGATTAGCGCTGAACACACATCTTATTTTTCTAGTAAAGTTTACAAAACGTATTACGTTATATATTCTAACATGTTTAAGGTCACAAAGTTATAAAAAAAAATGAATACAACTTAACAATATTTTTGAATCAAATCAAACACAAACCCTTAAATATCTCAATATAAGAAAAAATGGACTTAAATCACTTTCAAAATAAACGACTCATATGTACATAATTATATTAATATATTAAAATTTATTTATTTTAATCTATAAAATACAATTAAAGGATAATTTGTATTAAAATGTTCGTTTGTGATACTTATATAAAGGTACATATGTACATGTGAATAGACACAACTACATATGCAATTTTATATATTGCAATAAAAACGAAACAGTTCGTTGTAATGTTACTTTGAAGACTTTTGCAAATGTACTTTTATGATTGATGTACATAAAAAGTTATCATTGTTAATATAAGCATGCGTCATTTGTTTGTGTGTAGCTGTTTATATGAGGGGCTTAGAGCACAAGGGGGCTAAGTGCCTTTTTCTAAAATTGAGTTTACATATGGAATTATAGGTATATTTCGGAGAAGTTGTTCAGAGCACAAGAAGTGAATGTAGGATTCTCATCCGGACGCTAGATATAGTGCACAATTCAAGCATTTGACATTAAAATACCTGCTTCCTTTGGAGCACAAGCGAAACAACCGCTTCAGTCTCATTATTTAAAATAAATCACTTGAACCCCTTGTGCTTTAAGCCCCTCATATGTATATGTATTTGTAATTATCTTTTACATTTTACATTATAATCCATGTAAGCCACTGAAGTATGCTTAACATTAATTAAATACATTATATATACAAGAGTTTAAAAATTATGAATATGTTTAGCTGGATGATCAAAAAAAAATAATAATAATTTAAAATGCGAAATAATTAGAATGGTAACATTTTAAAAATACATTATTTGAGATATAAATATGGATATGGATTATAAGCTTTCTATCGTGACAAACGTGACAAGTACAATTTTTTTAATTTTACGGAATGCGTAAACAATTATTAAAATTTGTTTTTTGCTAAATTTTTCTTTTTATCTGCATACGCAATTTTATACTCCAACAGATCAATGTCTTTTATCAAAGCACAAGGTATATAACGCTGTGCAACACAAAACTCAAAAATAACGGGATCCTGACAATGGATTCTGGTAGAGTAAACAAAAATAAAATATTTGTATATCGGCGTCCTGAAAAACCACATTGGAATTTTATTTTAGGTGGGGGGGACGCTTAAAGTTTCGCCCTTGTAGGCTGCTCGTGCAGCATATCGGTTGATAAAACTAAGTGTTCTTTACATCTTAGATATAATGTATGTTCAGCCACTTTGTTGAAAACTGGACAGCAAATACTTTTGTGGAACACATTTACCCTCTAATGGTAATTTTTGGAGTTTTCAAAGAAATATTAAAAACACCCATACAAATGGCGAGGGCGGGTATGAAATGTTCTACAAAAATTATAGCCATGACATTTTCCTGCATATATCAGAGCACACCAAAGCACAACACCGAACACAAGCAAATAATATGTTCAACACCTTATACCTCAAACACATGGTTTCATATACAGATATACTACACGAATAGGCCAAAAGGGTGAAACTTTAACGTCCAAAAATAAAATTTCACTGTGATCTTTTTAAATGCCGATATACATATTTTATTTTTATCTTCTCTACCAGAATCCATAGTATTTGTGGGTGATCTTGTTTGTAATGTTGGTTTTGCAAAATGCAGGCATTTGTATATTCTGTCGGTTATTTGTCTACTTTCTTTTGAAATAGGCTACAAATCTAAAAACAGCATAACCATTTTATATCTATTAATTCTTTGCAACAAATTTCTTCATTATTCAGAAAATTTAAGCTTTATGTAAATTTTGATAATATCTAATACCACGAATATCAGTTAATTTGGCATCACCCTTATTAATATTATTAAGTACGAATTATCTAAATAATCAACGTCATACATCATTATCATATATCATCATTATATAACATCATAATGTCGTAACCTTGCAACATTGAATTTCATTAAGATTTTAAAAACCGAATGATCCAAATAAGTTACATCACCAGACATCATCATACATCATCATACATCATCATCTTACATCATCATACGTCAGCATACATTATTATCGTTTATCATAATCATAATTTGAAAAGATTTTTGGTATCAAATGTTTTATAGAAAATCGAAGTAGAAACTGAGCAGATGTGGCTGTTAATGAAATATTCATTAGTCTTAAGTCGTACAAGATATTTTTGAACGCCTTAAAATAAAAAAAAAATAAGAAAGCTATCACTACTGTTCGTGACACAACGTTGACGCAGTTGCTCTCGTATGGCATATTAGCGTAAAAGCACTTTGCTAATTTCAGAACAAAAATCATCAAAATAACTATAAATCGTCAAATCTGGCAGCCCTGCATATGTGATATGCATATATCAATAAAATCAAAATATAATTGTTATTTTCTTTTTATAAAAGTCATAAAGTCATAAACAATTTGCACGTCACTGCGTTACACTAAGTGGAAATATGTATATAATCACGCAAAGAAAAAACCATGGTTGTGGTAAACATATTCTAAGTGCAATATTCTATGATAAGATTCATGATTGTAGTCACCGTGACCAAATATATTCGTAATATTATATCATAATATTTTTCCCTTTATCATATTCTAACTAATCATAATAAGTTAAGAAGTAATCATATTGTTGTCATCTTAATCATAACAAGATACGAAGTAATCATTTAAACGTCATGTTTATCATAACAAGATAAGAAGTAATCATATTTGAAATAATTTAAATTATTTTTGTATCGATTTTTTATTTTGTGGCACTTTTTAATTTTTTTTAATGTAAATATAATTTCTTTGTATTTTTAATTTCTTTGAACTTGTTTTTTTAATGGGTATTTTTTTTACTGTTGAATCACGTACTAAAAATAATTGGACATTCATATGAAAAACAAACGACACAACCGATTTAAAATTATTTTGGTAATGGCGCTAACATAATATTATTAGAGAAAAGATATCTTGATTGCTTCTTAAACATATTATGGCTACATGTATAGAAAGTTGTCATGTTATGGCTATTAAATATCATGTTATGGTTGTAAGAAATTTAATATGATTAGTATTGTGGTAATTGTGTTAAACTGTTCATGGGTTTAAATCCAAATTTTGATATTATAATTAGGCTAAAATTCATCAATTTTAAATTTCATTAAATTATTTTTATGAAGAAAGGAACTTTAATTATTTTTCAGTCAACAATTCTCAAATTTAATATTGCGATAAACATTAATATATTAGCTGTTACTACAGCATTGCTGATATAAAATAAAAATTATAATTTTTTGTGTACGACATTAAAATATTGTTACAATTAGCATGGTGTAGTTTCCGTAACCATGTCCAACCATTTATTTTCTCTGCGTTATAGCACGTTATGATGATGATATGTGTAGTTCTATCCATGTAGAAATATATAAAACACTGTATACTTATTGGTCCAAGCCAAGTAAATATATTTTCGAAATTTTGCATCTTTCGTGAGTTAAATTTATTTTTTTTAATATATATTGTTTTATTTACTTACATAATTATGAATATGCCTTGTGTATGCCTTATAGTAAAAATCTTAAAATTTAAAATTAAAATAATGCTTGTTCTGTCGGAGCAGAAGATCAGCTTTAAGTTCGGAGTAGAAAAAGGTGCCTTGTAAGCGAATTTGGATGATTTTCAAGTTTTTTAATATCCAATTTTGTAATATTTTTTCTCTTATTTTTATATAGAATTTCCAGTTTCAATTTGACTACCAAAAACCATTTAAACAATTTTCATAATTGCATCTCTTTTAATATTTTTGTAATTATTATGCATACACATATGTTTAATAGTACAATTAAAAACAAAATATATTTATAATAAAACGTTTCATGGAATGAAATAAAAGAGGACAATAAGGGATGTTAAATATCATACTGGAAATGACATTTGTAAAAACATATTTAAATAATGCTACGAGCCGAAAAATACACAAGCCAATAGTGCAATTACTTAAATTAAATATAAACTATAAAAGTGATGTTGAGTAGATGGATTTTAAAGTTATTGGAAAATAAAGCTTAAAGGCTTATATATCTTTAGTAATTTAAGAGAGTAAGAACAAGTTTTGTATCATATTATTGAATACAATTAAATTAATTGCTGCGAAATACCGAAAGATAATGCTGCTTTGCGAAAGAAGACAACTGAAAGAATATAATAATTATTTAAATTTCTTTGCAAAAACCTTTTCGGTACCGAATTTCGTTAACTTATCATTATTACGTCTAAACCGAAAGTAACGGTTCCTAAATTCCTAATTCCTATTTTGGAAGATAACGAAAAAAAAAATTCATATAATAAATGATTTAACGGAGTTGGAGAATAGTACAAAGTCCCCCTTTTATTAGCTTAAATAAAAGATTTGAGGCTTTAGAAATGCAACCTATCTCGATATGCTCTTAAATTTCAAACTCAATCAACTTCAATAGTATCTAAAAAAAGACATCTTATTGAGCTATTTTTTATGTCTATGCATTCCGAAATTGTTAAAAACAAAATTACAATACAGGTGGTATAAGTTGTGATAAGTCAAAAAGAACTGCCCTTTTAACCGTTTGTGAAAAAAATTATAAGAGAAGCCAAGTAGGATGCACCTCTTCCCATCCTATTCTGTGGTGTTACTAAAAATTAAGTCGAAATATATCTAAGATCTTCTAATGACATGTTATACACAAACTTAAAGAAAATAGCGCAGAAATTCTCAAGTTCTCAGATGAGTTCTGTCGAATCTGAGAGACTATTTTCACTGCAGGTCTGATCCAAACACACTTCCCAAATCAACTATCTTCCCAAAAGTTGAGAACGCTTTGTTTGATAAACAAAAAGAATTCGAAATTTACTTTGGATCTTCTAATATTTCTAAAGACGCAGATCCGCTTGTTTACTGGTGCAATGGCATGTTATACACAAACTTGAAGAAAATAGCGCATAAATTAAGTTCTTAAAGGAGTTCTGTCGCACCTAAGAAACTATTTTCCACTGCAGATCTGGTTCAAACGGACTTGCGCAATCGTCCATCTTCAAAAAAGTTGGGAAAACTTTGTTTTCTAAACAAAAATCTTATAAATGTAAATGTTAAACTAGTTTTTTACGCTGTTATTTTTGTAAAAAAAATAAATTTGTATCATGAAATCAAACTGTTAATCAAGTTATTCTAATTGAGTTTTGTTAATTTTCTCTTGAATTGGTATAATAATCGGCGATATTTTATTTTCTGTATCGGTATCGCATCGGCCAAAAGGCGTATCGTTACATCCCTAGTTACAATATTTTAGATTTCCAATGTTTTGTAAGCTATCGAAGAAAAATTATATACGATAATAAATTGATAAATTCTTTGAAACATACGATCTTTTAATTCAGATTTAAGAAGCACTATTTATAATTTTTCCAAAGAAGGGTATATAACCAACGACAGCGATCTCCATGCACTATTCTAGAACGCCATATACACGTAGAAAAAAAATATGGTTAGAGGTAACCATATTCTACGAGCAACATACTATGGTTGGATTTTAACAAAGCTTATGTTTGTAGGTTACCATATTATGTTTAACTATGACCATGGTATGGGTAAAATCAACAAAAATGTGCCCGAAACCAACCATAATATGGTCATTATTGACCATATTTTGGTTAATATTAACCATAATAACTATCAAAACAAACCATATTATGTTTAAAATTTACCAAATTATAATCAAAATGACCCTGAATTTTGACAAAAGTAACCATATTATGGTCAGAATTAACAATAATATGGTCAATGTTAATCATATTATTGGTATTTATTTCATTCATTTTTTTTATTTGATTGTAGTGTCAAATTATAATTTAATTTATATTTTTATTCCTGATTGGTGTTATGTTCCACTTTTAGGAAAAAAATCCCATTTGATTCATATGCAAGCCTGTGACGACCTTCATTACAATTTTTTTTCTAATATTTTATTCTACGTAAATTAATGTATTTTAATCAATAATAAAAATCAAATGAATGAGAATTTTAAGCAAACCAAGTAAAATGCAAACGACCAGAATGTTGTTGCTTTTTAAACATATTATTTAAAATTTAAAGTTAAACATACAATGTTTTAAAATATTATAATTTTAAACATATTTTTGGTATTAAAAATTAACCATAGCATGTTCAGAAGCAACCATAATATGGTTATAGCTTTTCGATGGATGAATTTAAACATAATATGGTTGCCGTGATAATAATATGGTTAAGGTTACCATAATTTGTTTAAGATTAGCTTTATTTTATTAAAACAATGTATTGTTGAATTCAACCATATATGAAGTTTCAAGGGGAGTAAACACTTTATTGTTAAATAGAAACAATATATTATCAATCGTGATAAAAGTTTTGTTAAAAACAACAAAAGTTTGTTTGTTGCCAGTGCAGGGACCATAATATGTTTTTTTAACCATACTCCAACTATGTTTTTTCTCTGCGTGTAGTTACACATTATTTTCAGTAAATATATACAGCGAAAACTATGAAGTAAAACCTACCCCTTTTACAAATTATATTAACGCGAAAAAATTACATATAGATTTTGGTAATTAGATTAAATGCATCAAAAACGTCTAAAAAGAAGTGCCAAAATCACCAGTGTGCTCGAATAGAGACTAGTCAGTGGTGTAGAGTATCATATGATTTGGCTTTGCTGACTATTCTTTGTTGCTTGTTTTAAAGTTACCTTGCATGAGTTAACTAATAGCATTTGTATATATATACATACATACATACTAACGTATTACTAATTTTTTTCAATATTACTCATACGTACCTTATGTCTGATCACAATCAGGTTTAATTTGTGAAAAACTTTAATATGTAAAAAAATTTTGAATTTTTCTACGAAACACCTTGAAATTTTCCACTTACACATGTATGATTTTTTTTTAATTTATGTAACGAAAAATTAATAAATATAAAGAAAATGTCGCATTTTTTTTAATCAAATTTATTTTTCCAAGAACATTTGCAATTTATTTAAGAAAAAACCTTTGCGATGCATACAAATCAGTTGAAGCTATTTTCGTTATACTTTTATTACAGCTGCACAGTGTCGTCAATTCATATAACGAGTGGCCATAAATAGAAGGAGTTATTGCACAGCGTCAAAGTTTTGCACACTGATTTAAATTCATAAGAGATAAAAACACTTAAAGTTTTAAAGATGACGAGACAAGAATTCGAGTCCTACCCTCAAGTTCTTAAACTAAAATATTGCATAAATGAAAGGATAATTGCACCATTGCAAATTTGTTGCGTGCATAAAAAATAACAAACTTTATATCCCTAATTAGTTCTATTTTAAATATTTTAAACTCGCTATGTAACTGACATATCGTCGGTTGATTATTTAATTGTCGTATGTGGATACAAATTACATACGACATACGACAATTAAATAATCAACCGACGATGTGTGGAAATCCAAATTTTAAAATTTTTCCGTACAAGCAAAACCAAAAGTCTGTACACACAGAAAGAAAAACACTCGGGATAAATTGTGTTTTTTAAATTTACTTTAAGTACGATTCGTTCTCAAAAATTCAAGCACAAATAACACTTAAACGTACTTAAAATAATCCAAAATGGGATAACTTTCGAAAAACCATCCCGGAATTCCTTGAAATTAGTATAAAATTCTTAAATCAAGTAAAATATAGATTGAACTTTTCGTTGGTAGTGCTACACTAAGAGTAAAATTATAAAGTGAGAGCTTTACCCTCATATAACTAAGTAGTCTAATCTGTCAGCATTGCATTCTTTAATGCGAGTATATGCGTGGGTTTTTCAAAGTTTGTTGTAGAAATTACAACAACACCACCCAAGTTGGAAAAACAGATTTGCCTTTTGTGTGTAGAAATTACAAAAACAACAGAACAAGAAGAAAAACATATATTATAATCGACACAGGTCAACAATAAATATTGAACATTATTTTAATTTTTAAAAAGTAACATTGTACTCTTCAGGCACGGATACAGCTTGAGCCTTAGGGGGTGGGGTATTTTTAGCTCGTTGCATTACTGACGAGCGAAAAATTTTAATATTTTTCTTAGACTTTGGTAGATATCTGCGTTACAGTTTATTAAAGCATCTTCAACGTTATCTGATAGATTTTCAGATATTTTCCAAGTTTGTTGCTAATGCAACATTTCAGGCTCAAGTTTAGATATTAGTAGATGTTTATGTCTTTTATCAAACATAATAAGCTCATTAGTAAGTTGTGGTTTGAAAGGATTTTTATCTGTATATAACTTGATTGCACTTTGTACATTTGGGATATCTATTGGGAAAGGTGTTTTAAGATCTTCTAAAATAAATTCAATAAGAGGAATGTAACCTTCAACTCTTCCACATCTTGTCTTTTCGATTGGAACTTCGGTTTAAACGCAAATAACTTTTACCTTTTCAAAAATCGATTAAAATTGTTCTTCGGCTTTATTTCTTTTCTCTTCAAGGCGCATGATTAAAGTTTTGATAAGGCTTGCTACTTTTTGAAGATCTATGTCGTGCTTTTGTAAAATGATACTAAGCGGCTGCAGAAAGTATCAAACTTAAAATGTATATTCCGCAAATAAATTCAAAAGTACTAAGTGAGTTCCTTAATATAAGGCTTTTTTGATGAAGTGTCTCTACCTTTCCGCGCATATATTTTTTCCAAAGCTTCTACTACATGATGTACACTTATTGCAAAGTAAAAAATTGAGTCGTGACGGACCACCCATCTTGTCTCGCATAACGTAGAGAGTTTGACTCCTAAAACTGCGTTTCGCTTGGGATGATTAAATTTAAAAAACTTTGTCGTTTCTTTAACAAATGATACAACTTTTTGTATTAATGGCACTTTATTGCTTTTAGAAATTTAGGTTTTTCATTTATGGAAATAGCAAAGCATTTGTCGCGATTTCCAGACTTTTTAACAGCTCCATTTTCTGCTGAAATCAGAGTACACCCATCTGTTCCAACTCCTACACGATTTTTTTTGGTCAAGACCAAAATTTGTCAAAGCTTTAAGAACTATTGATGATAGTGCCTTCGCATCAGTTGACTCATCAACGGCATAATCAATATCCCATGAAGCCTCTTCAAATGCGTTTATGCTTTTGGAGCTACCTCGAATAGCAAAGAAAATTATTTTTTATATTTTTAATGCTATTTTACGCCTTGAATACTACCCTCAAGAATGGAAGGTCTCCTTAGTAAAGATGATACCAAAGCCAGGAAAAGATCACACAAAAGTTGAGTCATATAGGCCTATTAGCTTATTGTCTAATATATCAAAGCTGTTTGAGAAGCTCTTAGCGTCAAAATTAACCCCAATTTTAAATGATAATGGGTGTATACCTAACCATCAATTCGGTTTCAGAAGAGAACATAGCACAATTGAACAAACCCATCGAATAGTAAACGCCATAAGAAAAGCCTTTGAAGAAAGAAAATATTGCTCCGCTCTCTTCATCGATGTTTCTCAAGCTTTTGATAAAGTCTGGCATGTAGGCTTGTTACATAAATTGAAGCTAAACCTACCGGTTAACACACACAAGCTGCTAGAAAGCTACTTGGTCGGTCGAAAATTTATTATTAAAGAAGGTGATTTTGTAAGTTCTCCTCAGCCAATTGAAGCTGGAGTCCCTCAGGGAAGCATCCTGGGCCCACTTTTTTACTTAATATATACCTCGGACATGCCAACAAACAATTACACCCTAACCTCAACTTTTGCTGATGATACAGCTTTTCTAAGCGTACACGAGAACAGTCGTGAAGCATCTCGATACCTGCAGGATCATATATTTCAGCTCGAACTATGGTTAAAGCAATGGAGGATAAAGGTCAATGAGCAAAAATGCGTACATATAACATTCACTTTGCGTCGGGAAACATGCTCCCCTATTAAAATCAATAATCAACTAGTGCCTCAACAATTGCATGTAAAATATCTCGGTATTCATCTAGATCGGCGTTTAACATGGAAATGCCATATAGAAGCAAAATTAACCCAAATGAAACTAAAAGCAATTCAAATTAACTGGCTTATTGGAAGAAATTCAGTTCTTAGTCTCGATTGCAAACTACTACTTTACAACGCTATTTTAAAGCCAATATGGTGCTACGGTATTCAACTATGGGGCACTGCCTCGGCTTCAAATATCGAAAAAATTCAAAGGCGCCAAAATAAACTTCTTCGAATAATCACAGCTGCCCCTTGGTATGTTAAAAACTCAAATATCCACAAGGATCTCAATGTGCCACTGGTAAGGACTATTATTACGAAGTATGCGGTAAAATATTTAAAAAGGCTAGAGTTGCACCCTAATCCACTAGCTCGAAATATTTTAAATGATAGTGGCCACACTCGCTTAAGAAGAAGAGACACTGCAGCACTTACCCATTAAGATGAGCGATAAACACCTACATATGTGAACAGAACCCGTGATGAAGAAAATTTTTGTCTGGCACTGGCAGGACATAAAATAAATTTTTAGGATAAGATTTGATTAATTATTGTTAGTTCATATTTAATATATGAAGATTCAATAAATAAATAATGAAAAGAAAAAAAAATTCGTTTACAACAAAGCCAATAAATTCTTCCCTAACAACTTTTTGTTTTTTTGTTGAAATATCCTAAAGATAATGTACATAATTTTATGTAGATGTAGGAAAAAATTAAACGGTATCATCGGTAGACCAAAAAAGTTTTGGACTATCAAAAATTATACTTATAAAAATTTGTGGTCTCACTGTATTGCGAATGTAGTACAAATGACAGAATATAAGTCAAGATTTTTTAAGGATTCTGCAACAAGAAATGCCACCCAATCAAGCGGGCAATTAAGCGTGCTCCGCAATTCACATCGGTGGATATACCATTGTCATGGAAAAAGGAAGTTGAAAACAATGGCGAATTAATCGTTCCGCAACCATCAAGCCCCAACTACGGTTATGCCAGGCAACTCTACGCAACAAACTGCGACAGAAACACGACGCTGCAATAGAAGGCTATTTTAACTGCCTAGATGCCACAAAAAACTCCAATTACATCTTATGGAAGGCTGTAAGACATATGCAGTGCCCTATAAGCCACGAATCTCCACTGAGACTGGAAAATCGTACCTGGGCCAAAAACACAAATGGAAAAATGAACGCCTTTACAAGCAACTTGAAGAAAGTGATTACGCCACATGATGCTCAAACTTGTTCCTGTCGTCCAATAATTCTTAAACAGTTAACGATTCATAAATTTTAAACTTACTTAAGTAAAATCAGCGACACTAGCAAATCTCTAGGACCTGACCGCACCACAGGCTTAATTTCAAGAAACTTGCCCACGTCTGCTTCAAGAATCTTGCTGGTCATCTTTAATGCGATATGGGCTACTTCCCAGCCTCTTGGAAGAATTCTACAATTGTTATGATTCATAAGCCAGGAAAATACGCTGGTCAAATTACGTCGAACAGACCAATCAGACTACTATAAATCTTTTCAAAGCTATTCGAAAAAATATTCCTTTTAAGTACAACTCCCTATCTAAATGAACACGCAATCATTTCGGATCATAAGTTCGGATTCCGAGCAAGTGCATAGAATTGTAACCCAAATTAGATCAGCGGTTGAGAGAAAAGAATGTTGCTCAGCACTCGAAACGTTTGGCATGATAGGTTACTCAATAAAATAACACGAGTGCTTCCTCAAAACACTCACAAACTCCTTGAGAGCTATTTAGCTGCAGAGCATTCATGGTAAGATCAAAAAACATTTACTCCCCCAAGATAATATCTGCTGGTGTCCCTCAAATCAGCATAAAAGGGTCTATACTCTCTATAATATATACAGCCGATATGCCAACTTAACATCTCTATCATCCAAGAAGAAATTAAAAAGTATTCAGTCAAATACATTGACAATATAATGGTCCATCCCAACTACCTTGCTCGGGATCTAATAAAGTTTGGAACTCACTGGAGGCTGAAAAGCACCGATACTTTGAGCCTAGCAGGCTTTTTTCACACTTGAATGCAATTCATTAGCGTTTACATGGGTAATGGGTAATTTCGACAATAAAAATTCAATAAAAAAAATATTGTTGATGTTGTTTTGTTTAAACTTTGATATTATTACAAGTAGAACTGTTGCTATAAGTCTTATACGTTTAACATTTTTATTTGGTTTAATATCTTTAGTTTTTCTAAAATCTTTATGGATGAAGTTTCCTGATGATCTGGCCTAAGCAACCAGTGAAATGCGCATAGGAATAGCTTATCCCATCAACAATAAATTTCAAGTGTTTTTATCAATAATAAAAACTGGGAATTTAGCACGAATAACAAAATCTTTTGAAATTTAAATTTTGTATTCCCAAAAATTGAAATTACTTTTTGATAATAAACAGGCAGGTGCACGGCCTAAAAACACTTAATTGACAACATCTTTTGTAAGGTGTTGTTTGTTTTTTATTTTGTTTTTCTTAACCTACTTACAACTACAATTAATGTTGAGAGAATTTCAACTAATTGTAGCGGGGAATGTAAGACGAGATGAACGCACTGTTTATTGTTGATGTTGTTTTGTTTAAACTTTGATATTATTACAAGTAGAACTGTTGCTATAAGTCTTATACGTTTAACATTTTTATTTGGTTTAATATCTTTAGTTTTTCTAAAATCTTTATGGATGAAGTTTCCTGATGATCTGGCCTAAGCAACCAGTGAAATGCGCATAGGAATAGCTTATCCCATCAACAATAAATTTCAAGTGTTTTTATCAATAATAAAAACTGGGAATTTAGCACGAATAACAAAATCTTTTGAAATTTAAATTTTGTATTCCCAAAAATTTAAATTACTTTTTGATAATAAACAGGCAGGTGCACGGCCTAAAAAACACTTAATTGACAACATCTTTTGTAAGGTGTTGTTTGTTTTTTATTTTGTTTTTCTTAACCTACTTACAACTGCAATTAATGTTGAGAGAATTTCAACTAATTGTAGCGGGGAATGTAAGACGAGATGAACGCACTGTTTATTGTTGATGTTGTTTTGTTTAAACTTTGATATTATTACAAGTAGAACTGTTGCTATAAGTCTTATACGTTTAACATTTTTATTTGGTTTAATATCTTTAGTTTTTCTAAAATCTTTATGGATGAAGTTTCCTGATGATCTGGCCTAAGCAACCAGTGAAATGCGCATAACAACAATAAATTTCAAGTGTTTTTATCAATAATAAAAACTGGGAATTTAGCACGAATAACAAAATCTTTTGAAATTTAAATTTTGTATTCCCTAAAATTTAAATTACTTTTTGATAATAAACAGGCAGGTGCACGGCCTAAAAAACACTTAATTGACAACATCTTTTGTAAGGTGTTGTTTGTTTTTTATTTTGTTTTTCTTAACCTACTTACAACTACAATTAATGTTGAGAGAATTTCAACTAATTGTAGCGGGGAATGTAAGACGAGATGAACGCACTGTTTATTGTTGATGTTGTTTTGTTTAAACTTTGATATTATTACAAGTAGAACTGTTGCTATAAGTCTTATACGTTTAACATTTTTATTTGGTTTAATATCTTTAGTTTTTCTAAAATCTTTATGGATGAAGTTTCCTGATGATCTGGCCTAAGCAACCAGTGAAATGCGCATAGGAATAGCTTATCCCATCAACAATAAATTTCAAGTGTTTTTATCAATAATAAAAACTGGGAATTTAGCACGAATAACAAAATCTTTTGAAAAAAAAAAAAAAAAAAAAAAAAAAATATATATATACTTTGCATTTTTATAAAAATCATATATGGAAATACAAAAAGCCATTAAATTAATATCACTTTGATGATCCGATTTTTCTTTTCTATTATTCAAAAAACTCATCTTCCAACAGCTGCATCATCTAATCTAGTGGCCATATCTTTAAAATATTTTTTGGATGCCTTGCCTAGGATGCTTTCTTAAAAATGCATTCATTAGTTGTTTTTTTCAGACTTTAATTTAAACAAATTATGGCTATCCTCACAACACTGTGCGCTATAATCAAGGCGACATTTTCATGACTGCTCTGGTTTAAGTGGCTGAAAAAAAAATTATGTCGCTTATTTTCTTCTACACTTTATGACTTTTCCGACAGTAGAATAAAGGAAAATAATAAGAATAACACAATTGCATAATCAAATGTAATGCACATTTTGTTTGGCTTATTTTCCACTTATGCTTTGATAACAACAATTGCTTTCTTCTTTTTTTTTTTCTTTACTTGTTTTGTTCTGTTGTTTTTGTCATTTTCATGTAATCGTCAGCAAAAATATTTTGTTGCCGTTGTTGTATTTATTTGTATGTCAGCGTACGTACGAGTAATTTACGTGCTTGCATGTTTTTGTTATTTTTGTGTTGAAAGAGTTGAGTGGAAAGAAATTGTATTTTTTTCCAAGAACAAACAAAAATAATATAATTTTGTAGAAAAAAAAAATGGTTGATAGCAGTCGTAGTATTATGAAGATTATTCTTGTTATTTTTCATTTTCTTGTTTTTGTTGTTTGTATTGCTGTTTACAATTTTCGTACATTTTCTACTATTTCCTTTTCTTTATTTACTAGGAACTAACGGAAGTTGTAACATATTTACACAAAAGAAGGCACTTAGCTGGTTGTTACGTACGTAAGCTGGTGTAAGATTTCAGTTATTTTTTTTAATTTCTTTCTTCTAATACCCTACACTAGTGAAGTCGAAAGAAGTCTATTTTAAAGAAAATGTGATTACTTAGTAACGCCATGTAATAAAGTCAACGGCAGATTGTCGAAATGACTAGTTATCATACAGGTTAAGTTATTTTTAAAAAGAAACACCCGTATTTTTACTTTTTTCCATCAAGCGGGGCACCAAGCGGGTAATCCTAATTCGAGAACGCCGAATCCAGTGGTGCTTAACGTTTTTTAGGTAAGCTCTTCTTGTAACAGCTCTAAAATTACTGTACAAATTAAAACAAGTTATGCCATACTTAAGTTAATTTTATTGCGGAATTTTTTCAGTTACTCAATAATCTAACCCGTTTTTGAGTTACTCGAATATATGTTTTCAAAAGAACCGGCACATCTCGAAAACAAAAAGGATTCACACCACTGGAATCGGGTATAGCCGCCAGGTGCCTCACTTGACAGTTTTTTCAACCAACACAGTGAAACTATCCTAGGTCGACGAACATTGAAATTCCCGTAGTGTGAAAACCTTTTTTTATTTTTTGCTGTGCCAGATTAAGGCTCTTATCATCCATATCCCAGAATCTGAGTTGTTTGGTTATGACTTAACGTAATATAAACTGATGGTATCTGAGCTCATTACTTTCATGCGGAGGCAACGTAAGCAATTTCCTACTGGATAAAGAGAGGAATCGTACAATTTTTGTAAGTGTAGAAATATTCATTCATAGCAAAGTATAGTCTCAATCGGGCCATTATTTGTCCTTTCCCTAATGTAACCAGCAGGAAAAGAGGAAAGCAGCGTAGCCCTCGTGACCGCGTAACTAACATAAATTAAAGTTCCTTGATAACTGCGAAGAGTAATACAGTCCATGACTACCTTCATAAGAGGTTAGCAATCTACCAGCAATCTGGCTTTCTGAAATTACAAACAATCCGTATCACCAAATATACCGTCACCAGTTATGTCAATAGACAGTAGGTAATTTGACCCGAAATTAAAAAATAATTGTTTGCACTAGCAATAGTAATGTTTTTGTTATTGACGTTCACATGAGCATAAATAAAAGCAGATAACTTCATGTCAGAATTTTGCAAAAAAAAATATATTAGCTGATTAATGGGCAGTTAAATTTTACATTTACAAGCAACGTTCACAGTGCAGCATAAAAAGTATAATTTTGATATACTTGTTAAAACGAGATAGTAAGTAATTAAAAAATACCAAAATATTTTCGAGGACGTTATTGCTTTTGTTAACAAAACTTGTAATTCTAGCTTAACCGCAAATAAATTATTTTTTCCATAAATATAAACTTCGCATAAGCTTTTGCTAATGTTGGCGGTGGACTGCCCTGTTTTGCATTGATGAAATAAAATTTTGAATTTAATTTTTGTTATTTTACGTTTCGGTTTTTATCGGTTTTTGATTTGATAGCGAACTTTCTAATGTTTGGTTTTGTTAAAAAAAAATAAAAGAGAAAACCTGATGCTGTTTACAATTTTATTGACAGTAAAAGTGATTTATAAGCCATTTTGCAAGCCTCTTGAGCATTTTCATCGTGCTGACTGTCAAAAAAATAAATCCGTTGCTCTAAAAATGTCAGCTATGTACATCTTACAAAAATCCTGCCCATGAAAAACTCTTTAATTCCAAATTGTAGCCATATCGACTCAAAACTTTGGCTGAAATTATTGTTGACCTTTAAAGTAGCTCAAATTTCCCAGAGTGTAATAGTCTGTTCCGAAAAATTCGTGAACCTCACTTGATCTGCATGAAAACGGCTTGTTGTTAGATGAATGCATTTCAATTTTAAATTTATAGTAACGAAATTTATTATTTTTCGAATTTATTCTATGAGCTAAATTTCAGTCATGTATTTTATAAAGCTTTTTTGTAATAGTCATATTCCTTCAATTTTTCAGAAATGACTTTATACACTTTTATTTTGTAGAATTGTTGTTTAGCGCTCTCTCAAGGCAGAGTTTTTTTACGTAATATTGCCAAAATAGAGCAGCAATTATTATAAAATGTCATTAAAAATTTTACTAAAAAAATTGGCATAATGCGGAAAATATTTTTCTGACAGCATTTGTCGTTCTTGGCTTTTCGGCCTCTACATAATATTTTATTTCAATTAAAACATTTGGCTCATGCGCATTAATCGCAGCAATAACTTTAAACAAAAAATAGCTTTTAAAAAATTTGTTTACCTCAATATTCATAAAACTGTAAGGTATTTAATGCTCGAGTTTATGCCATTTCAAATATAAGATTTTAATATGGTTAGTGTTCTGTAATCATTTCTCAAGTGTACAATATTACCAGTGCAATAATGTGCATATAATATGTATACACTAAAACGTATTAAGCCCAATTTGAAAACTAGACATTCATACTTACATTCAGACTTACATACATACTTGTGCACGCAAACACACACATAAACCTTCATACTTTTATAACTAAATATGTGCGTGTATATGCTTGTAAAAATTCCTATAACTCCTTCTCAAAGTTTTAGTTTTTTACACACAAAAAATATCTTTCTAACATTTATTCCTATGTTAGATATTTTTGTTGCCAACATGCTCAACTCTGTTCCGGAAATGTATTTCGGACATTTATTATTGTTGAAAGGTATGTTATTTTGATTTCTTAGCAATTCACTTTTGTTCATTTTTTATTTCTGCTTCAACTCTTTTATTTTTATTATTGCTTTCAAAAGGTTTTTCATAGACATTAAAAAGAAATTGTTTTCAATTTGTGTTTCTCTTTATACTTAGCATGTTTGCCTGTTAGCCAACATGTATACAAAATACAGAAAAATTCTTAACTACCAACTATAGAAGACATGTCATAAATAAAGAGTAAATTAATGTCACATGCATTGGAAGGACTCGTTTTTTTCCAGCAATTAGTGTCATTGTTGAAACTACATTACAAAAGAATGAAATTTATTTTAATTTCATTTTCAAAAGGAAGTCATTGTTTTGTCAAAAGTTTATATAGACATTTTTAGACAGGATATGACCAACAAATTTATTTGTTCAGCCACAAAAGAAAATAACAAAAAAAAAAATTTAAGAAAATGTATGTGAAATTTAAAACTTGAGCTACAGCAAATTTAGTTGGGCAAATGATTATTTAGAAGTGCAATAACGGTCCCAGTTAAAAATGTGCTCCAAAAGGAGCGAACCTGCTGAAAAGATGCCTGATTTTTGTATGGAGTGTTCCCGGTTTGGAGGACTATTTACTTCTGACAATAAGCGCTTTTTTTAACATGCAAACAAAGCCCTCCTAAAGCGCTTTTTTTAAGGGATAACTATATTTCCATATTCATTGAAGTTTTGCTTTTAATTGCTTAAATGCATTGTTTCAATAATTTTCGTAAACCATTATTTATTTTTATTTTTTTTTTCGCTTTAAAACCTCATCGTTGTCAGCACTAAAATAGCAGCTTTTTTCTATATTTTATTCTTTATCATTTACTGATATATAAAAGCTCTCTTATTGAAGCGCTTGATTATGCGCTTTTTCTCTAAAGTGCTTCAAAAAACCAAATTTTGTTTAATGGGATATTTTTAAAAATGAAAAGCATTCGCTTCCAGCTTATTCGAAACACTAGGAAATGCCATCCAGCTCTAGATAAAACAATGTTTATTGTATTGTTGTCTTACACAAATAATTGTTATTTTAATATAATATCAACAATATTATAGTTACTGTAAACATATCAATGTTTATCGCAATTATAAATTTGAGTATTGTTGACCGAAAAATAGTTGTTTTTCTAACAACTAAATTATGATAACTTTCAAAACATATATTTTATTGCTCACAACTATATCATGATATTTAATAGCCATATACATTTATCATACTATGCATAAGATGCAATCAAACTATTTTTACTCTAATAATATTATGTTAGCGCCATTAGTAAAATAATATTGTTTCAGTTGTGTCGTTTATTTTATATGTGAGCGGTTAATAATTTAAAGATAAATTCCCATAAAAGAAAATAAGTTTAAAGAAATAAAAAAAAAAATTTAAATGATTTTGTTATTCGTACTTAATTTCCAATTTTTATTATTTGATAAAAACACTGAAATTTATTGTTGCTGGGATAAGTTATTATGTACTATGCGCATTTCACTGGTTGCTTAGGCCAGATCATCAGGAAACTTCATCCATAAAGATTTTAGCTTTTCCCATCAACAATAAATTTCAGTGTTTTTTTTTTATTTTTCATTCATAATTGCCCCCCCATATATAGACGGACCGCAATGTTTGCATGGACAACCAGCCGAAAAGACCGACATCGATATAGAAATTGATTCTGAGACGATCGTTATTCTAAAGGTTATACTTACGTGTTGTACACATCAGCACAAAAGTATATTACCACTCAATCTGTCGTGGTATGTGTATAAACTTATTAATGCTTGACCAATATTTTGATACACACTGCAAATTTGCGTTTCTTGTGCAAATTTGCTATTCTTAGGAACTTTTGTAAAAATCTTCTATTAATTGTAAATTTTATAAAAATTAGCTTTTTTTAAAAAAAATTTGTGATAATTGACTACTAATAGAAAATTTTTTAAACTTTCTAAATTATCTATTGATAGATATCAATCTTTCCGATTTTTGGGAAAAGTGCTTTAAAAAGATAATATTGGAAAAATTCCAGAGCGTAAAATGCTATTGTTATAAGAACACAGCCCAGCGAAAATGGTTACCCTCAATCTTAGTTTCACATAGACTTGGGGTTCAAAATTACGCAGATTCGTTATAGTTCCTGGTAGCGCAAACCATTTTTTTTCTACGTTATTTCCTGTAATTAAGTCAATAGTATTTTTTATACGGGAATTATTTAATGTGTTTACTGCTTATATAATTGTAAAAACATTGCCCTAACAAAAAGATGTAAATTCAAATCTAATATATAAGGCACTGTCTGATGCTCTAAAATTTCAAATTAATGGAGGAAAAAATGTACAGATTTTTAAAAAGACACGAAGTTCATTCCAACTTGCTTTAAAAATTTCAATAGAATTGAACCTAAAAATGCAGTAAACAATTTTATTATATGTAAGAGATGATGTCAAAAGTCAAAAATTACCATTAAAGGAATTTTTTAATAATGTACTTAGTACAGAAAACATATTGTTGAAGGGATGCACATTTCACTGATTGCTTAGACCAGATCGTCAGGGAACTTCATCTAAAGGTTTTAGAAAAACAATATCAAAGCTTAAACAAAAACAACAATAATAAACAGTGAGTTTCAACAATAAATTTCAGTGTTTTTTTTTCAAGAATAAAAATTGGGAATTAAGCACGACTAAGAAAATCTTTGAAATTAAAATTTTGTATACCCAAAAATTACTTGATAAGAAATTAATTTTTTTTTAAAGGAAATTACAAGTTTTAAAAGGAAGTGGGAAAAAATTGAAAGTGTCTGCAGACTTATATTTTTTTTATAGTTTAGTTTATATATTTATTCAAATATTTAAATAATATAAATGTTTGCTTAAATAATTTAACTATTTTAGTTTTTTATTAATGCTGTTAGCTTTGTATTTAAATTTAATATGTAAATGCATTATAAATGTGTAAAGAACTAAACTAAGTTAAATTAAAAAAATATTTTTCAACGTTTTTTATTGGCTCTCCCGGAAATAAAAAAGTGCAGGAAAATAAAAACACTTAACAAAACGGAAGCACTTGTGTTGCTTAAATTATATCTCTAAGTTCAGAAGAAGTCGTTCGCATTGTCTTTTTTCCAAACTGCTTGGCATAGTCTTAAAATATCAATATCGCATTACAAAAGATGTTAGAAAACAAATCATTGGGTTGTCCCCCAACGAAATACCAGAATTTAAATTAAAGTTATTTCTTCTGCACCTAAAATATTGCGCAAAGTTATCGCAAATTAGTTAAAAAGAGTACGCATGTGCAATAGATAAAATGGGCACCACAAAAGATAAAATGGGCAATTATTTTTAAAAGCTAAACAAAACAGCACTTAAAAGTAATTACATATCAATAATAATTAATTATAATTAGTTGGGTTTTTAATTGACTTCTTAATGGTTTTTTTAATCCAAATTTTTATATGTGAACCAGGCTTAAGTTCACCAATTTTCATTTAATTATTTTCATAAAAAAAGGAATTTCACAACTGAATTAAAATTTATTGATCGAACAATTTTTCAGGATTAATATAAAATTTTAGAATAATTAAAGAAATAAAGGAAGTTCTAATAAAATTTTACAAATAACATGGCCGCCAAAGTATTCGAAAAAAAAAATATTTCCACAATATTTTTTTTTTGGCATTGAGTGATTTACAAATATTTTGATAGTCGCTTAAATTGCTTAAGATTTACTGCACCTGTATCCGGAAGTTCTACAAATACATTACATTATGACATTCTTACCAGATCTATAACCTACGCTATATGATTTTTAATTGAATCACATAATGTTATTTTAATTATTTAATTTATATTTTGTATTTAGGAATTCTACAGATTTTTGATCGCTGTATAAGGTAAAGTTCAAAAGCAATGCAACTCCTTGAAAAAATAAGAAGTTTTTAAAAAATTAAATTTTGTTACTGAATAAAAAATAATATATAAAGCGGTGTTCCGGCAATCAAAAATACAAAACGCAAGAATTTTAATATTGTTTTTGTTACATATTTAATCTAATTTTTATAATTTTTGTTATAAAATTCTTTTTTAATGGAGAATTATTTGTCATAAAATTCTTATTAAAAAACGACGTTTAAAATTCTTGCGTTTTGCGTATTCGATTTCTAGAACACCCCCAATAACTCGATATTTCGGCAGCGGTTTGATAAATTTGTATATATATATTTCTGCGAATGATAGTCCAAGACTGATTGTCGAAAAACCAATACACCCACAAAGAGTGACTGTTTGGTGCGGTTTAGGGGCTGGCGGCCTCATTGGGCCGTAATTTTTCCAAAATGAGGCCGGCCAGGTAGTTAATGGTGTTTGCTATCGTAAGATGATAACGAACTTTTAATCGCCCGAACTGAAAGATATGGATGTGGACGATACGTGGTTTCAACTAACGGTGCCACTTGCCACACAGCTAACGAAACAATCTTGCGCGACAAAATTCAATGGCCGTGTTATCTCTAGTGGTGGCGATGTCAATTGGCCGCCAAGATCATGTGATTTGACACCGTTTGACTTCTTTCTTTGGGGTTATTTGAAAGAAAAGGTGTGCGTCGATAAGCCAGCAAGAGGTAATGGATTAGAAAATTAGGCACATTAATTGCACAGATTCTAAAATATGCCTCAGCGTCATCGAACATTTGGACCATATTTTGTTCAATACATAATTTAACCATACCAATATTATCATAATAAAATTAAATGACAATAATTTCCTAAATTATTTGTGTTTTATTCAAAATAAACATCGGCCCTTAAAATTTTATATAATTTTATAAAAACGTATAATAGTTTAAGCAGACACTTAAAATTTTAAGTAAAAAAATTTATATTTTACATAAAATTCCAAAAATAATATACTCTTATCTGCGTATACTTTTTTCTTATTCTAAGTATAAAATATTGATCATACGCACATACTAATATTAGATTTTGTTACCTTCAGTATAAAAACCTTTGCCTACCTTTAGGGAGATTTAATTGCAATACTGAGACGTATACTTAATATTTAATTATTAATGAAAATGTATATGTGGCATTTTGAAAAAACACTTTAAGTCGAGATAGGGCTCGGGATTGAAGAAAATATTTCGGGATTCCGATTTCGGGATCCCGGGATTTTCGGGATATTTTGGATCAAGGAATTCACGGGATTTTTCAAAAATTTTCGGGATATTTCAGGTTTTTTTTTTATATACCCAATATAAAAAACTTTTTAAACTGTATAAAAAATAACTTAATTTTCGAGCTAAAATACAGATTTAATGAACGTATATTATTTGTTTGTAAAAATATAATAAAAACAAACTTAAATTATTAATTGATCAAAATTCATAAAGACCTTTTTTTTAAATTTAATTATAGATAAAAAAAATTACACCATATCCAATTGTTTTTAAAAATTGTTCAAATATATTTTAAAATTGTCAAATATATTTTTAAGTTTTCTCAGACCAGGTTTTTGAGATTTGGATTAAGTTTAAACTTAGTTTAACGTTGTATAAAACTCAGATATTTCCGGCGAAGTATAATTTTTTTTTTATTATTTTTGCCCCTATTATAGTTTACAACTCAACTCGGTTGAGTTGAAATTGAACAACTGCTAGTGATGAGTTGTAAATTTTTGATGGTTTTGTTAACCGCACTAACACGGCGTTGCAAACCATATTACAAAAAGCAAAACTAAGCTATTCCGTCAAAATTATGTATACAAACTTTGTAATGGCGGCAGAAATATGTTTTCAGAATAACCAAACCTAGTTTATCTGACATCTCAAAAACCCAGCCTAAATGAATTTTAATATTATCCAAATATTTAAAAATTGTCCAAATATATTTAAAATTTTTAAATAAAATTTAAAATTGTCCACATGTATTTTAAATCTATCCAAATGTATTTTAATCTTTATTATTATTATTTTTTCCTTTATTTATTCCACTTGGGAACATAGGGCTTCTACAAATAAATTCCAACTTATTCTATCATAACATACATCTTTTATTTCATTAAACGATTTGTTCTGCATATTGAGTTCTTGTATTTTAATCTTTATATTTATATAATAAATCAGAAATCCCGAGATTCGGGATTCGCCTTATCTTGAAAATCCCGGGATTTCCGGGATCGGGATTTCCCGATTGAAAGCTCTAAGTGGAGATAAGATAGCAAAAAAACTCGGGGCAAAAATAATTTTTTTTAAAAAATAAAATAAAACAAAATGAAAGAAAAATGTCTTCTATAGCACAAAATTTTTAAAACCTAAACAAAAATGTTTTTTTAATTAAAAATTTGTGTGATTACAAAATTGTTTTCAACTTTTAAAATTTGACTTAAGATATTTTGTCAAAATGCCACAGGTGTATGTTTCAACAAATAGCAATTTAAACTTTAACACAATAAAACAAAAAAATTTAAAAAAATTTTAAATTAACAATGTTTTCACACTTAAGATTTTAACACAAATTTTGGTTTTAACGATAAAATAGCATTGCTAAAACCATCTTAAAACCTTTTTTAATTTAGTTGGAAGAAATCAGATTGTATTTTATATAACAATCGATTCTTTAAGGAATCAGCTTCACATAACCGCATATAAGCTTTAAATAATGGCAGTTTAAATAATCTTAATAAGTTTCTTTCGTCTCATTTTTTCAATTGAAAATTTTACAGTTTTTGACTGTATTGCAACTCATTTTTTAATTTTTATGTTTTTAGTTTTTTCTATGCTAAAACAAAACCAATATTTCTTTGGATTATTTGAAATAACTTAATTTTGAACCAACCAAAAGTTGTCGGGTTGTCGCAAAGAAAAGAAAACCCCATCCTCACTTATATTTATTTTCATTAATTGACTATAATTTTGGGGCCTGTTTGGCTGACACAAAATGTTTTTCTTTTTTTTTAACTTGACGAGACGAATGAACAAAAATTTTAATTTATAAAAAATAAAAGATGTTAATAAAAGGTTTATGAAACGGATTTTGTATTAAAAACGCAGAAGGCAATATTCAAGACTTTGAAAATTTCAAGAAGAAGCAAAAAATTATTAAAATTATAAACTAATAAATAACCTGTTGCTTATTATTTATGTTTCTTCTATTTTTCTTGTAAAACCTTCCAGTATATCATAACATCTTTTGTAGATAGGGCCGTTTATTTTTGCGAATACATTGCTAATTCTTGTCAATAAACACTAAAATGTGGACATTTGTGTTGATGCAATAAAACAGAATCAATGGAAAAATAAGATTTTTATTTTTGTTAGTAATTTTAAATTTTCGTTTTAGGAGGTAACGATATATGAATTCTTCTTCAATAAGTTCTTAATTATCAAAAGTCATTTAGTTGTTCTTTATAAAAAATTATCCTAGCTGGGATAATGCTTAAAAACTAAATAAATAAAAACAAGCAAAAACTTGTGAAATATTGTAAAAAAAAATGTTTCATAATACAAAATGTTTGATTTCTTCTACAAATTTATTTATTTCTATGCGAAATTAATTTAGTTTTCAACAAGATTATTAGACGGATATAGGTGTGGCTAGTATGTATCTCCTAGTAATGTAGCTCATAAACCGTTTAAGAACCGCTTATACTCCGGATCTAGGAAGATAGTGCAAATCTGCGACAATTTATACCTCAACTACTGTCCTGGCCCAAGGCGATGAGGGTTTATGAGCCTCCAAGTTCAGGTGTGCTTGATGTTATTTGAATGCATTTTTCTGAATTGACTACATAATCAAAGAAAGTTTTTGTGTTGGTAATGTAAATTTTATTTTTATATAATAATAATAACATTAATATAATAATAATTATTTATCACAATTAAAGGTATTTTAACTTTGTCGTCCTTATTGTGATTTGGTTGGCATCTTAGGGTATACATTGTCAACAAAAAAGTGCTGACTTTTATGATGTTAGCAAAAAACTGTATTGACATTATCCCTATCTCAAAATTGCATTAGAACAAAATTCTTTTACTTGGAAAATACAAACATAACCGGAAAAAATTGGCTGGCCATTACTTGGGTATAAGTTCTCGTAGAAGAAGTTGGGTACAAGAACTATGGTTATTGAAAATGGTAATTCGAACGCAATATCTGCTGTTAATAGTATAGAAGGGGATTCCTTCTGCAAATAATTTTAAAGTTCACATTAGTCAACTAACACTTTTGCTAAGCTTAATGTGTTGGTTAACTAATGTAAGCTTTAACTTTTTTTCATTAGAGAGTTAATGTTTAAACCAGGTTTTTACTTAAGGTGTGAAAACACTATAATACACAGGAGAAGCTATTCAATAAAAACATTTTATTTATTTTGTTTGCTAAAACACTTTCAAGCAACCGTCTTGTTTGAAAATTTTATTAAATTTCTATAATTTTTTTTTAATGTTTCTATCAATATTTTTATTTGAGGTAGAAAACGATTTACTTGTTTGTTGGGGGAACATCAACAAGACTACAAAAGTAGGTAAAAAACAATTTACTAGTTTATTAAAATAATTTTATGTAAATAAAATTGTATGAATCTAATTAAAATATAAAAATTTGTAATTGTATATCTTTAGAATCTAGAATTAGAGTGTTTATCAAAATGTGAGTGTATCAGTGCTATTGCAAAACCTTTAAAGATAAATGAGCCTGCAAAAATTTGTAAACTATAAAACAAAATGGCCGAGAATCTGTTTTGGAAATCATCCAACACAACCCAATTTGTGCCTTGTTTCTTAAATCGCTTAAACGATACGTTGTCCACGTGTTTAACAAGGTCGACATGTGCTTGATATATTTTTTTGAAGTTACCTTAAAACATTAATAGTATTATTTCTTGATCACCTAGCAAATAGGAATATTTTCTAACCGCCACACAGTGCAAAATTTCTTGAGTTTAGCGGAACTTAATTATTTAAACCAGTAAACCAGTTCTATTTGTGATTTTTTTAAAATTTTAATAAAAATTAATGTGTTTTTTTAAGTCTTTGAGTTGCATTTTTTTTTTTAGAAATGATGCTAAATTTCGACTGGATTCCCACCACCTTTTTTTACAAACTAGCGCACGAACAGGTGCCTTTAAACTGCACAGAGCGTCAGATGTTAGCACTGGTAAGCCTATTTTTTCCAAAACAAAACCAATGATGGCGTCCGATGTCGGTTCTTCCTTCCACTTTTAGAAAATGCAGTTATATGAAATTTGCAAAGTCATTCTGGAAAAAGTTTAATTTAAAAGAAGATCGCAAAATATCGCAGAAGATATTTTGTGTTCCCAATAGAGGAAAAACATACCTTTAAAATGTTGTGGGTTTTAAGATGGTATTATGCGGTATCACCTTTTAAAGTCTCCAACGAAGTTAAAAAACTAAATTTACTTACTTCTTAAAAATCACTTTTTTAACGAACAAATCACACACGAGTACGAAACGATTTTGCAATTATTTAAATGCCAATAATTGACAATTTTCTCATAAAATAAATTATGTAAAAATCATGGCCTACTGCACTGCCGTTTGTATGTACCACTCTATTAACTGAAACAAATCGAAATTCTTTCTGTATGCAAAAAGTATAATTGAATAAGAAATGCAACTTTCAGGTGTATTTTGGAGTTGTTTCGCAGGGTAAATCCCCAAACTGAGTATGAGGTTTTTGAGGTGGGATATTAATCAACCGCAATAATGAGTAATCTTATGCATTTTATGTATTTAAAAAATTTAATAAAGTTCCGCTAAACTTCTTGAATTTCGCACTGTGCGCCATCTTTAAATTTAAATATCAATTCATATTTAAATATAGTGTTTCATACAATTTCATTTTGTTTTGATATAAAAAAAGAATTTTGAACATAAATTGATTTTCAAATAAATTGGTGAAGGCGGCCATAAATACAATTTCAATATTTTTGCTGTTAAGTTTCTCTTTAACTCTTAAATTAATAAAAAATAAAAAAAAATACAAATTTAACCACACCAAAAGAAAACCATATTGTTCGTGCACTAATCGTGTTTTTGTCTTTAGCAAATTGCGTGATACTATTGATATCTATTTAAATTTTATTTTTATTTAGCCGATATTGGAATAAAAGAATCACATGGCAAAAACTAAATTTCAAGTATGCATAAAAAACGAGTTCGTTTGAACGTGTTTATTCATAGCTTTAGCGGATTATTTTGTTATGGACAAAATCAAGAATGTTAATTTTAGGCGGTAATTAATGTTAGTGAATTTGTAATATTTATTAAAATAAAAATGGAATTAACAACAAGTAAAAATGTTATATTGACTGTGCCGAATATTTAATACACTCTAACAAGAATTTGAATTCTTCTTGAATAGGGGTTTTCTTCCACAACTTATTCAAATCGCTGATATGAAATTAAATTTATAGCATTCAATAACAAATATATTTACAGCTTTATAAACTTGACCAGCTTATCATTCCATGTTAAACTTTTTAAATATTCATCCCAGTCCCCATATATTTATTAGATTTATTCTGGATCGTTGAGTAATTCTAATTCGGTAAGGTTAAAATAACACTAACTACCGAACGACTCAACAAAACCGTTTGGGTGGGAAATAGTTTCTAGAACTCTTAAGCAATTTTTTATGGCAATCCAGCTGAATAAGTTGAGTCGTAAAAGTGTTATGCTCCTAAATGTAGTACAAGCTCCCTTAAAAAATTATAAAAACTAACATAAATCGGTGGTAAAACGCACCGACTGTCATTTAGTTTCAACAAATTCGTTCTATATGTCCAGCAATCAAAGCAATAACATTCCATGAAGACCGTTACATAATTTACATTCTAACCATACTAACACCGCTCTCAGAAATAACGTTAGTATGGCTTAAACTGTTAGGAATAATGCTTAGTGGTAAAATCTCTTTTAATCGAGTTGGATATGACTTAAAATCACATCAATACATTTCGTAACGATCGAGTCATAATTTATCATAGCCCAATATAAAACCCATTGAAGGAATAAACTTTAGTGCCCCCTATGCAACAAAAAATATTTATATTGTTTAAAATTTGGCCCATTACATTTTGATAGGAGTAGAAACCATATTTCGTGAAGATAGGTTTATAATTTCCCAGCAACATTTTTTAGGATTTGGAAGCAATTAACACGTAAACCGCATCCCAACCGCTTCCTTTTTTTGCTTCTAAAAACTACTGCCTTACTCTACTACATTAAGATAAGGCATACAATTAGAGTTGTCAATTATTCGCCTTTCAACTTTGTTCGAATAATTCAAATAATTTTTTTTTGTTCGTTCGATCAAACGATTAAATATAAAAAATATAAAACATCGTTCGATTAATTGATGAAAATAACGAATAAAAAAATTATTTTTACAAAAAAATTATTTTACAAAAAAATTACAATGAAAAATTTTCCATTCCATCCGATATGACTTTTTCTTTTTTGATGCATAAAATTTTTCATCTTAACTCCATGTCGTTGTATTACTTAAAGACATCGTAGAACCCTTAATTCCTTATTAATCCGATATTTCTCTGGATTTTCGAAAGGTGTTGGCAGACCTACCATCTTCAGCCAAACTTCTGTATACAAATTCTTCTATAGAACAGCCGCTGTCTCTCTTAATGTATTTTCCATTGGACCAAGTTCGGCACATCTTGATGTCGTTAGATTATCTTCCACTACATCGTTTTCAATGGTAATATTGTGGCACTAAAGCAAATGTTAATTTAAAAAAATACATACTACAATAGCAACATTTTCTACTTTTAAAATATGATTTATATAAACCAAAATTTTTAAGCTTTTTGTTTATTCCTAAATTTTTCACACGAAATTGAAAAATCCCCTTGAAAATATTTTAACGTTTTTTTAAACAAGCAAGAGTGCTTTATAAAAGAACAGTTACACTCAAAAGAAAAATCAATCCATCCGTACTCAAATCAATCCGAAGCGGTATTAATAGTACGGTGAGTACGGATTTTCTTGAATCAAGAACAGAAAGATTGATTCAAGTTCGGATTTTTAATCCCAAAATACTTAAATTATCCATATTCAATCCCGTTTTCGTACTTGAAATAATCCGAAAATGAGATTGATTTAAGTAAAACTAAGATTGAATCAATCTCAAAATGAGCTTGATTCAAGTAATATAAATTTGATTTTATCCCGAATTCATGATTGAAAAAAACAAAAAAAATTACAAAGAAAAAAGGATTATGATTGATTTACTTACCCGTATTACACATTACAGAATAATAAAACACCAACATCATGCCCTATATTTTTTTTTATTTTAGAAATCTTATGTACATATTTAGCCAAAAATATAAACTAAATGAGTAGCATGAGTTCAAATTTAAAAAAAAAAATTTGAAAATTGATTGATTTTCGAAAGTAAACCCATTTAGGATTGTTTTGAGTACGTTTAAGTGTTATTCGTACTTGAATTTTTGAGTACGACTCGTACTTAAAGTAATCCCAAAAAACTTGATTTATCCCGAGTGTTTTTCTTTCTGTGTAGAATCAATTATCGTCTTGTATTTTAAATTTCGTAGCGAACGAGTTTTGCATCTCACCTACTCAATTGTTTGTTATGATTTCTTTAATAAGAACATAAAATACATTTTTGAAATACTATGAGTACTCAACACGGTTTTTGCTTACTAAACATTGAGATTAATTACAACCAGGCCTGTGGCACTAAAAACGTATGAGAATAAATCTAATTCTAAGCTTTTATTTAATTTATTTTTTAATAAAGAAAAATATTTCGTTTAATCCACATAAATTAATCGATTTATTTGTTATTCGAAAAACGTCGTTTTAAAATTTTTCGAACAAGAGTTTGGTTTTGTTTGATCGATTAATCGAATTATTCTTAATCGGCTGACAACTCTACATACAATCCTACAATTCTTAAATGCCGCGCTAAATACTAGAAGAGAATCGCTGTTTATTCGTTTTTTAAGATTACATTTTTTACTGCTTTATTGAAGCAGTGAAATCATTTATGCTTTTGATAAGAAATTAAAAAAAAAATAATTTAATTTTACAAATACATAATACATACATAATTATTATAAACCATAACTTTTTTTTAATATTTTAATTCGGCTCAAGTTCATCAAATTTAATTTTCATTAAATTATTTTTATGAAGAAAGGAATTTTGCAACATGAAAATTAATTAAAATTGTTATTGATAATCATTCATTCTTGACTGACCTGAGATTCGAACCCAGGCGGCTAGTTACCATGACATGTTTCGATCGCAACCACTCGATCTCCTCAGATGGATTTGTCGTCTTACACTCGCATCCATCGAAGACTGCTGACATCAATAGTCAAACATCAATCCTTAAACCAAATTGTATTTTAACCTTTGATAGATCGAAATTTGCTTTTTTGTATGATTATCAATTTTTAATTGATTTTTACATGTTTTTTATTACTTCCGTTTTTTCCGTACTTATGTCAAGAATTCTTCTTGAAGTCCAAAGTACATTTTTTTTTTCATTTTGTCCTTCTTATTCTTGTTGACCTTTTTTCAACTCAACTTGAAGGACAAATGTACACATATAGCTCGTGCCTTAGCTTTAACAATAACAATTCTTCATAAAAATAATTTAATGAAAATTAAATTTGAATAACTTGAGCCGAATTAAAATATTAAAAATTTGGATTAAAAACCATTAATAGTTCATCAAAATAACCACAATTCTAATTATTATAACTTTTTTTTTCGAAGAAATATTTTAGATTTATAAAAAAAAATTTAAGAGCTGAAATAACATTTTTTTTCAATGCTAACTTTTTTCATTTACTTCATGCACGTAAATCATGTAAATTTTGGAGAGTGAAATAAACGTTCTTCAGATCTCTACAGCAGAGCTTCTACGCGAGGAATTCCAAACCAAAATGATGTAATTTTTAATAGAAGAACTCTCCCTTACACTACTGCTTCTGTTTTTATAGGTTACCATAAGCCTATATAAATCTCATTCTCGAAAATTAGCTAAATAAGCCTTAACCCGCAACAAATACTGATATTTTGGAGAAATTTGGTTGAATAAAACCACTAAGGATACGAGACCCGCATAGATTTACTAAAGTTTAAAAAAGTTTTTGTATACAATTTTCCGGGAATCCTTCAGCTTATTCCTGGTAAAGCGAGAATTGAAAACATTTATTTGTTTGTTGGATTTTATTTGTGGATGAAATATTCTAAGTATACACATGATGTTATTTATATCGAAGTATATTTTGCCACAATTAATGGAATGTGGAACCATTTCAACTGAGAGTAGACAGAGACAGGAATTCCTGGGCTCGTCATGTCATCAACAAATTCGATGATGGCATTTCTACTAATATAAAAGCAAATTTCACCACTTTATCGTTATACCTTATTGCAAGGACAAATTTATGTATTTTTGAAAGATCAGTAGATTACACTGTGCAACCAAATAAAATTTTGTTCAAAATAACAATGTTCTGGCAACTGATTCTTTTAGACGCCAACAAAAAAGATAAACGTATATCAGCGTTTTTAAAGTTTACATCTGAAACTTATTTTACCGCCTTTTTAAAGTTTAACGCTTGTGTAGTAAAAAACGTAGAAGATCGTGTGATACTTAGGTTTTTTGGTATATAATGTCTGCGAAAGATTTATTTAGATCATTAGAGGCAACATTTACCATCTAACTCGTCTGGAAATTGGTATTTCTGCAATATTTTTTTTTTTTTTGAAAAAAGCAAAAATTACCTTTAAAACATTATGGAAGTATGTAGTTGAAACTTTCTGCAAAAATATTGGTCATGCAGGTCTCCGAACATAATATTAACTTGTTTAAAAAGATGCGCAAGCAAATGAAAATAGTTAAATCAACTGGCGCAAGGAGCCAGCATGTTTGTCTTTAATGAGGTCCTGGAATACATTTCTTACAATAAAAGTGATTAAACGTGTAGCAAAATTTATAAGAAAAATACTCAAAATACCGGGTGCATTTCATTAATGAGGAAATTATTTATGCGAAATTTTTATTATTTTTTTACCTTGTGGAAAACATCGACACGTAATTTTGATATCTACCCGCTGTAAAAATATCATTCTTTTCCATATGCCTTTAATGTAACATTAAAAATTATTTTGCATCTACTGAAAATATTTAAGTTTCGAGTTAATACCCTCTCGATGATAATTTGCGATATACATAAATAGTAATATAAATATGTATTCATGTCTGAGTAAACACGTTATATTTTCAAATTAATATTTATGACTTTATTTACACGATTATCTAGATACGCATTTATTTACAAACTCGATTAAATAGTTTGTTAAGGTTAAATAATGGAAATGGTAGGAAAATTGGAAAAGCTTTTTCTGTATATATTTATTTTCCTTTTCCTATACCCCTAATTGAAACATGTTTAGTTGTTTTATGTGGAATACATATTTTTTTTTAACACAACAAAAAATCCTAATTTATTGACTATACATTTATGTTAAACTATGACAAAACTATTACATTTACCAGCATAATTATACCGAATAAAACATGTTATGTTGTTGTTAATATTTGTTTTTAATAACATGTTAAACAATCGACAATTTTTCTTTTTTCCCTTTTATAGTATTTTCCCTTTTATAGCATTTTCCCCCTGTAAACAATTAGATGATATACACAAGCTTGTCAAGGAACTAGTTATATAGTTGGGCAAAATTTACATTTTGATAGAAATAAAAACTAACAAGAGAAGAGCAGTGGATTATTAGAGATGCATTTTTTGTTATAATAGAAATTATATTTGAGGCATTATTCGTGAAGCGGTCAAACAAAAAAAAAAAGTTTGTCGAAATTGCATTATATTTGGCATACCTATATTCCTAGTATATATTAATATGTGTACCAAATATTTTTATGTACGATGCAAATTTTTCGGGTTATGGTGTGCTCAAGGGTTGCCGTTTTGCCAAATTGTTTTTAATTATTGTTTTGAACTAGAAACAAATTAAACAAAAAGATCGCTGGAAATTATCATTATATTAAGTCGTTTGTTCTTTAACAAAAAAAAAATCATCTTCAAAACCGAAAGTGATCACTTTGAATTTATAGGTCGGTAAAGATGCCTAAATATTATGAACTCAATTCGATTATCTGATTTGACTTTTCACAGTAGTATACTTTTATCAGCTGGAACTTCAAAAAAAATTTTTAAAAATAAAATTTATCATGACCCTGACGATTTGAACCGGTTAACACTTAGTGCAACTGAGCAAAAGCAGAAAATATTGGAAAAGGACACTACATCGTAAGTTAATCCCAAGATTATTAAAATTGTCCAAAGTTTTACGGTCAGGGAAGGAATCGTACCAAATTGCCTTGTACATGAATTAATTTAGCTCCTGCGAGATTTCATCTCAATGTTACACAGCCTGAACTTTTATGAAAATATTTTTTGCCAAAAAGGAATTGTGTTCCATAAATAAAACTGACGACCTTAGATCTGCAAGGTATTAAAAAAAAATATTTCGGTAAGTGATAGTTGGTCCAACTAAACAAAAAAATCACATATAATTTAATTTTCGATTTTTTTTAAATTTTTTACAGTGCCACACAACGAAAATTTGGAACAAATATTACATGCGTTAGACGATGTTCAATAGTTTGTCGAATGCAGCTCACAATAGAGCCTTACTTTTCAAGCAGTATTGAGTATTCAATTTCAGGCAAATATCCAAAAGCCCATAATTAAATCGTTGGCAGGCAGTTCAAATTCTCTCTTATATATTTCGTTTTCTTTTGTTCTTATTTTTTCTTTGTTTAAAAAATTTATGAAATTTAATAAAAGTATGGTAGCATTGTTATGAAAATGAGTATCTATAGTAAGAGCATAAGAAAAAACATTCTCAAAAAAAAATTAATTTTTGTGTTGCTATGGCACATGCTCTTATGCTTACATTTGTACTTCAAGTTGTACAAATAAAATGTCGACGAAAGTGGAGAAAAAATATAATAAACGAATGTATTCAGGTTTTCAAGACAAAGTCTTGAAAGAAAGAATACGAAAACACAGAGGAAATAATGCAACATGTAATACAAAATTGAAAATGATACAAACAGCAAAGTTCGAACCACCAGTACCACTGGTTTAAGATTGATGCTTGACTGTTGGCTGGCAGGCACCGCAGTGGTGCAGAGGTTAGAACTCAAAGAATTCTGATGAAGGAATGTGGTGATTCTTGAAACATGTAAATTCAACCCAGGTTCCAGCCCCAGCTCAGCCAAGAAAAGTATCAATAAATTTTAATAAAAATTCCAAGTTGTGAAATTCCTTCCTTCAGTAAAAATAATTATTATAATTAAATGAAAATTAAATTTGATGAACTCAAGCCTAACTTAAAATATCAAAATTAAAATTAACAGTTCAGCTAACAATCACAATTGTTCTGAGTGAACATTAAGAGTTATGCAAATTTCTTAACACGCGTACCGCACTTAAAAACCGGAAGTGATAATTTTTAATTACACTTTTTTTTAACTTAGACCAATTTTTTTATTATATTGAAATTCGAAATTAGCCTAAAGAAAGGCCATAATACTGTGGTAATGGTACTAATGGTGGTAGCACAAGGTGAAGGGAATGCCAACAACCTTTAAATGGGGGGAAAAAAGGAAAAAAAAGTAAATTCTAGAGGGGTAAATGTATATAATGCTCTGAGATGGCTGGATGGTTATAAGCCATTTAACAATAAAATTCTCGGTACAGCCGAATAAAGTATTCTCACATGTTTTCTTTATGGAATTCTGAATTAGTCAAACCAATTAAATGTGCTATCATTTACTTTTTGCACGAAATATTTATTTGATATACATACATAATTACTATTTTAATTTTCCACATAATAACATTTACATATGTTGCATGTTCATAAATTGTTAAAAAAAAATCAATACAAAACATTTAACATAAAAATATTTTAAAACTTGTTATAAATAACTACATGATTCAATATCTTCTTAGAATTGAGTAACATGACAAATATTTAACATTTAGTTCAACCAATTGCGTGATATCGTTAGAATTCTGAGCAAAATATACACGTAACGTACATTCATAAATATTTAAATGCCTTTTTGTTGTAAAATAAAGAACAACAAATAACAAAAAAAAACTAAACAATTATATACAAAAATACTGGTCTCGCATAAACTTTTGGTATTTAATAGTTAGTGAAAATATTTTTACAAACATAGAAGTTGGAATGATTTCTTTTTCGTAAATTATTTTTATTATATTAAACATTTGTTTCTTTCAAATGTAACATGAAGATAAGAGATATTCTGGTATTGCTTAACAGAATTATTCCTAAGTTTTTTTTACAAACTTCACAAAATTGGGGGTTCTAGCGTATCGGACTTTCATTTAACACTATTCCTCCCCTAATGTACATATACTTATGTAGCTTCAATGTCAACTAAAAAAACCTACACTTTTCCCTACGTTCAATTTCAAAAATAACCCTGTGTGACAAATTTAAATTTTTTCTTTTTGGCAGAAACGCCTCTATACATCCGTAAATATAGAGACAAAACATAGTCAAACTTCGCATTTGATTTTTCATTTCCTCATCTTTTGTCCTTTTTAAAGAACTTAACATTTTTCAAAAATGCTTATTTTAAAAAATTTTTTTAATATAAGTATCAAATATTTTTTTTTAGCAAATTTGATACCAAATAAAAGGGAATGCTCTGCAGAATTATAAAAAAATTACATATCAAAGTTTTTCTTGGGATTCAAAAAATTAATAAAGCCCTTATGAAGTAATAGAACAATTTACCAAGTGCGAAGGGTTCAGCTGTATTAAGATAAATGGCAAACTGTCAAAAATTTTACTAAAGTTATCGATAAAAAATGAAGTTACTTTAAAAAAAAATGTAAAATTGTTCAACTTAAAATTGACATTTCAAGCTTGAAATCTTAAAAGTGTTGCTGAATCAGCGGTTTATTGGCAAATTATGCGATTTACCGCTTTTTGTTTTTAGGTTTCTTATAAACAAAAAGTGCCAAGAGAAACATCAAAATAGGATAAAATAACAAAGAAGAATAAAAAAAACAAAACAAAAACCTTTTAATTTAGAGATTTTAAATGATATTGTGTTAAGTGCGTAAATATTTTAATTATTATATTAATTATTTTATTAATTTAATTTTAATTAAATTAATTTTTTTTAATTTTTTAATTTTATTTGATAAGAATAGGATAAATAAATAAGAAGCTGTACGGAAAATTGGTGTGTGATAAAAAATGGATAAACTGTAGGCTAATTACCTTAAAGTCATATCATTTATCGACTATACAGGTACAAAGAAAAATAAACACTTTTCTAAGCGGATTTAACCACACCAAAAATGTTGGCGTTAATAAACCACAATTTATTTTGTTTAAAATAACAGCTGACTGAAACAGCTGGCTTTTAACACCAGCAGATGTCTTTAAAAGTGTTAGTGAATAGCAAAATGGTTAATTTTGTGGTTAACATTTTTAAACGAAATAATTGTGGTTTATAAAGCATAGTGAATCGCACTACAGGGATGGCTAAGTTGTTTGAATTGTATTTTTTTTGTTGAAACTTTTTAAACTAAGATTTATAATACCTTTTTGTGGTGTTTTTTAAGAACATAAATGAAATTAATTTCAACTTAAAAAATCTTTTAGTACAATTAGGCTAAAAAAGTAAAATTTTTAAAGGTTTTTGGTACAATTTAAAAAATTCTCAACGCCATCCCTGAAATAAAACCATAACAAGAGAAAAAAACTAAAAAACTTTGTTTACATTTTTTATAGTTTTTACAGTTTCTTTCTATCAATTTTATATCAATTAATGAATAAAAAATGTAGTGTCATAAAGGCTTAAACAAGGTTTTGTTTAAATGTGCTTAATTCCCAAAATTTACTTTAGTTCCCCTGAACAAATTTAAAAAAAAATAATCCTTTAAAAAATTAATTTTCCTATATCTTTAAAAGTTTTCATTAACATTTTTTTAAAAAATTCGAAATTCTATTGTTTTATTTCTTTAAGTTTATAAGGTATGTTTTTTTTTTATTTCTCAATGCAAAACTAAATTCCACGAAGAAATCTCATTCAAATGCCAATACCAAACATAAGAGAATAGTTCGCAAATGCAAACCCGAATATTCGTCGCCCACAATTATTTATTAGGGGGCGATGGACATTCAGGTACATACTTTTGGCAATTGTTGTAGATTCCTAGTCTGTTAGGACTAATAGTAGTATAGGGTTTCTGTTAAAAAAAAAACATACCCAGTAAAAACTTCGCTTACTTTTTCAAAATGAATAGCTTCTCTCACTCATTATTTAGTAGCCTTCTTCTATAAGTGCTTCTGCAACAACTTCTATAACTACTTATTTCTGGATGTATGAAGGTAAACAATTAATGACTTACTTTTTAATGCGTTCATTTTGGGACATCGCTTGTAAAATTCATTGGTTCTTTCAGTAGAATTGTAAGTAGTGCTTTTAAGTTTTTCTGATTACTTAACACATTATTTTGTAGGCGAAGTTTTTAATGAGTATGTACTTAAATGCTATTTTTTTAAAGTTTATTTATTTACAAAATTTAACAATTTCTACTATAATAAAACCTAGTATAATATAATACATATTTACATAAATACTAAGTCCCAGAAACGAGCTCTCGAGTATTAAGGATATAACATTAGATTTGATTTGCAAATATAATATATTTTTAAGAATTAAAAATACAAATTTATATTTTTATTTGTAATGAAAAATGTGAATAAAAACATTACTTATATATGGAAAAAATAAAAAGCAAAAGTCTAAAAAATAAAAAAGAGAGCTTTATATTTTACTATTCTATTATCCACCAAAACTTTTTGGTTTTTGTGCTTTGTAATGCAAGGAAATCTTTATTAGCTATACTTTTATCACACCTGTTTGAAAAATTTGATATTCTGTTGCAATCAATTGCTTTGACATTGGCACGTATATAATTATGATAGAAAATTGGAATACCATTATTGTCCTGTATTATCTTTAATTTGTCTAAGAAAAAAATTGACTCAGGGTGACCAAAGCCATTTTGTAGAGCATTACATATATTTAATTAAAATTTGTGTAATAAGGTGCCATTATCAAATTATTTTCATTACATGAAGTACATCTCAAAATGTATTTTTCTTGTTAAAATTATTATAAAATTGTCTATCCTTATAATATTTGATGTGTCATAAAAGTTTTTATTAGATACGTATTTTAAATAGTTAGCATGAGATGATCTAATTAACCCTGTGCAAGCTCACAAACATTTTCTTTCCAATACCCTTATTTTTTCCATAAGGCCATCCATATGTGAGAATTAGTCCAATGAGCGATTGATACATTATTATTTTTACTTTTGGCTTTAGGTATTTTGAATAAAATAATGCTTTATACATGAAAACCCCTTTTTGTGATTTTCTTATTGTTTCAATGACATGATTATTATAGTATAGGAAGTTGCCTAATTGAATTCCTAAATATTTGACAATTTGTTTGTTTGATATATTGACATTATTTAGCGTTTCCAATTTCTTTCAATATTATTATTGCATCTATTAACTTGTGGTCTAATTAAAATTGTTTCGCATTTACTTTTCATGAACCAATCAACTGAAAACTGCTCCACTACATTGAAATACTCTTGAAGTTTTGAATTTATTTTTTCAATTGTATCATCAGCATGATATATAATGATATCATCTGCAAAAGCTATAAATAATATTGTATATTTTTTTAAATAAATCTAGAATAAAAATGATAAATAGTGTAGGGGATTTAACTTATTACTTTCGTAGTTTTACTAATAAACCTTGAAAGATTTATTACTTATCATTTCATAAATAAGCAACATCATATTAAAAGGGAAGTCAAGTTCTATCAATTTATATATTAACCCAGGAATCAAAATGCTGTCGAAAGCTTTTTCCATATCTATTAAACATGCTCCTGTGCATAATTTTTCTTCCAATTCCAGTTAATGTTAGAAGTTAGATAATGTATTGCATTCATTGTCGAGTGCTTATATTTCAAGCCAAATTGTTTTTCATTCACGTTTCCTCATTACATTAGTACATCACTCAAGTTATTAGACAATTTGTCCACACTAAAAGAAGTTATAGTAGTGGGATTATTATCGAATTCATTTTTAAGTTCTTAAAATCTGTTAAATTTTTCATTTACTTGTAAATGTATATCATTATTTCTGTATATTTCTTTATGAGCGTGGACAGATTCCATACTTAAATACTATTGTATATGAACAATTCTAATTTTTTATGAAAATAAGACGAATATTTACTTTTTTTAGGCAATATATTGAAAATTATATAATATTCTGAAAATTCCCTACATTTGCCTTAAAACATGTCCTTTTTCCGTACCAAATTTTTTTTTGGCGAATTTTCGTAATTTGTTGGTAATTAATCACTTCAACCCTGGTTTAGAAAAATATTGGGGCGATTTTTCGAGTTCTTATTCTTCAACGAGAAGTAGAAAATTACGGCTGTAAGATCTATTAAAACAATTTTTTGTTTTTAGTAATTGATAAATAATCTTATCCCAAATTCGAAAATTCTGAATTTTAAAATCTCGAATCGCTAACTTAAGTTTTTGTGAATAGACGGCCTTCGGCCGGGCATACCGAACAGGTGAGTCTGTTGGAGTTAATCCATTTTATTGAAAAACGAAGATGTATACATATTTTTCGTTGTAACAGAAATAATGATACTTTACAATAAAATAAAAATTTTATATAAATATAACAATGATTTCTATGTGATTTATGATGCACTCGCCAAGGTAAAGTATGTTGTCTCCAGCATTGCCATCTCTATTCCAGCAAGTACTACAGTTTTGGCAATACTGTTTCCTGTGTGGGGATTTTATGTACTATTTTCGCTGAAGTAGTTTGCGCACAACTTAGTAGTTCGAAACTCGTTCACTAGAAAGATGTCAGCTTTTCTCAATTAATTTTCTGTTTGGCGTTCGTACGAAGCCTCTCATAGGTGAATTTGCAGATATCTCAGTGACGCAGCAGACACACATTTCCTGAATTTTGCGCACGGCACTATAAGAAATCCGTGTGCAAAACAACAAAAAAATATCCAAAAATAAAAGACGTGTGTAAAATTCTAAGAAAAACATCCTACAAAATTCCGAAAAAATACCATATTAAAGTGCCGTGTGCAAAATTTCCAAAACAACATCCTTTACCGAACATCCTATGTAAATGTGCAAAATTCGGAAAATTTAGAACTGTTTTTTCTATTTTGTACATGAAATTAAATTACAAAAAAAAAGCTTAAATTTTATTTCGTTTGCAAAAATAATGAACTAATTACTTTATTTACAGTTTTTGGTTGGGTCTGAAAGGGTTAAGCTTAAAAATCTTTAATAGCTTAAATTCCTTAACTATCTAACTTTCTAATCGACAAAACAAGCGAATTCTATGACCGATCATATTTTGCCCAAAAGTCGATTTTTTTTATATGAAAAATCTTTAATCGTATATAACTGCGAAAATTACTGTCTAATCGAAAAAATACGCGAAATATTGTTAAAATATACGGTAAGAAAAAACAACACAATTTAACAAGCCAATTCTATTTACAATAGTACAATGTCCGTGGAGACCTTTACATTAATCCGCGTACTAAACGTCATTAAATCTCAACAATGTATCGCTAATAACCAGTTTTAATCAATTCACCTGTTGGGTTCGGGAATTCAACCCATACAACATTAAGGAATTGTGAGAGTTTAAAAATCAAAAATTTTGCCATGGACCTTCTCACAAACATAAGAAGTAATTTGAAAATAATGTCTGTGATCAATTTAATATTTGACCAAAAATTAATTTCTCATATAACAAAACCAAAAATTGTTAAGTCGCCTAGAAAATATTTTTTAAGTACAAAGTTAAAAAAATGTTGTTAATCGTACGAATTTTCATTCAAAAAACATGTTTGCTCACGTTTTTAAAATTTTGTATTATAAACGAAATATTTTTTAAATTTCAGCTTATTTTATTATCTGATAAAAATCAATTTTTTTTTAACTTTTTTGGTATCTTATCTCGACTTAAGATGTTTTGTCAAAATGCCACAGATATATTTGAATATGTATATACGAATATTTTTTAACTAACACTATTTTATTTCTCTTTTTATTAATTTTTTTTTTCATTTGCATATATAAATTTAAAATTTTTAAACAATTTCATTAATAAAGTCGTAAACGTACAACATAATTTCATCAGACATCAACAATTCCATATCATGTGAAGGCCGTAAGTAACGAACATGCCTTAAAGCAACAAATATTTACCCACCCTTTAGCAAAAATTAAAAATGTTTTTGCCGTAAAAAATTAAAAAAAAAAATAAATAGAAAACAAATAGTAACTTATTTAAAAAAAAATAAAACTTTTTTGATAAATTTATCTTATTTCTAAACAAACAGCAAATATCCTGAGAAATTTTTCATTTTATATTTTATTTTTCAACCCCATATAAAAATGTTTATCAAAACATTGTCTTTGCACAAATAACAACATAAATAAGCGGAAATAGACAAAGAATAAAAATAGAAATAGAAATAAAAAAAGAAATGAAATGCATACAAATTTTCGATATGACCTCGTTTGTGAAAAAAAAGAAAATAGTTTTATTTTGTAACATTTCACAGGATACGAGTACTATATACTGTATTACTATAAGATAAATCTAAATACAGCTGCATCCGCACACATGAACAGTTGATGTAATTTAAGAGGTCAAGTGAGAAGGATCTTGACTAAAATAAAAATAGTGAAATTTCAATTTCAAATGGTGATTTGAATCAAATATGTTAATTGTGATTTGTTAAAGATCTTTTATACCCTGCACCAGAGGTGGCTAGGATCCCTGCAGTCCAACACACTTAAATAACTAATTGCTTTTTACTCCAGACAACTTGCATAAAAAGTCTTATAATATTAAGTTAGAATTAGTTCTGTAAATGACATAATCAAAAAGTGTTTCGTTCCTAAGGTATCGGGTATAAACCGAAATCAATGGTTGCAGAAATTAATGGGATTTGACTAACTCAAACTCAAAATATTTTGGAATTATCTTCTTTCGACTTGGTTCGCTTCAGCTCTGCAAATTTTCATTTCTTTCTTAATACAGTTTGCATACTTTTTCGCTTTATAAACTTTCGGTCAGCAGAAGCAGTAAAGATGCTCAAAACCAATCATAACAACTAGTGGTACTATTAATAATTATAGTATCGCCGGATATTCACATATTTTACGACAACTGGAATGGATCAATTAAATACCAAGATAATTCCAATCCCATAACACAAATTGAAAAAACATTGGAGAATTGATAAAGGATATCATCTATCGGCAATAAATTGGAAAATAAAACGGAAATACATAAAACATTTAACGAAACTGTGATAGAACTTTAGAACGTTTCGTTCTACTTATAATATAAAGCCTGTTCATCGATTATATTATCTGCCTGTTTAACGATCTCGAACGTCAACGTTCGCATATAATATTACATTTGAAACAAAAATGAATTTTAGAATTTTGAATTTTGTTTTTGTTTTAAATATAATTTTCTATGCGACCGTTGACGTTCGAGATCGTTAAACAGACAGATCATATAATTAAGGGTCAGTAGTTAAACAGTTGTATCCTTTATTAAACACTGTGAAAAAAAGTTATTTAAAATAATGTCGAGAAAAATAAAGAAAAACCCCTAAATTGAAAATGTGAAAAACAACACCCAGAGAAAAAAAATGTTTAAATATGGTCACCTCCAACAAAACTATTTTTAAAGAAAATGTTAAACATAATTGGTGGATTCACACGCAGAGAAAAAACATGATTAATAAATAATCACAAGAGTTACGGGCAATGTGTGCATATTTTAGAGCTAAAATCAAATTATTTATCTCCATTATTATTCATATCAGCCTAATATGTTTACCCTAATAGGTTTATTTAAGTCCTAATATAACTTGAAAAAATATTTATTGTCTTAAATATTTGTGTATTCACTACAATAATATTATATTATGTTTTACACATAAAGGCTTAGTCTGATCTAGCTGAACATATGTAATTATATAAAATGTTTGCTACTATAATATATATATTTTCAACTACACAATTGAAATCATAATATTAGTTTCATACACAGTTATGTGTAATACCATAATTAATGTTTGTTGTAAAACACATTCTCTGAATGAGCAAACATTTTTTGACAAAACAAACAGTATGCGAGCGTCCGTCAATCGAGAAACATGAATTAGTATTTGTATTCGTTTATTGAAACAGGTTAGGTATTTATAAAATACATACATTTTGTTGTCTTTCTTGCAGCCAAAAACACACAACATTGAAACCGGCATTTAAATTTTAACACAACATTTTGCCACTAGCCCCGAATTTGTTTCAATTACTATTTATGTATTGAATTTTATTTTTAAATATATGCTTAACTGTATTTGTATATACACCTTATACAAAAAATTTATATGTAATACATACATAAATATGTTTACTTAATAAAAAATAAATTTTTTTAATGACATTATTAACATTATTAACATGTAGACATTGACATTTTGAATGGTGTTAGGAAATAAAGAAGCGTGGTTTGATAGAACGAATGCATGTTTCTTCTAAACATAATAATATGTTTGTGACAATAATTAGCTATACACATAATGCCTCAACATATGTTGTTACTTAAGACGTGTTTGACACAATCATTACCACAAACATTAATGATAGTTTGCGACTGTGATTGTATCTAGCATGTTTTTTCTGCGTGCACAAGGTGTGCTATTAAGTCATATCGTCATAATGTCCTTAATAATATTTTACTATATTTTAAAAAATTACTGTTGATGTAATGCTGTGTTCATTGATTCGTTATAACTGTACAGTAAAAAAAATCTCAATTATGAGTGGTTGCCCACAGCAGTCATGTATATTTCTTGTAATTATTTTAAGACATATGACTTTACAACTTTAAGACTACCTTGTGAATCTCCCAATTATGTTTTATTTAACCATGATATTGCCACTGACAATCATATTATGTTTGAATTAGTCATCCATCAAGAAGCCACAACCATATTATGGTTGCCTCCTAACATGTTATGGTTAAAAATAACTAATATATGTTTAGCAATTATAATTGGTTGGTTTTCAACCATAGCATGTTGCTCTTTGAAAAGAGGAAAATACTGTTGGTAATTTTAGAATAAATTATTGTTATATTAAACCATATGTGACGCACAACATAGAAAGGGACCTAAGGGGTTTGTTCAGGAGTGCCATTTTAAAGATTTAAATACGTGTATCTTTGGTGTACCATCACTGGGCATGTTGGTATTGAAAACGCGCGTAGGTAGTCCCTTCCTGTTGTTTTGTGTAGTTGGTTTTTACTGTTCCCTTTACCTTACTGGTCATTTTCTCTATGCGCTGTCACATAATAAGATTACATACAACCATTTTATGGTTGTAGCTTCTCGATGTAGGACTTATTTAACCAAAATATGGTCATCGGTGACAATAATATGGTTATTTTAAACATAACATGCTTAAAATTTTCTTTCATATTTAAACATGTTTTTATCTACGTGTACCGACTAGAGGTCTGCTTTGAATAACTCACTTGTTCGCATTTACTCAAAGTCACAACATTTATTTTATTTTTTAATTATTGATTTATTTGATGTTCCATGCACAAGACTTAAAGTCTCATATTGTAGTACAATTATAAAACATTCAAAAAGATAGGAAAAGAGTTATATGGTTAACAAAAATAATAATGAGTAAATTGTAACACGGAATTTTTAAATAGTTTCAAAATTTTATAACTACTTATCTCTTCAACTTAATGAATTGGTTTTTTTTTTGTTTTATTAAAATTTTCTCAAGACTTTTAGGACTACCTCGCATCAAAGCTCTTTTAGTCATATGTTAGAAGCATGAGCAGAAAACATAAATGTCTGGCAAATAAACAACACTGAAGTTTACATATCTGTATAAGCATTTTTTAAAACTAACGAAAATATACAAAAACTCTGTGATTGTATGAGGTACATCTACTTCTTTTTAGAAAATACGGTACTGAATAGAAACAACTAAAAAAATGCTATTAAAAAAATGTACATGTAGAAGTATTGGATTACAACATTTTACAACAACTTTAAATGTAAAAGAAAAACGGAAAAATAAATATGTATTAGATATAAAAATACATAAAGTTTGTTTATGTATTTTAGTTTTTGCTATAAAATTCTTTACGTTTGTCTAATATTTACTTTGTTGTTTGCTGAAATTGCATAAAAATGTAATAATACAATAACAGTAGAAGTATAATGTATGAAAATACTTTTAAAAGAACAAAAAAAGAGGTAATATTTTCTAAAATATATTTTTACAGATCATGTAACGGTCTGTGTATGGACAGTGGCGGAAATACAAGTTGAAAACGTGGACTTAGTACATATTTAGAAGTTGATATATCTGCTAAAGTCTGGAACTACAAAATGTACTTTTTGAGGATTTTTTTTAATTTCTTAATTAATAAGATTTTGTTTTATATAAAGATTTACCTATTTTCCTTTAAATATTTTTTATCAATAATAAAAACTGGGAATTTAGCACGAATAACAAAATCTTTTGAAATTTAAATTTTGTATTCCCAAAAATTGAAATTACTTTTTGATAATAAACAGGCGGGTGCACGGCCTAAAAAACACTTAATTGACAACATCTTTTGTAAGTTGTTGTTGTTTTTTATTTTGTTTTTCTTAGCCTACTTACAACTACAATTAATGTTGAGAGAATTTCAACTAATTGTAGCGGGGAATGTAAGACGAGATGAACGCACTGTTTATTGTTGATGTTGTTTTGTTTAAGCTTTGATATTATTACAAGTAGAACTGTTGCTATAAGTCTTATACGTTTAACATTTTTACTTGGTTTAATATCTTTAGTTTTTCTAAAATCTTTATGGATGAAGTTTCCTGATGATCTGGCCTAAGCAACCAGTGAAATGCGCATAGGAATAGCTTATCCCATCAACAATAAATTTCAAGTGTTTTTATCAATAATAAAAACTGGGAATTTAGCACGAATAACAAAATCTTTTGAAATTTAAATTTTGTATTCCCAAAAATTGAAATTACTTTTTGATAATAAACAGGCGGGTGCACGGCCTAAAAAACACTTAATTGACAACATCTTTTGTAAGTTGTTGTTGTTTTTTATTTTGTTTTTCTTAACCTACTTACAACTACAATTAATGTTGAGAGAATTTCAACTAATTGTAGCGGGGAATGTAAGACTGGTATCAGGTATTAACAACAAAATTTTACACTCTACCGTCAAAACTAGACACAATTGGTGTTTCGAGCCCAAACAAAAGTGGTTCAATTGGAAGTGTGCCTGTCATCGTAGAAATATGTTAAAGTATCTTAAAAAATACCGCAGAAACCAAACAAATAGCAACAAATTTAAATTTATATCATACAAAGCCAAATATTTGAATACGTGTCGAAATAGTAAAATCCAGCTGTACAATACTAACCTTAATCAGTTGAATAAAGTAAGAAGCAGCAAAGAGTGGTGGAAATTTTCTAATGATCTAAAATCTTGTCCTCAATCTATTCGTGGAGACTCGGGTGCTGACGATTTTTTACAACACTTAAGAAATATATTACAAAGTTCTAATTCCATAAGTACGTTTCACTAGTGCCTGGCTTACAACACGGATCACTTTCTTGATTCTCCGCTTGAACTATGTGAACTCTATTCGGGTTTAAAAGGCTTAAAAGACAACAAATATCCTGATGGCATTAGTTACGAGTTTTATAAATATGCTCCAGTTAATTTTATTTAAGAGTTGCTATATGTTCTCAATATTATATTTCTTAAAGAAAATATACCGTCTACTTTCAAAACTGCACTTCTCATCCCATTATTAAACAAAAGGAGATCCTAACTGTCCTTCCAACTACCGTGGATAATCTTTAATAGATACTTTATGCAAACTTTTCACCAGCATCCTTTTGAACCGTATTAGCGATTGGATCAATAAAAATTTTAAATGAATACCAAGCGGGTTTCAGGAAACAACATGGACAATATTTTCAACCTTATCAATATTGTTCATTTACAAAAATTAAATGGCAAATATACCTAAGCATTCTTCGTCGATTTTTCATGCGCATTTAATTCGATTCCCAGGAATTCCTTGTTTTACAAATTATCTTGTATGGGACTGTCCTAAAAATTAATAAGATTACTTCAACACTCATATGTTAAGACTACTAGCAAGATATTGTTTGGAAATACGTTCTCTGATTCCTTTGACGATAAGCTGGGAGTTAAGAAAGGGTGCATATTGAGCCCAATACTGTTTGCGCTACACATAAAAGACCTTGCCGCTATACTCCCTGGTGGAATAAGTGTTGACAACATTGAGATAAAAATTTTGCTTTATGCTGACGACATTGTCATAATATCTGACCCGCCGTGTGGTCTGCAAACTATGATTGACTCTCTTTACGTGTACTGAAACTTATGGCATCTAAAAGTCAATCAGACGAAATGCAAAATAGGTGTTTTTCGCAGCGGTACAAGGTTACCCTTAACCCTAATCTGGACTTTTGGAGAAAATGTGGTGGAAATAGTAAATTCATATAAGTATCTTAGAATTGAACTCAGTTACAATTTATCGTTTAATAAACATTTATCAAGCAAGTTATCAACATCAAAAATGGCTATACGTTCTTCGTGGTATAAATACATAAACCACCCAAAAAAATCGAATACAAATAAACTTAAAATCTTGAGTTCTGCTTCGCGTTCTATTATGTTTTACGGTGCCCAAATATGGGCCTACAAAAAATACGACATAGTGGAAAAACTGCTTTCATTAAAAAAATTTTAATTTTACCTATCAATACCCCAAACTACATGATATTATTAGAAACTGGGTTAAACTCTTTATATGTCGATACATTAAATCTGCATTTTAATTATATAAACAAAGTACTGAATATGCCTTTTAGTAGATTACCTTGCCAACTTGCTGAAAAAATAATTGATAAACATACTTTTTGTGCTGAAGATTGGACGAACTTGTGTAGTAAAAATAACAATGTTCCGGCGAGTACTTCCTCCTCCTCCTCCTGCTCCTCGTTGTTTCCTATGAAAAGCAAGACTTAATCACTGCAGCAAGAAATTCTCAATTTCACGACTTATACTTACAGTTAAATTACTCTGCATTGCAAAATGCCTTCTGTAATCTCTTATCTCGTGCTATAAGTATCCTAATAGGAGCAAGAGAAGGTCTGCTAGACCTAAATTCTAGACCTTTCAGAAGTACAACGATCGGCTTATGCACACTTTGTAATCTCGATGCTACATAAAACACACTTCATTTTATTGGCATGTGTCCTATTTTTAACGGATACAGACGTAAATACTTCAACAAAAACATCCTACGCTTATCAGAAGTCTTAAGCATCCTTAATGGTCAGTCCTGTAATTAAAACAGTCTTGTGAATTATTTAGACTCCTGTTTAAAACACAGAAAATTGTTACTTAATGAATTTTTATACTTTAGATGATACCCTAAAAAAATAACATTTGTGTAATAAGGTTCTAAATTACTTTTCTCATGTATTTTAACAGCAATTATTTTGCCAATTCTGGCTCACAATTATGAAGTTACGCCAGCTATAGATATTTATTTATAGTCAAATAATTTTGTAAATAAATTTAGTTAATTTTTTCTAAAATATGTATAATAAATAAAATATGTGATTAAAAATATAATTCGACGTAATATCTATAGATAAAATCTCGAAAAATGTATATATGTAAATATGTAATCTCATAATTTAATAATGATGAATTTTAAAAATTAAAAAAAAAGATTTTATTTTTCGTGCTTGATACCCAATTTGTATTCTTGCTAAATACACTGAAATTTATTATTGGAGGATAAGCTTGTTTTTATACCTAGAGATGGAAAACGGGTAAATACCTAATTGGTTAATACCAGATAAAATGGTAAATGGGTAAATACCCAGTTTTTTTCTTAAAAGATGGGTATACAATATGTTTTAGAATATTTGGCAAAAAAATAAATTGGGCAACAATATCTAGTGCATTTCATTATAGGTATATTCAATAAATAAAAATGATTAAGGAGCATATAGACGACACGTTTTTTACAACTGACTTGTCAACTTTGCAAGTCACATGTTATTGTGCATGTCTATCAAAATAATAATCTTCGGTCACAAACGTAACGTACAACGTTATTGCAGAAACCAATGTAGTTCTAGGTTTCAAAATAGGGTGCGGCCGCCACAAAAATTTATTTTTGCGCAGTAAAAGAGTTCAGCCATCTTAACATTTCTAGCTTAAAAATCGAAGATACCAATTATGGATATTATTATAAAACCCTTTTTCTATATCTTTGTGCATAATTTCTATAAAATCATACATATTTCGGTATTGTAAAATATAACCTTCAGCCGGCTAATTATTACGTCAATACCGAAACGCCGCTGCCGGGTTCTTTCCGGCACAGGTTTCTGACACTGCTGATGTCAGATGGTTTGTCAGCAGAAAATACAGCTCGCTCCAAATGAAATTTTGTCAGATGACTTTGCATTTTACTTTTACAGAATCTATATTATAAAGGTAACATATGTATGTATGTATGTATTCTGCAGTAGGAAATGTAACATGTAAAAAACATGTCGTATAAATGCTGCTTTATAGAGCAGTTGAAAAATAAAAATTAAGATATAATTTATATTATATTTGTGCAAAATTACATTACATCAATCGAAATCACTGTCATCGTCAGTTTTACTTTGAACATAAATTATTTTTAAATTTAATAATTTAATGATTTTGATGCTTGGATAGAATTAAATAAACTTAAAACATCTCAGAACTGAGTCGAATTTTTCCAATAACATTATTGCCATTTTACCTTGATTCTTTTTACCAATTTCTCGTTTGACCATAACTGTACACTTGACACAATTCGTTAAATGTTTTGTCATTTTATTGACATTTGCATGCTTACCAGCAGTTTCACATTATTTGCAAATAATTTTTTTTTTGCTGCTTGCACTTGCTGAAATTTCTTTATGATTCTTTATGCCTCTGTAAAGTATCATAATGCTACTCCTAACTTTTTTAAAAAAGATTTATAAGGACATCTCCATACGAAATTAAGTTTTTATTTATGAAAAAGTTGTTTGTGTTTTTATTTTTGTAACATCTTTAGTCAATAAGCAATTTGTTCTAGAGATAGAGAAAAAAAAAACACTTGGCTTATGCCCGGAATTTCCACAAAAAGAAAGCTTGTCGTGGTCGTACCTAACAGTAATCCTTACCTTTTTTAACGTTTATTTGGCTGAGGTGTTTTTGCCTAAAGTTAGTTTTTTATTAAAATTCATTAATTAAAAAATTAAATAATTACAAATTTTCATACATTTTAATGAAAAAGAAAAAAATGAAATGAAAATAAATTTTTTAATGATATTATTATAGTACTCGTTTTATTACATTAGAATCGATTCTTAATATCTTATCTTATCTTATATACATAAATACGGGAACAATTTTTTTGTAGTTGATTTTTATGTATCTTATCGTCCACAGAATTTAATGGAACATATGTATATAGATATACATAGATATGCACAAGAAAAATTTTGTTTCTAAATTTTCAGGATTAAAGCGTTTTAAATTTGCTTGCAAACATACGCACATACATGTGTAAATAGTAGTTGAATTTTTTGTTATGGGGGGTGCTTTAAAACCATGGGAGAAAAGGCCATGATGGCTTTGTTGCTCAATTGCATGGGAGATAAAGCCATAATAGCCTAATTGCCCAATCATTGAGAGGTAAGGGCATATTTAAAATTTTGCGAAATGAGAAATATAGCCATATTTTTTTCGCAAATGAGAGATAAAGCCATATTTTTGCGAAGCCAGATTCCCATACTTTAGTGTTAAGTATTTGCGGGAAAAAACATTTTTTTATACTTTTGACGCACGCAGGAAAACTTTATTCAGCAAAACCGCCAGCCGCGTCCTATTGGAGAAGAAAACCTGTAAGCACGGCCGCAGGCCGCCACGCAGAAAAACTTTAGTATGCGAAGCCAGATTCCAATACTTTACTATAGTAAAAGGGAAAATCATTACCTTTTAATTATAAAAATAAGAAAATGATTAATCAATGTAAAATGCAAAAGATCTTCAAACTGAAATCAGAGATAAAGCCCTTTTCTAATATTACTAATGAAAAAAAAAATAAAAGACAATCTCCCGTTTGAATGAGACATAAAGCCGTCATGGCCTTATCTCCCATGGTATAAAAGCACCGCCCTGTGCTTTATTTTGTTCTCAAATAATGTTTTTGTTTTCATTTTGCACTTGGAAACACACATGTATAAACGTATTAGGACAGGGTTTCCGTTAGACATTTAGAAAAATTAAAACGCGCAAAAGCGTCGTTTAAGAAAAAAAAAGTTGGAAGCCTTTTTTAATGACTTTTAAAGAAGATCTGTGTTTCTATTTTATAATTTAATACCATTTCATGAAAATCTTATAAATTAAATACGGGGATATGCACAATTTATTTTTTCTAAATTTTTGAAATTTAAGTGTTTGAAAATCGTTTTAGTTTATCTTGCAAAGCACAGGATCTCTCAAAAGTAAATGTCAAGTGGTCGAATTTCGGCCACCGGGCGATCCTAGTTCAAATAGATATTCTTTAATATTTTCCTTAAAAACGGAAATTCTTTGGATAATTTTTAAAGCTTCCGGTAACTTGTTGTATTCTAAACTACCCATATGTTCCATTCTTTGTTTTGTTTTTTCTAAGCGGCAAATAGCTACCCTTAGATTACTCGCATTTCTTATATTAAAGGCATATTGATTCCTGGAGAATAAAAAAGTATGATGACCAATATCGTGTAAACTTTTATAAACATACATTAAGAGTTGCGTTTTGTATAAACCATATACGGCAAGAATTCCTGCAGTTATATCTTTATATAAATGTAAGGTCAAAAAAGACAATAGAAGATTTAATACAGTTTTCAACGCTTTATTTTAAGATCTCTGAGATAAGGTGATTTTGAATTAGGGCTTGGTATATTATCAACTTTATTTAAACGTAATTTTTTTTAACTTTATAAATCAAACCGGTGGCAGATGCAATCTTTGACTTAAAAAAGACTTTTTTTTTAAAATATGGCAGCTTTTACACCTTAGATTTCTATACATAGCTAGATTTCTTTTTGCAGAAATTACGGGCATCAGTACCAAAACGTCAGTTGCAAAGTAACTCGTTTTTCGAAATGCGTTCAACAATGCGACCATGTGAAAAACTAAAATTTTGTCTCACCCAAAGTGCTTCACCCTGGGGTTTTAGGGTCCATCTAAAGAATATTTCACATTTTGGTACTACATTTTCCGAGGCAAATACGCTTGGTAAATTTATTTACCTCAGCGTGAATGTACCGGCATTCTACGGAATCTCATATATTTGTTCAAATCAGGTGAATACTACCTGGGTGCATAAAACTTCCGAAAGACAGATCTTCTTCTTCCCTGGTGAAAAATTATCACTGGTCTGACTGTGGGAAGATCTCCGTTAGTACGCTTCTTGCGAGAAATGCTTCGTGTCTTTCAGGATCACTATCTTTTCGGAAGTCTTGCTTTTCACTGAAAAGTTACAATAGGGGAGCACGTTGAGGCAGTGGCTTAGCCCCAAAGTCGCGGGTAGAGAGTTCATAAACTACATAAGGCCTTCTATTATGAAAGTTGAGTTGTGGGGAGTGAACTCTCTATGTGCAAATCTGCTTGATTTGATGATGAATAGCTGTGGAGGCTCCTTAAGAAAGGGTGGTTGCTACCAGTATGTGCAAATTAGCTCCACTCACACAGGGACTTTTGGTAAGTGCTACATTGATCACACCAAGAGGTTGAGATCAACCGTAAAGTTAGGTCGCAAGACAGGTATGTAAGTTAGCCGGTATCACAGTTTATCCCAGAGAGCTGATGATCTCTCTCGTGGAAAAATTTCGTCCTGTGAAGACATCCCTAGATGCTGTTGCTACTTAACAGAAGCTGCTTGGATTATCTACAGCAGTGGAGGTACGATAACTCCCGCTTCTTAACAAGGAATTTGTGTATTGTTTTTGGTAAATTATACTTTCGAATTGAGACCTGTGTGTGCATGTATTCTTTAACACTCACATGTGCATATGGTAAGTGCTTTTTTTTTTTTTTTTTTTTTTTTTTTTTTTAGGACCAGCACTCAGGGGATGCCCCCTTCTAATGCATTGCATTGTGTTGGAACTAGGAAAATAGGTTATGGGAAGGAGGATAGAGGGAGTAGTGTTTGTGAACATTCGATTTGAACTTGGTCATGTTGCAAGTGAGAGGGAAGACTTCGGCAGGAAGGTTATTCCACATACGAACAGTCCGGGAAAATTAACATACCACATGGTGGCGATCCACCAGTCAATTAGGCCATAGTGCAAGTGCTTATATAAATCAAGATCACAACTGTCCCAAAGTGCACCAAAAAAAGTTATGGATCGTACACAATAAGCAAATTTTGCATCGTTTAGTCTAATGCTGCAATTTTGTATTTGACTGAAAAGTATTATGATCTTCCCACTTAAAACTTCGTGTTAAAAAATCAGGAAAAAGTAAAAATACTACTTCGAAATCTACCAAAAGAACCAATGAAATTTACAAGGGATGTCCCAAAATGAACGCATTTAAATTTAAGTCATTCTTTTCTACCTACATACATTTGAAAAATAAGTAGTTATAGAAGTAGTTATATTGAATAAAGCTACTTAATAATGAGTGAAAGAAGCTTTTCATTTTAAAAAAGTAGGCGAAGTTTTTCCTGGTTTTTGAAACTCAGCCTTTTATAAGGTTATATGCAGCTAAGCTTTCTTCGAATATCCTCTAAATACATAATGAATCTTAAGAGTGTTTCCTAGAAATACTGAAGACATTTTTAAGAAATATCACCAAACACAATTCTCTATAAGAAATATTTAAGGAAAATTAAAGCGTAATTTTATTGTGTAAAGTGTTAGCTATTAGACAGCTTAAAAATCTAACTACTGACTTTCTAGCGATATAATTAAAATTTAGTTCATTTCCGCTTTCCTGTTGATACCAAGAGAAAACTAAATAAAAAAAGTCGAGACAATATACCACCCAGCAAAAACTTCACTCACAATCCTAATTTTAATAACTTCCTGAATTTATTACTTTGTAGATTTATTCGCCTTTTTTGGATTATTAGATATTTATTAAATAATCGCCTTGTTATTATATTTTAAATAAGTCATAATTATACATTACATAAAACACTTTAATATAATGACTAAAATAGGTTATAATTATACTTATAAAATAATTTCGATGTGAGTGTTAGAGCTATATTTTATCATGTGCAGCCAAAATACTCTTTAATTAATTTTTTCTAACATTTCAAAAAATTTATTATTGTGTACACTTTTTCAACAAAAATTTCTTATGCACATGGGAGTGATTTTAATGAGTATGTTCAAACCTTTTTTTAAGTTAATTTGTAGTTACTTATTTTTTCTCTTTTTTTGTTAATTTTTTTAATTTTTTTAAAACTTTTAAGTATAAAACAAAGATATTATTTTAAGGTTATAATTAGCGAAATTATACAGGATTACTTTTGGGACATCGAGAATACAAATAAGTACTTTTTCTAGTAGAAAAATAAGTAGTCTTCTCGTCAAGTTCTCATTATTTGTATGCTTATTTTTATTTATTTATTTTATTTTATTTTTATATATTTATTTAGACAACAACGGAACAAAATTGAACTTTTTGTGCGGCCTTGAACTTTGATGCAAATATTTTTGAGGTTACAAATTTAAAACAACGTAAGCACGGATTAAAGATAGTGGCCCATAATCATTGTCAAACGCTATTGTCGGTTATTTTTAAAAACAATTTTAAAATTAAAAGATTATTTTAATTACTTTGCTACTATGGTCGAAATTAAAGTGTATGTTTTAACCGTAGATCGAGCTTTAAAAATAATTCATAATTCTAGCTATGTATCGATTTTGATACATCCTACAGTAGATTGGAAATAATTTACATAATAAACCATTTTATACAAAAGTTTTAATATATTTATTGATATTGATGCATATTCTGAAAACTCGTTCACATTGTTACACTTCTACGTCGTGTTAATGCAATCCACGCAAATGTTGTTAGCATGTGTTTCGTTGCAGCATGGATTTTGACAGTAGAAATATGTTGACGATGCCAATTTATTCTTGTTTTCCCTAAATGATAGCATTTTTGGCATCTAGCACGTTTTATCTTTGGAGATTTTTCGGGTTTCAGATTTTAGATGAGCCAGCTTCATTATCAGTTGAATTTCTTCCGCTTCTTCCGTTTTTCCATATATGGTATTGCCAATGATATTGCAAGCTCATGTAGAAAATATTTTCATTTTGTGTGTTTGCGAGTTTGCATCCAATTGGGATCGATTTTGTTATATATAATATATGAACTTAATGAAGAAATATCAATTATATTGAAAAATACAACCATAGTCCACCGATTATGTTTACGTTTGCAACTATAGTAACTCAGCATTTTGTCAACCGTATCCGCTCTTCCTTTTGTTGAGCTATAAAAATATATTATTTCGGGCAGCTTTTTAGAATCATCCGCAACACTAGATTTGTGATGCATTGTGCTCATTACAATAGTACATTTGTCTTTGTGACTTATATACGAATTGATAGTAGTGTCTGCAGTAAAGGCGAAAGTTGAAATATACCGTGGAACTTTCTTGCATACCAATAGCTTTGGAGGAATAGAACTTTTATTTTTGCGCATGGTTCCAACCATTGTCAAATTCCTTTGTAAAAGTCTTTGGCCAAGAGCGTGCGATGAAAAAAAGTTGTCCATGGTTATATTAAGTAAGCCCTTTTAGTCCATCGACTAAATCAAGAACAACCCGTTCTCCTTGATTTCGCTCAGAATTTCTAGATACAGCTTTGCCCAAGTAAGGCTGTATTTTCCACACATAGCATGTACGTGAATCAACAATTAGCCAGAATTTTAGACCATATCTCGCCGGTTTCGATGGAATATACTGACGAAATTTACAACGGCCTTGAAATCCTAGTAGTTGTTCGTCTACAGTAACACAATCATTAGGATTATACAGAATGTCTTCCAGACCATTTCTCCTTGAGGTTCCTAATTGGCGCCAGCTTGTTATCACTTCTCTGGGCACGTCTGGTAAGCACATCATTAAATATTGGTCGTCCATAATATTCATCGAATAAATCATGCAATGTCTCGTTTTTGGATCTGGTGAGCGTAAAAAGATATATTTTTCTAAATTTGTATCTCTAATGTTACTTGTATACTCCGGCCAACAATAATACTGGCAAATAAGCATAAAATAGATCCTCGTCAATTTCAATATGACTGGAAGCATGTAAATGCTTTCCATATTTGTTCATGTTATCGATTACAAATTTTGATAGTTGCGGTGAGAAAATTAGAAGAAATGAGTCCCGAATACAATTTACGAGTCTGGATGCAAATCCTGTAAAACCTAAACAACAAAAAACTCAATTCTGAGATAATTTACACTTGGCCGTATACGACGGGTCACCATGTGTATGACTGTCGATACTGTTATCTGAATCTGTGCTAATATTCTCTTCTTCCTTGGGACAAAATCATCAGAACCAGAAACATCAGGATAAGGAACATCAAGATTAGAAATATCTTCATCCTCTTCACTCTCATCCATTACTTCATTCACAAGTTCTTCCAAGGACAAAAACCGTGGATAAGACATTATTTTCGATACACACTGTTATATTGCTTGGAACTTTCACAGATAAAAATAATTTCTTACAGAATAACTAAAAAAAACTCAAAAATCTGGAAACCACCTTACATATGATATGAACAACAGCACAAAATGCAGTATGTATCAAAAATGATACATAGCTAGAATTATTTTTTGAATTTCTCTTGGCCTGCTTGAATTTTTTTTTTAAATTGTTGTTTAAAATAACGGCAAGAACAATGTTAACAAAGTCTCAATAGATGTCGCGTCCCTAATTTTTTGGAATAAAGTTATGTTGACGCAAAAAACGATATGTATCATTTTTGATACAAAGCTCGATTAACGGTTAAATTGAACTGACTTTAACTGGGTGCCACCTCAAATGTGGAAATTGTTTTATACAACATACAACATAATATAAGCCAGGGGCAACTCTAAGCAGCTGAAATTGAAAATTAAAATACAAATAAAACACTGCGTATCGTGTGGCTTTGACAATTTTAAAAACGCAATGTGAATTTATGTAGAAAGCAACAACAAAATTACAAAATATTTTTGACTTTGTTTTTGCTTGCAATTGCATTTTTGGCGTTGCCTTTTACGCAATTAGGGCCTATGCATATGTATTTTGTATTTATTGCTATTAAAGTTTTCCTCCAAATCATTAATAATTGCAAAATATCGACCAATATCTTGTAACATAAACATTTTTAAATTCAACAAAATAACCAAAAAATAAAAATTTGCAAGAACTTTTTTATTTGGCGAAAATCAGCTGATGCTGTTGTTAAATGAGTTAAAAACAACTTTAGCTAGTTTTAAAATTAACACCGATTTTAACGTGTAAAGTATGCTTTTGCTTAATTATAGGAGATCAAAAGCATATTTTTAGTAAAATGACTTGAGTTATGGGCCAATATTGTTACCGAAAAATTCGGATTTTTTTTAACTGAATATGGTTAACCGTTTTTTAAGTTATTCTAATATGTATGTGTAGTAAAAATGCCTTAATTTTGGGCATAACGGTATAGCTTGAAAAGTCGAGCTGGTAGAGAAAAGTAGAGACCTAAGGCCATGTTCTGGAAATCGAAACCACGTGAAAGTGAAATCGAGGCAGAATTTTAATTGAATTGTTGTAAAAATGAACGTAGCTTTTCTTGATTTCAAAAATAATTTAGGTAGAGGAAAGTGGTCCTAAAAGTATGACGTATATAAAAGGAAATGTTTTTATGAACCTTGGACAGGGAAAAGTTTTCAAAATTTGTTCGATTTCAATTTCACGTATTTTCGATTTCTAGAACATGACCGTTAATGGCTGTTTTGCAGTGTTATTATTAAATATCCCCCAAATCTGCTCGCAGATGTTTTCCTGCTACAAATCGCCTTTTTTAAAAATTGTTTATTACCTACAAAATTGTTTTATAGTGGAATAAAATATAATTTACTAACTTTATTACTTTCGTTTTTTATCACCACTATATTCTAAAGTTCCGCAGGCCTTTCAATATTTTTTAGAACCCCTACCTCAATTGCCACACCACTGTCGTGAAATGTAGTTTGTCCTTTTACGTTTTTCAACTTTATAAATATTATGTATTATGGGTTTTTTTTTATAATATTTCCCAAGTCTAGTCACTAATATTTGGCGTCATGCTAGACAATATTTAACATCACTTACACGCAAAGTTTACTTTAGATTTAAATGTATATATGGATGTATGTGCTTACATCTATGACTTCATAAACACGCACACAAATATTTCAGTGCAATATACACTAAAAAAAACACATATTTATATACATTATCCACCTAAATATATTATCATTAAATTACTACATGTGTGTAAATATAAGTGTTTGTGTGAGATTTTTAAAAACGTGTTGTAATGCGGGTACCAATTTTCTACTTGTGTAATAAATAGCAAAAAATGGAACTCTATTTTTAAAATTTAATAACATGTTATTGAAGAGTAGTAAAATTTATTATTGAGTTTATTTCTACAGTTCTGCTTTACCGCTTCGTATATAGTGGTGACCTAAAAACATGTATATTTCAATAAATTTTTTTGTAGCTTCAAGGTTAATTTATAATATTTTTTTATATTTTTTAACTCTACGTTTTTGTTTTCTATAAATATTCTAGTTTGTTTCGTTCTTGGTAACAGTTTGAAGTTATGAGGTCAGCTGCAGAAAAAAAAAACAAAAGTTTAATAGTTTCGCTTAAGTTTTATAAGCAGAAAATAAAGTGTATTTTTCAAATTTTGTTTACTGTTTTTGAGTAGCACAAAATTATTTTGTTGCTTTCTCCTTTTGGTTTATTTTTGGTGTTGTTTTTCTAAAGGGTGTTTATTTTTAGAAATTTTTTTTACTTCAGTTGCTTGAGTATAATTCTTTGCTGTCGACATTTTATAGGTCAGTGAATTTTTTGTTGGCAATATTAAATTGTGTTAACAATAGACTTAAATGAAATATAGAACTAGTTATACAAAACAAGTTGTACACATTTATAATAAAAATATAGAATTGTTTTATATGGGTACAGTCATGGCACATTTAACAAGTTATATGTATTAGGAAGAGCAAGAGCATCGTCCAAATTGTCAAAAGTTGTTTTTATTTCATTTTTTTATAAGAAAAAAAGGAAATTTTCGCCAATCTTATTTGTCATCTGAACGGTTGGGGAAGAGCTTCAGCAAAAGCTCCGAGTTTTATTTGTTCTAATTATGGTTTTAGTAAAATAATAAATAAATAAACAACAGTCTGTAAGAAAACAAATTTTGAAACCACATTAATTCTCGGCAAGACTACCAGCAAAGCAGATGAAAAAAAAATAAAACACTTTATATATTCTTACTTTATTAATCGATCCATAGAAACTTAAGGCTCAGTTAGTCTTTACTTTCTGTTCTGTTACGAATCAGCTGATTTGTTTTTGTTATTAAAGAACCTGTGAAATTGATTAGTTTTTCTGTTCTGTTGCGGTTCAGTTTGTTAAAATCAAAAACTTGTTAAGCAATTGTACGTGACAGCAAAATAAATAATAAAAAAATACATACATATTTTTATTGAAAAAAACTATTGTTTGCTTTTAAAAATTAATTTCTTGAAATTTATGTGCATAAAACTTATTGAAATAAAACAATGGACGATGCAAAACTAATAAATTTGTAATAAATGGCTGATAAGTTGCTACAGAAAAATTAACTATTACAATTTTGACACAGAACGGCACGGAACAGAACAGAAACAGAAAGTAAAGACTAATTCTGCCTTTATAGTTTCAGCCCGTTGAAGTGAAACAGACCAGACTCTCTCATACCTTTAAGGGTAGCTCACTCATGGCTGCCAGTTTAGGGGTTTTGATCCCAAATTAGGGGTTTTCTTGTTGCTAAAAGGGACAGAAAATTTTATTTGTGGTTTGTATTGGGGATATTAAAAAAAAACTTTGGATTTTTTGGGGAAATAAGAAATATGAGCTTAATTTTTCTTTAAAAGACAACTAAGTTTAATGCACACATAGATAGTATGTGTCACATACACATTAAAGTGGCTACTTTTGCAACACCATTTGATTTTAATGAGCACCGGTTTCGTTTTTATTAAAAAAAATATCAGATAAGTTTGAAGTTAATATGTCAATAATTCGATTATGTACAAAAAGTACAAAATTTGCATTTTTCTGGACAACTTCATGTGCATGGGCCAATGAATGGGCTTATGGGTTCCTTTGTATATAAAAACATTTAATATGAAGATTGGTGACGATTGGGTAAAGAAAAGTCGATTGAAATGTCAAATTGTGTGTACAAGGCAAAACAATCACTTATTGAAGTTTTTGGAAAAAGTTTTAAATGTCGTAAAAGTTTTTAGTCTAGATTATAACTTATTCGAAACGAACTTACCATTATGTTTTTAAAAAAGAAATAAAAAAAAATCTGTTTAGAACTTGTTATAAATGATGCCCCAGACCACTAATGTGCCAATTATTACTTGACCTAGAAATGCGAGCACACACCTTAAATAGTTTTAAAATTGGTTTGTGCAATATTATTTTTTATTCAGAAGACTAAGAATTGTCAAATAATAATTATGCATTACAGAAAATACAATACGTTACGGTACGTTACATTGCATTGCACAACATTTATGGTCGACTAAAGTAACCTTAATTCTTAATACGTAGAATGCAAGCAATTAAGCACTAAACGCCAGAGGAAATAAAATTAATTTTGTATAATAAACTTTCTTACAAATTAAGTGATTTTGTGGTCCCATGCGAATTTATTATAGGAAAGTTCGACTGTATACAAATCGCACTAGTTCAACAATAGTGTATTACCTCAAAATTTTTCTCTTGTCTTTTTTTGGAAAAAAAACGAAACGTTTTATATTTATTCATATCTAACCGCTAAAAAAATATCATGCTATTTGGTTTACTTTTTGGTAATGAAACTGTTGGTTTAAGAATTCTTTCGCACATATGCGTTTTATGTAAAATTAAAAATTGGTTTGCTTCTACTGAATTTTTTAATTTTGAGTTAATACACTATTGTTGAACAAGTGCGATATATTTAAAAAACAACTACATACTTCCTTTCCATAAAAATGACCTCTTGTAGAACATGGTACAAGTAAAACTCAAATAAATATTTAAATTATCCGTTAAAAATTATTTTATTTTTTTACAGGGGCTTATTTTGGGGATTCTTTCTTTTATCGGGGGATATTTGGGGAAATTTATTTTTAAATTTGGGGAGAATGAAAAAAAGTATCTGGCAGCCCTGAGCTCACTACCAAATAGCCTACCAAGGTACCCTTAAACACTGTTTAATTAATACTCTTTTTATTAAAAAAATTTTATATGCAATATTATTTATCTTTATTTATTTAGTTATTTAAACAAATCAGCCAATTTAATTTGTATTCCGCAAACAAATCTAGTTTGTAATGAGAATGTCTTCTAGCCGAATCTCAACGAAATAATAATAACACTGTGCTTGTCGCAAATTGTAGTTGTATTGATGTAAATTAAGCAATGGTCCCAAAAGTATAAAAAACATTTACAGCCTGTTCATCGATTTCGAACGTTAACGTTCGCATAGAAAATTCCATTCAAAACAAAAACAAAAACAAATTAGTACAGATTTCCTTAAAACAAGTACAGAACGGTTTATTCAAGTTCGGAATATTTAAGTGCGAAAACTTAACTTAAAATTAATCTAAAACTGTGATTGATTCAAGAATTTCTAAGATGGTTTAATCTCGATGTAATAATCCGAACGTGAGACTAGATTAATTCTTAACTAAACACTTACCCCACAGTTTCAGGGAGAATATTATTGTTTTACTTTCCTGTTACACATATTTATTTCACATTTGTTGTGTTCCGCCCTTTGCTTACAGAAAAATTCTTAATTATAAGATACCAGCAGCTTGCCAAATATGGTTTTTCTAGTTGTTCTACTTTAAAAATTTGATGTATTTAACTAAATAATTTCAACAGAAAGAATATGGGAATTATTACTTCTTATTTTACTTTTCAAACCTGAAAATAATCAATATATTTTTTCCTCTTGTTGGATTGTTATTGGTTTTACAACAAAATTTTACAAACACATGTGCATGCACGAATATTGGCTTTTAAGAGTTATCCGTTCTTAAATATTTGAGAACGACTCGTGCGAGTTTTTTCTTTGTGTGTAGGGTTAGAATTAGCGCCCTCCCAAGGCAAGCTCAGCTAGTTTGAATTTGGCATTACTTTAGACGGTCAAACACGGATGCTTCTGGTACTAGCAGTATCCTTAATCAAATATGAAAAATATTTACAATATTTATAGGTAAGGCAGCATTTTCCTTAGATCGGCTTTCCACATGCAGTATTCGGCGGATTTTAACAAAGTTTCCTCAGTTATAGATTGACTAGAAAATTGTTTAGTATTTTAAGATATAAAGGAATGAGAGATTGTTAATAATCCATAGTAACAACTTACTTATATTTAAGCAAAAATAATCCAAACGTACAAATTTTAAACAGTTTTATGAAAAGTAAAAAATAACAGTATACCGAGTTCTCTTATATGCTTTAAATTGGACAAATGTTGAAAAGAAGAAATCATATTAAAATAGGTAAGAAAATAAAGTCGGCCAAGGTAACCACCTCCCCTATGAGCTTACTATGTTTGTTGTTGTTATAATTAAAATATTAATACTTTTTGGTGTTCCATTCTACTCGTCACTATATTCACTGAATTTGGAAAAGAAAACATTTGCGGGAAATTTACCGTTACTCCGTTTTTCTATTTTATTTTCGATGCAAAAGCTAACAGTTTTTGCGTCATAAGGTAAGCGCCTGCAATTTCTTTTTGTTTTTTTTTTGAAGGCATATGTTATAATCTGGACGTGCAATCCCAAAATTGAGATATTAAAAGCATTTCTAAGGAAATTCGGTAAAATGAATAATCTTGAAACTACTTACATTATTTAACCTAAATACCAACATTATATGATAGCTAAGAAAGGTTAGTAAAGGGATTATAAAACAGATTTTGTATGAAAATTTGTTGAAAAGACCTTTTATTAAATTGTTTTTTTTTTTTAAATATGGCAGTTAGAATATTTAGAATAAAATAAGTAGTGAGGGCATTATGTGATTAAATTTATGTCTGTAACACATAAAAATATTGCATTTAGCCCAGTTATGCCGACCGTACTACATGTAGTACACTTGTTATGTTCAGGTTCTGCGTTTACTGTGCTTTAAATTTTCTAATCTACTTGTTGCAGTTCTACAGAATATAACGGTCAACAAACCATGCATTGATATGTTCTGTCTAGTGTAATTGGTTATGTGTATTTTTTTGGATCAAAGATTTCAGTTTTGTGAAATTAGCAAAAGTGTGAAGATGGCACGTAATCGGTGAGAAAAATTCGTATATGCATATATTATTATTGTTGCATTTCTATGTTTTTTTAATTGTAATAATTGTAAAACCTAATACGATGCAAAAGTATATGTGAAAAAAAATATTATATGGGCGTTTCTCTGGTTATGCACGCGACATTTGTACGCGTTTTATTGTGTTTGAATATAAAAAAAAATAGAAGTGGATTGGAATTTTAGAATGAATTCTAGAATCGTTACATTGTTTGTGATGAGTTCTTTCTAAAAAGTATATACAATGTTAAATTGAGCACTGGGTACCCAAATGCCATGCAATCAAAGTTGACTTACTCACGTGACAAAAATAGAAGTGCCTTTTAGGACCGTAAGAAAAGTGCGAAAGTAAGTGAATTGCAGGAGGTTTTTATTTCGGAAAAAATGTTTTTATAAAGGTTAGTAATGGGCCTTTATAATCATGTTCTGTTCAAAATCAACTATGCATGGGTTGGCGAAGAAAAAAATAAATTACGCACGTGACATTACGCACGGGACACTTTTTACCTTCATACATATTTTAGTAATTTTACATATATTTTCAGAAGTTTTTAACAAAAAAATTAAACTTTTATTCAAAAATGAAAAATAAAAAATAAAAATATACTACAAAATTAATCCAACTTAATTTTTTCCTTGAGTGAGTATCCTGTTCGAACAACATTTATTTTTGATTTTTTAAGTCACGGTGGACCATTTCAGAGAAATACCCATATGTCATTTTAGTTGATGTATTTGTTGACATACTACATGTAGTACGTTCGGAATTGGTGTGCAAAAATGGTGAAAAAAAAATTTATTTTTCCAGATTTTTAACATTAAATGAGATAATAAATGCCTTAGAGGAAAGTGATGAAGAGTTTATGCAAAATTCTTACGAAATCTCAATTATGCCCACTCAAGGTGCGAACAACTACGTCACTGATGAAGATTCTGGAGAAGAAAATGAAGTGAGTTTTGAAAACTTACCATCCCAATTATTAAATGCTGAGGCTGAGCTTTTTCGAAATTCTTATTCTATTGATTCGGATAGTGAAGACGATATTCCACTTGCGTTAGTGCAACAGGCCAAGAAACGTAAAAGTATTAAGCCGTGTGTAAAATGGGTAAAGCACGTCCATCCAGTTGAACCTTCAAAAAATATTTCACGTTGGTCTCGAAAAGAGAAAAAGCGTATATATATTCAACAACCACGCCTTATTCATGAATATAATCGCTACATGGGTGGCGTTGATCGAGCAGATGGAAATATAAGCTTATACCGTGCATCTATTCGGGGTAGAAAATTGTATTTCCCAATATTCACAGACCTCATTGAACTTGCAGAGCACAATGCGTGTCAACTACATAGACCAGGAGGTAAAATGGACCATTTGCTACATTGATAATATCAACTTATGGGAAACCCTCAGGATCATCGTGCATCAGATTTGACGAAAAGATCACTTACTTACTGAAAACACACGTCAAGCTGATGGAAAATGTAAACAGCTACGTTGTAATCATTGCCACAATAAGACCACTACACGCTGTATTAAATGTGATGTGCCGCTCCATGTAAAATGTAATGTGGAGTACCATACCACCAAATAATTGTTTTTTTGTATTCTTTGTTCAGTTTTGTAATAAAATCTGTCATATATCTGGCATAATTTAAACAACTGCTTTGTTTCTAGATTTCGTTTTGGTTTGTTATAATATAAAAATAAAAAAATTATCTCTAGATTCCGATCGGTTTGATGGGCCTTTAGATCTTAATTTTAATTTAAATAATGTTTTTTAAATTTTTTCTTGGAATTAATTTAGTTTTTTAATTTAAGGAACTAAGTAATTATTCATCTTTTATAAAGCCATATTCTTGTAAATATCTAAAGTCGTGGAAAAATAAACATTTAACTCGACCATTAAAAATATTCAACTCAAATACAAACTTCTCATATTCCCTGTATATTACTTCTATCATTTTGGTGGCTTTTTCTTGTCTCTTTTTTCTTATAATTTTCTTCTACTAATTTATTTTGTTAATTTTTATTTTTTTTTTTTTCATTTTAATGAAACATTTGTCTTGTCTTCCTAGAAGTTTAAAAAGAAAAAAAAAAAGAAAATGAAACAAAAACTGTTTATTCATCTTCTCTAAGTTAATGCGATTTTAAATTGTGGTCAAGACAATTAATTTCCGTTTCCTCCTTTCTGGTTTTTATTAAGAAGAACATTGCTACAGTTGAAAAAAGTATATAAATAAAAAAAATGTGTAGGAAAAACCACTTAATTGTGGTAAACTTTTGATATTTTTATACAAAAAGAGCTTCTATTAAAGTTCTGTAAAGTAATTTTAAAGTTTATAAATAAAGTTTTTAGCAAATACTAAGAGAAAATTAAAAAAAAAATAAATTGAAAAAGATAATACAAAAATATTTCAATGAAGAAATTAATGCTTGTGCTTGAAAAGTATTTCAGATAAAAAAATATTTTAGCTTAACGATGAAAATTAGTAGCTGTTGGAAATCAAAAATCGCTTTTGTAGAAATTCATTTATATAGCAATTGAGTAGATATATACTTATATATTAATATTATTATAATATTATCTGCAATTAATATAATTCATACGCCACATATGCACATTAAAATTATGTGCATATGTGGCGTATACGTAATATTTAATTGTTAAGCAATTAACACAAGCATGTGCGTAGGGATACCAATCTGGACAGGTTTTTACAAATCCGAAATTTTAAATCCATTTTAAAATTAAATTTTACGTGATTCCGGTGTTTTATTTTGGTAAATTAGTGTTTTTTTAATATTAAAAATTAAAAAAATTATTTTCATAGATATTTATTAAAAATAAATTTTATAAAGAGGTTTACAAGCAAAAGTTTTCCAGTTCACGTACAGCCAATTCCAACAAGTTCAGTTATAATTAATTATTTTTTGTATGATTCAGTTAAAATTTTTCCTAATGAAATAAAAATGAATAATTTAAATTTGAACTCAAAATTAATAAACAACATAATAATAACCAGAGAAACTAGAAATATGCAATTGCATGTTTTTCCTTGTGCGACTAATGAAGGCAGAAACAATATATTTATCCGTTTTAGAGCTTTTTATGAATTTTGCCATCGATTTGCTAGTGCATATTTTTGCATATTTAAACGTTTGCAGCATTTTTTTGCATAATTTAGTTAAAAGATTCTTTTTGCAGCATTTTTAAATTTTAAGTGCATATTTTGCCTTTTTGAGGCATATTCTGAATGCTGCATGCTTTATACACGCATTTATTAAACTAATTTAAATTTTCACAGAAAATGTGTTTTGTAAGCCGTAAATCTTTAACAAAAAATGAAAGAGGTTAAGTTTGATAAATTTCATTATAAGATTAATCAATATAAATGTTAATCCTGCTTTAATAAAGTCAAAATTTAAATCTAAGAAACAATATCTCTAAAAATAACAATATGGTTGTAAACATTTTGATAAATTTGTCATCGGCATGGAATAGTTTTACAAAAATAATATATTGCAAGACCACATTTCTTCTTCTGGTTATTAATGTATTTTTTTTTTAAATTTTTTTATCTAGAACATTTTACAAAGAATTTTCTAGAATACGCAAACTTAATGAACTACTAAGCTATTGACTTTTTGCAACACAAGTTTTTCTTTCTTATACATACAAATAAGTGTTGGAAATTTATAGCAAAAATTATTTAATTTTCTTTTTTAAGCCAATCAAAAAAGTATATTTCACTTTGTTGGTTAATAACAAAACTTTATGATATAAATTACTGCAGTAAAATACATGCCGCATTTTTTTTTTTTTTTTTTTTTGAGTATATTTTATAATTTCTATTAAGCAACCAACAAAAATAAAAAGAAAATTATATCTACAACATTTACCAAACATTGTTTCTTTTTATTTTATTTTGCAGCTAGTTAAACGAGATTTAAAGCCTACAATAAACTGTATATGAATGGTTATAAAAAATGGGTTTCAGTAATGTTACAATAACAAGCATTTAACAACAGCAACAACAACGAAACAGTTTAGCATCAAACAACTGCCACCAGCATCCTTAGAGAAGATAGAAGCCAGTAGCAAGAACAGCTCTTTCCATACCAAATTTTTTTTTTTATTTACCCGCTTTAACCCAGAAAAATAAGGCAAACGAACAGAGTTGTTTATAAATTTTACAACTTTATGATACTTTTTTGTGGTTTAATTTAAATATGAAAACAGCCTTTAGTTCAGAAGCTCAACAACCAAACATCAGCATCAACCACGGAGTAGCAGTAAAAGTAGCAACAGCATTAGATACGAGTTTATATTCTGCCAAGCCGGCAGGCTCTGAGGCAGTCAGGCAGTCTAAAATATTCTGCATTATATTGCCCTATATACACACATATATAAAGTCATAATTTAAATTGTCAAAAATATAAACAAATTTGTTTATATTGAAGATTTTATGATTTAATATGCTTAAAAGGCTTGCTATTTTTCACTTGTGAAAAAAATGCGAGGATTTGGTGAGAAATAACAAGTAAGAATCAAATTCTGTAATAAAGTAATAAAATGGGAACTGTATGCCAAGAGGTTATAGAAATCGTAGGCAGGTAATACACTTATAATATTTATATCAAACAAATTTAGCATAACATAAAAATTTTTAATAATGAAACAAATTTCCTTAAACACTTGAGATAAAGAGTTAATAACTCTCACCCAACTTTCCATAACTACCACTAGTCTTATACAAAACAAATCACATTTAAGTAAAATAAAATAAACTCGGTCGTATAAAAAAAAAAGAAACCCATTACAAAATGTATGTTATGACAAGTGTTGCCAAAACTTATTGAGGGAAAAATGCTAGATTTTTTTAAAAAATGCTAAATAAATGCTAAAAAATATTACCTGAATAATATAGAAAGATCTTCATTAAAGCAAGGGCCAATAGACTTGTTAAAATATGCTGTACTTTGTCCTTCAGGTTCAACGACGAGCTATCAAATTACCTTAAATAAAGGTTTTGTCAGATGCTCAGCAGGTGCAATCGAACAATGTACAGCATATAAACTAAATGTCGACTCTGCTCAACATTGAAACAACATTCTTTAGAAATGGATAGGATAATTTAAAGTTATGCCCTAACACTTCAGCTTTCTTATTTGTCTGTTTCTCCAGACCATTTATTTTAGACAATATTGCATTTGCAATAATTGCAAAAGGGGTTTTTCTAAGTCAACTGTTTATTTCACCCATTCTTTTCACTTTAGGCGCTTGCCCCAATCATTGCAAAGCTTTTGTGGATAGGTTTTTACTATTTTTTTTTAAATGTTCTCCTTTTTTTGATTTTTATTTCAGTGATACATTAATTAGCATTTATATTGTTGCATTTTGTAGACATAAGTAATTCAATGTTAAACATTACAAAAATGGAAAATATTACAAATATCACGCGGCGCTCTTGCATAAAAAATATTAAATTGGAAACACTGACTATGACATACAGCTAGAGTTTTTATTCGAAATATAATTCCAAAAAAATTCATGACGAGAAATTTCGGGTTCTTCTTATTTTCTTAATTTGTTGATCTTAATTTCACTTTATGTGGTATATAACTTAACTTACTTAAAAAAGGTTTTTAAGAGCTGAACCGAAACAAGTCAAAAAATGTAATATCTGTGTCCGTATAGAAATATTAGGTGACTCCATTTTTTGAAAACACGAGAAAAACACTCTTATGGCCGTTTTCTCAATACACGATTATCTCTTTTCCAAACGAAAAACTGCACATTAATGAAATTAGATTTTCTCAATGTCTTGTTTGCTTCTATTCTGTCGCAAAGCTAACTAGCACTCATCTGCCAATTTATTATTTTCCTTTTATTTGCCGTACAGATAAATACAATCAGCTGACTCCCAACTTTTACATGTATTTTGAGAGGTTTTGCCAACTGAAAACAATGTTTTTTGTCGGTATATTGAGAAACCCAAAATCGTTAACGGACAGTTTATCGGTCTAATAAATTTATGTTGACATTAGGTAACAGACAGTTTGTCGATACATTGAGAAAATGGCCATTAAAGTTTTAAACATATTTCACTTTTTATTTAATATGAATTTATATTATTATGCATGCGCATTAAATAAAACATAATTTAAAATAATGTTAAAGATTTCTGTTTCCATTGAACTCATATTTGGACATTTAAATCGAAAATCAATGCCAGCTAACTTGTTTTTACGAAAAATAGAGCTACCTTGTTTTTCAATTTATTTTTATTTTATACGGAATTAAGGCAACTAACTTTATTTATCATTTGTAGAAAAACATTAATTATTTGACTCAGCACGTTAATTTACCAGTTTTTTTATCTCAAAAATAAGCCGAGCTTGCCTGGCAGTCGTATTCTATGAATCAAAAACTTCAAAAAAGATGTAATTTGCATTTAAAGAATGCATGTATTGTATGAAACTATGGAGTAACATTGTTTTTTTTTAAAAAATGCATGGAGCTACCTAGTTTTTTACATCAAAATTGGTATTATTCTGTAAAGCTTCTGTTAATAGCCGGACTTCGGCCGGTTGCAAGGACATTTTCCTCTATGGAAAACAAACACCGGCCTTGATAACTAAAGCATCTGTAAGGAATCGGGTTTTTTATACTATTCCTAGAAACATTTATATAAAATTTTATATAATTTCTGTAAAATGATTGGGGTGATTTTTCATTTCTTAATATTTGCCCCAAAATAAAAATTGTGATTTTTATTCGGGCCACATCTCATTTCTTGATATTGGGACCATTTTTCATTCCACCTAAAATTCAAAAACAGCCTAACGAAAAAATGAAAAATAACCCCAAAAAACAAAAAAATTTAAAACATGTATAATTTTGGGGCCGTTCTTCACTTTCATTTAATTTTGGGCACCGCCAAATAAAATAACATTGCTAATAACATTATTATATTTTTTTGTAAAAGTCCAAAATATATTGAGTATTGCATGTAAGTTAAATGTTATTTTACCCTGCCTTTACACATGCAAGTAGTGGCATGCCACTACTGTATACACATTATCAAAGAAAATTTGTTCGAAATAGTCGAATCTCATGCCGTTGGCTTTTGTGTTTACACATGCCACTGCGAGTTCATTTTCAAAATGTTGTTGAAGCGTCAACTTGAGGTAATTTGTTTACTTCTCAAATTAAAAAAATGTACCAAAAAACAAAATACAGTTACCGAGTTATTTATTTAGGCACATTTTTGGTGAAATGGTTTACATTTATTTATAGGAGCATTATTTTAACAATATTAATGCTCTATAACTAACAATCTTGCTTTTGTTAATACGCATTTCAAAAAATTCATCATATAACAAGTTTAAACATAATTTACAGCTTTACAATAATCCAGTAAATTTGCATTAAGTTTTTAACAGGGTAACATTGAATATCGTTTTGACATATAGTGGCATTCAAATGCCAAATTTCAACTCGCATGCAATTTATGCTGCCACTGGAACTGCGATTGCGAAAAATGTGAGTGTATTAGTAAAAAAGTGTGAGTGTATTGAGTTTTTCGAACTGGCAGTGGTACGTGTAAATGCTAGGAAATGTAAAAATAATATATACATAATTGCGACCCACGACAAACGATACCAATGATATAATGACAAGCTACGATTATATAATCATGATTCTTTCCGATATGGTATGATTATTTCTTAACTTATTATAATTAACACGACAATCAGATGATTACTTCTTAACTTAATATGATAAACATGATAAGTATATGATTAAGGGAAAAATATTATGATGTAATATTACGAATATATTTAGTGATAATATGATAACTGTAATAACAAAAATTGGAAATATCACCAGCTTAAATATTCGTTAAATAAAGCGCTTTTTGTGTCAACAATGTATTGCTTTAAAGTCGGAACTCTCCACATAAAATTCATTCCTTTAGAAAGCGAGATGGTAAGTGAAACTTTTACAATTTTTCCTTGCAAACCTGCTATGTTTGAAGTCAGATTTTCATATCATCTTATATACTTTTCCACATCATTCTTTTCAAAGAATATAATTCATTTGGTAAAATGTTTCCGTTGCAGAAAACGGAAAAAGCTCGAAAACGCCACATACAACTTAAACAAACACAAATAAAAACATACGTGGAGACAAATGTGCACAAAAAATTAAATTCATTTATGGCATCAGATAATTTTTCTTTTATTGACATCAAAAGGAAAATAAAGCAGTTTACTTTACACATACATTCTTTCATAAACAAAAATCAATTCTAAGAGAAAATCAAACAAATACATCAATCAGTGTGATTTTGCTGAAAGCATTTTATACACATATTTATGCATAAATTTGTCGGAAATTTGGGTAGATGGAAACTGTTAACAGATTGTACATATTAATATAAAATACAAATTAAATATACATTAACTGAAATAAATGCATTTAATTTGGGGCCTTAATTTGAAATTGATGGGGTATCACTGATTAACGTGTAGACTCTACACAGAAATAATTCTAGCCAAATTTTCTTTTTAATTAAACCATTAACCAAAAATAAAAACAGTATTAATTAAAAATTTAATCAAGTGAAGTAAACGTTGCAGAAAATGTTATAAATGTTATATGTTATTTAAGTAATACTATTAATTTGTTAAAGGTGGGAGCTCCCAAAAAATATTTATGCCTTCCGAAACGAGATGGTAAGCGAAACTCTTACATTTCTCCCTTACCTGCTTTGTTTGAAGTTCAATCCTTTATTGGGAGGATACAACAAAGTAAAAATAAAAATCTTGTAAATTTGGACTCAACTATGTATGTAAGTACATATGTATTAAAACCACGTACATAGCTAAACAAAGATTTAATAATTATGATTTACATATGCTAAAAGATTTCATGGGTTTCAAAATGCAAAAAAAATAATTGCGTTGAGAGCAAAGAAAATATGGCATCTGAGTTTCAAATCGAAATTTAAAGAGCGTATGCTGATTCCTGTTGTAAAAACGATTTTGATTTATTGCTTCAAGAGTTTTTTATACCGCAGAACAATCAAGAAAACAACAAATATTAACTAATGGTACAAAGCAATTTAAACTTTAAGTTCATCTTTAATGCAATGCTTAACCCTCAAAACACCATTAACAAATTTACGTTAGTTATCCTCGTGTGTGGTTTTTTACACATTTGCAATGTTTGTCTACTTTGCGGAGGCGCCATAGTCCGTTTGTTATCAAAGTCATGATTTACGTAACATTAATGATGATCCCGTTGGTGATCAACATGAAACCACACAAAACGTTTATGTATTTTATATAAGAACTCACTTTATAAAACAAACATTGCTTGCAAAAATATTCACACCTACTGGCTGAATATTTTTTCTCTAGTTCAAATTACATAGAAACTACATATGTATGTATATAAAACCACACACAAGGGTAAATTACCTCAGTTCTGAAATATTTCGTTTCTAAAAAATATTTTCAGTACTTAATTTATATTGATAACAAAGACAAAATGTTTCTTTAGTGTTCCTCAACAATTTTTTGGTTTATCGTGTAAATATTACTCATTTTCGATTTCAAATGGTGGCATGTCCAAGGACCAGTGTTGCCAATTTAGCCATTTAGTGGCTAGATTTAGCCATTTTTCACCCTCTTTAGCCATTAAAAAATGCGTTTAGCCATTAGCCATTTTTTAACCATTTTTCAACTTGTTTAGCCATAAAATTTTTCTTGCCGTTTTGCTTTTAAAAGAATAATTTTTATTTTATTATAAAAATTTATAAAAGCAAAATAAACATTTTTAACTAAAATTTTAATTAAAATGCCTTTAATTTAAATCACAACTTTTACAAATGTTGAATATTGCTATAAACGATGATGATGAAACATCTTTCAAAATAAAGGAACAGTAGTCCAATATTAAATTTAAAAAATGGATCAACACAAACATCGATGTTTCTTTCTGGTTGCAAATATTTCAATAAAGAGATGTAGGCGGCAACAATTTTTTTTTTGAAATTTCAGAATTTACTATAAAGTTGCTCTCTCTTCCATGGTCTAATGCTGAAGTAGAGAGGGTATTTCGCCAAGTAAACATCGTTAAAAGTAATTTTAAAAATCTTTTACATTTAGCAACCGTTAATTCGATTTTATCAATGAAATATTTATACCAACACCACAATAGTGGCCCACCTTTTCGTATACCGATTGACTCTGAACCACTTTCTGAGTCGAATAAACGATGTTTGTCCGGCTGGCTGGCTGTCTATGTAAACCTTGTGCGTAAAGCACAGATCGCAAATTTGCAGATATTTTAATAAAATTTTGTACACAGGTACTAATGAGGTGTAGAGTATCATATAGTCAGGGTTGACCGACTATATTTTCTTATTTGTTTTTTATTGTAAATCTGATATCAAAAGGTTGGGTAAATGTTGTCGTGATTTTTCTTCAAATTAATTAAAACTAATACGCACGAGTGATTTTTATGAGATAAACAATAACGACATAAAATGTATCGATGATTTAATTTTTTAAATATCTTTCAAAATATTAAATTACGTTTATTCTTATTTAAGAAATTGATCTTAACTTACAATTTCATCGTTAACAACTTTAAATGAATTTTTCTGTTTTGTTATTGAATGTGAATGTGTTTTTATTTAAAAAAAACTTTTAGCCATTTTTTAGCCATTTTTTCTCGTAAATTTAGCCATTTTTGGTCTCCAAGTTTTGGCAACACCGCCAAGGACGTTATGACACTGCTCTGATGAACATTATGACACTTTTAAAATTGTCATAAGGTCAATGGACACTGTGGCACTGGACGTTATAATATGCCACCATTCACATACATATTAATAAATAACACAGTGCTAGTTGAAAAAACAGACAACCAAAAAAATAAGTTTATAAGTTTTGTTTTTTAAAAATTCATAAAAAATTAGTAGTGCAGCTAGGCTTGTGTCAAAAAAGTGTCGATTTTCAGCACAGTGTAATCAGTAACACTATTATTTTGCACAAAAAATTTTCTCTACTTGAGTTTTGTACTTTTAACTTGAGTTCAAATTCGCCGATGTATTACCTTTTATACCTTTTAAGGCATCGTTCTGACAAAATTACAAAGAAATAAGCGGTTGAGGCATTTAAAACGAACAAGCACACTGGCAATTATTTATTTCGTTGAATTACTATTCAAGTCTATAAATCAATTTAAATTACTTTATATGTATGTCAATGTCAGTATACTTTAATAGGAAAATTATCGTTCATGAATTTAAATTGTATCAAATTAGCTCAAGTATTGTGACAACATTAAGAATTGCTTGACAATAAATGTTGGTTGTAGAAAAATTAAAATGACAACATAACAATCATACATACACATACCAAACAAACTTTCTTAAGAGCTTTAATATGTCGTCATATGAAATGCTAGCTGCCCTATTTGAGTCTTAAGCTTTTAGCAATCTACATATATACCAATAAAATGAAACAAAACTTTTCAGTTATTCGCCACGATACGTTAGATAAACACAGTTAATATTTATTTGCTAACAAAATTTGTTATTCTGTCGTTATGCGTGTATTTGCTTGCGTGTGTTTGTTTTTTGTTTTCATTTTATAATAATGTCAAATTCTTCGCTTTTTACGCCACTTTTTCTTTTTCCATTTTATTTTCGTTTAAAAAAAGACAACAAAGTATTATCATAAATAACAATGTCAAGTTACCCTAATAATTTTCTACTGCTACAGCCGCCAAGCTGGTTCGAATGGTACAGCTTACATTAGAAGGAAAATACAATATCGAGGCATTTGAACAAAAGATAAAATGGGAGAAGGCTGGTTGATAAGAAGTTTCACAAGCAGTCAGGAAAGAAAAAAGCATCAAAAGAACGCTGTACACATAAGTTACTTAAATTACGTACTTTGGTTTTATATACTTTGATTGTGCATGCAAAACTGCCTAAAGGGAGTAAATCTAGCAATCAACCCCCTATGAACCTCTACTGAGAATACAAATTTTAAATATGTTTTCTTTTTTTTATATCAAAAGAAGATTTTTGCTACATCTTCATTTGCTAATGCTACCACTTTGCTCAAATTTTATTTGCAAACTTTAACAATATGCACAATGTGTCTGTCTTATATTTATATATTCAAACAATTTGCGATTCTGTTTGGAAATAACTGATGCCGTAAAGAACATTTTACTCTTTAAGTTTACTTTATAAATCGAATTCAAATTCTATTACCGGGCCATATGCAAAATCGGGATTAATTTGAATATTTATTGCTTATTTAATGCTTTCTTGTGTAAAATATGTATTTTATATTTGCTTCTTAATATTCTTAAAGTAAGATTTTTATAAGAATATTATCTCTTTTGCGATATTTTTATATCTCCAAAAGTAGCAAAATAAATTATACATTGTATTAAAATTATATACAAAAGGACGTAATAAGTTGAGTTCGCTAAAGTAGCAGCAAAATAAAAACATTTGATTTCACTTTGTATATTTTAAATGAAACGACGAAATAAATTGATTTGAAAGGAAATTATGCAAATATTTGAAAATTACTTGAACAATAAGAAATACGATAGTAAACGGAACGAAATCATGTACAAATTTAAAGGTTGATATCAAGGCGAATTCATTTGCGCTGAAGGCACAGCTATTCTACTTTTTTTCTTCATTAGAGAGAGGAATGTCAAATGTTGCTTGTGTTTTTGACATATCGAACACCGAAAGCAACAAATAAAATACAATGTTGTGTTGTTGGTGTAGTAGTATCGCCACTACCCTTCAGATGATTTCACATTGGTTGATTTTTTGTAATTATTTTTTTTTAACAAATAGAAACTGGGTTTTATTTTCTTTCGAAGGTTACTTTATATTATATTCAACATTTTTTATTTTTGGAATTTATTCTATGAGCTAAATTTCAGTTATGTATTTTATAAAGCTTTTTTTGTAATAGTCCCATTCAAGGCGAATTCATACAAGGTGGTCTTATTTTCAAAACGTTTACAACACTGTAAACTATTTTAACGTTGTGTCAAAAATAATGCAACACAGTAGTAAACAATTTAAACAAATATTTCATTTTCTTTGTAATTTTAAATTGTTTATTTTGAAATTAAATGATTTAAAAAAATTTTAAATTTCATTATTTTAAGCGAAACTAATAAAATTTAGTAAACATTCTCCAGAATCACATGAACGGTATAACATTTTGACACAAGGTTAGTAATCGGCTGTTGCTTACGTAGCAAGATAAGGTCACCTGGTGTAAATTCGCCTTGGTCCTATTCCTTTAATTTTTCAGAAATTACTTTTTTAAACACTACCAGACTAGCATATTGTATCTTCTTGTTACATTTTACCTTAGTTTTCCTTTGGACAACAATGAAGCATATTGTATGTACAGAAAAATTTACAATTATTACACGACTAAAATTTTTTGCTAACCAATTAAGGTTATAATTCCAGGGCATATTACATTTTCCAGAGCCTTAACAACAAGACTTCGTTCGACCTAAACCTTTGTATAGGAAGGCAAAAGCTTCCAGAATCCGCTCCGGAGTATTTTTAAAAACGTCAGAGTTATATTTGCTTCTCCACCAGTCACATTGAGTTATTTAAATTGAGGTTACAAAACGATTGCACAAAATCTATGGTGGCAGCCGCAAAAACCATAACTCGGTTCAGATATACGACGCCAAGCCATTCACCAATGCGGGGCGACACCGCAAAATGAACGAAAAGCAGACAAACAAGAACGACCTGATTGTCTTTTTAAAAAAATAACAACGTGCGCGAGCTGCTTTTCAGAACAGTTTTACGAGTGATTTTTTTATTATGAAAGGTTTGGTTTAGCTGCCAAACGAACTTTCATACTTCAACCAATTTTTGTTATTTCCCTAGAGGGAAGCGAACTGACACTGAAGTAGTCCCGTGATAGGTCTTTGGTGGTAGGGACCGGTTCCAGTTCTAACACTTTATATGAATAAGACCTATCACTTTTACATGGGGTTGTCATTGGAGGGGGTCAATTGACACTATTTGACCAATCACAGACCTATTCTCAATGAACCTGCTTAGTGTCAGTAACTAAAAAGTAGTATTATTTAAATACAATGTAGTATTATTTCAATAAAACTAGTCCAAGAATTAAATTTAAGAGCCAAATTTTAGAAATTACCAAAAAATGTGTCACATCACCGCTGAAGACTGTTCTGTAATTCATTACTTTTTCTACCTTTTTGTTCTTTATAAACCAGTTAAGGGATTGGTTCTTCTTTCACTGGTCATGAGTCCTTTCTTTTTGTACTTGTTCTATTTTCACAAATCCCAGGACCAGTCGCATGGACCAATTGACACAAATTTCCCGCAGGGTTATTATCACTATACTCTTGAAAATTATCATGAATAGATTAACGCCTTAGCAACGCTACAAAAATTAGCAAGTTATACAAATTTACTTTGGAAATCGGTCATCGATTCACGCAATTTGTAGAGGATTTTGGCAATCTTATGGCGCACGGCTCATTTTTTTCACAACAGATCCAGAAAACAGTACTGTTTAATGTGGCTTACATGCTGGAGGGCATCATCGGTCTTAATATACATTTATATGTTTAACAGCGATATGGGCTATAATTGGAAAAATCTCAAAATACAAGAGAATGATTTGAAACTTCTGCATCATTTAGGCTAAAGCGAAAGATGATCAAATTTGGAGATGCTGATAATGTAAGTTACAAAGTAATGATAACACACTCAAAAAACCATTCGCGAACACACTGACTTGATGGTATATCTAGTGTTATATTCTGATCCACATATCTAGACGGAATCTAACGAAAATGCGGCTAAATAAAATACCCAGTGATAATGGATGCACATTTGATTTTAAATAGATGAGGAGGAAGTGAAAATAAGATAATCGGGTATGTTCTGTAAATCGAAATGAAGTGGATTTAAAACCGAACAAATTTTAAAAACGAGCATGCAAAGAAAGATCATAAATATATTCCTTTTTATATACTTCATAACTTGAATACCAATTTTATTTACAGGAACAGCTCTTAAAAAACGAAAAACTACAGTCAATAATTGAAATCAAAATCTCGTTCGATTTTAATTCCACTTCATTTCGTTTTGTAGAACATGCCCGAATATTTGTGCATATACGGCTTTGTTAAGCTCTTTAGTAGACACCTCCTCAACGGTTCCGAATAAAGTTTACATTTTTTGGCAAAAAAATTTCACAACTTTTATTCATTCCCAAAAAGCACTCTTAAAATAAAATTTCAAGTGCTTAATGTTTAAGCAATTTTTCAGAAATGAAGGAATAGGACTATTACAAAAAAGCTTTATAAAATACATAACTGAGATTTAGCTCATAGAATAAATTCGAAAAATAAAAAATGTTGAATATAATATAAAGTAACCTTCGGAAGGAAATAATTCCCATTTTCTATTTTTTTAAATTATTTAAAAATATTTATTTATTAACGAAATTTCATTTAAATTTTATTATATTTATGTCCAATGGTAGGAACGTCGCACTGTGAGCCCTCTTATGTTGAAGTTAGTTCTATGCGATATAGCCGAGAGAAAAACTACGTTTTCCTTAAAAAATTACTCAAAAACAATTTTCAGTCCAAATATGCATATTTCTATAAGACCTTAGTCCAAGATAAGCATGAACCCCCAAACAGGGTTTTTCTAGTTTCAATTAGTCATTCAAGGTCATAATTATCGAGGAATTATACAAAGTACTAAGACTTCATATGTTAGTACTTAAAAAAAGACAATTTAAATAGTTAAGGGCCTTCACACTAGTGTTCGAAAATAAACAGTACATTATTTAGCTGACAAACCCAAAAACGATATCTATTTTTTTTAGTGATTGCGAAGACTAACACAAACCTTAATACCGTTCGTAACTATTTTCAAGAAAGAGCCGAACATTATATATTGTTTTGTTCTTCGTTACAAAAACAGAACAATTATAGTGATACTGTAGACAAACAATATATTTTAATGTTCTTTAATGTTTCTTTTTTTACATTAATAAAGAAATGAAAAAATAAAAAATTTTAGCAACGACCGCATCACGATCAAGTTGTTTATATATTGTGTATATGTTTTGTTTGTGTGAAATTATTTTGCTGGCTTCTTGTTGTTTTATTCGTATAAGTATTTTGTTTTTGTAAAAAATTTTTGGTTTTTTACCAGCCAAAACGGACGAACATTAATGAGACTAACCGAACACAATGAAGTTTGTGGATTGTAAAAAAAAACCCAACGGAATCAAATATTCTCAACTTTTGTTGAGTTTGATAAAAAACAAGTATTATTTTTGTGTTCGAAAGATGACTAACAGGGAAACACTTTTACCGTTTGTTACTGAATACTAAGGAGCGATATTTTTTGTTTATTTTCGAACACTGCTTCATATAATTCCAATATATTTTACGAAAAAGTCATAATTTTCTTAATACCAACTAACTTCTCGTTTTTAAAATAAAACATGTTTTCTTTCTTTGTCTTTGACTATTTTTAACAAACTTTACTATTGCAACTTTAGCAAAATTTGAAATGCATTTCCTGAAGCAGAACAAGCAAAATATAAAATGATTTTTAAATACAATTTCGTCATTTGCACTGCAAAAAAAATGTAAGTGAATGAAAGGGCAATTTAAAAAAAAAACTGTTAAAGTTTTTATGCTTTTAAAAAACTATAAAACAATTTAATAACATTTTCGTTATTCAAAGTGCCTTTTATATAAAGCAGCAACAGAAAAAGTTTAACAAACAGAAATTATAAATTGTTAATGTAGTTTTAAAAAAAAAGGAAAATATTTGAAGAAAACAATTGCACAGTGGGGATATATATTTTAAAAAATAAAGAGGGTATTAACTAAAAATTATTATTTGTTACTTTTTGGATAAAATCGACACGTAATCTTCATAGCTACCCGCTGTAAAAATATCATGCTATTTTGTCTAATGTTCAGTAATGAAACCGTTGGTTTAAAAATTCTCTTTCTTATGTCTTTATTATTAAAATAAAAATTATTTTGCTTATGCTGAACATTTTTATATTTTGTTTTAATACCTTCTTTATGATCAAGTGCGATATGTATAAATAAAATTATTGATATCAAAATAATTTTCGTGTGAATACAAAATTTAATTTAAATGATTTTGTTATTCGTGATTAATTCCCAATTTTAATTATTTGATAAAAACACTGAAATTTATTGTTGATGGGATAAGCTATTCCTATGCGCATTTCACTTCATCCATAAAGATTTTAGAAAAACTAAAGATATTAAACCAAATAAAACAGTTAAGCGTTTGTTACAAAATCAAAGTTTAAACAAAATCATCAACAATAAACAGTGAGTTTATCTCTCTTTACATTCCCCCCTACAATTGGTTTGAATTCTTCCAACATTTATTGTAGTTGTAAGTAGGTTAAGAAAAAACAAAATAAAAACAAAAAGCAACCAGTGAAATGCGTATAGGAATTTATCCCTTATCCCTTCAACAAATTTAATTTCAAATAAATGAATTAATTTTATATTTAGTTTAACAATTCAAAAAAAATAGGAAAATAACCTAAAACTGTTTTATTAACTTAAATTATTTTAATCAGTATCCAGTTTGAAACTGTGAGAATTTTCCCTAATTATAAACAGTCTTTATATCCTACACCTTCTTAGGTGGGAAGCTTATTGTGCGTTTGTGATGAAGCATGTAGACAATTGTTTTCGTTTGTTTTGTTTCTAGTTTGTTTTATACATGTCCGTTTGTACATCGGGTCAACTGTTTGTCTTTCCATGTAAACCGTGTGTACACAGTTAAGGCCAGTAGCCGAAATATGTTAGAAATTGTCACATAGCCCTTTTTTTAAAATGCTTTTCGTAAATAGAAAAATTATATTCATAAACTTAATGTTATAGATTTTATTTATTTTACATATGTGACCTTCTCCGAGAAAAGGGACCTAGTGTGTCAAAAAACGGGTTTGGACTTAAGGGTGAATTCTGGTACATAAAAGGGTGTAGAATAAGATAAAATGAGTTTTTCTCAAAACTTTATATTCACACACCAGTCCCTTTTTTCGGAGAAGGTCACATATATGTTTTTTTCACATTTGCTGTTTGTATAGGACAACTGCAGCATGGCCGATATAGTTTCATAATCATTCGGGAATTCGGGAATTTTTATTTCTTTAATTATTCTTTAAACATGAAAATAATGTATATTTTTCTTCTTTTAGTGTCTTCAACAACCTTTTACAAAAAAATGCAATGGTTTTCGGAAGTGATCCCATTTTGAATTTTTTTAGGTACTTTTTGGTGTGTTTCGTTCTTAAATTGAGTAAGTTAGACTTGTACTAAAAGTAAGTGGAAAAACTTATATGATGTTTTTCTTTCTTTGAATGAGCCAATTAACAATATGTTCTATTGTGTCATAACGGTTGAATTTGCTAAATTTTATGAATATTAAACTTACAAAATAAAAGCAAATCCAACCAATAATAAAATACTTTGTGAATTGGCTAAACGTTACTATTAATACCGCAACCATTTGACCAAACTTATGGGAATCGGTTCATATGTAACCATATTCCTCGTGCGTGTTCAACTCCCCAAAATTGCTTTGTCTGCCATAAATTCTCTACACAGATAGGTATTACAGGAAAAATTTGCCAAACATTGCTTTGATAATAAAACTTAATATATTACGAATTAATTTTGTGAGGAAAGAGCTAGAATTGAGTATTAGTTCCATAAAAGATTCTTCGCAAAAATTACAATAAAAATTAATCAATCTCATATACATTTAGGTATTAACCCTGCTGTTGGGTTTGGACCATTTTGGTAAAAAATTTTTTTTTATTTAAACTTGCAATGGATAACAACATCAACTTGAAACGTCAGCTAATGTTTGTTTTTTCTATTTTAATGGGTTTAGTAAGTTTTTAGCTGTATAGGATAAAATCAAACAGAACAAAATTGCAAAATACAAATTTTAGTTTATGGATCATTTTGGTCAATGCAATTTATTTAATTTTGTGTCTTTGGCAAAACGTTTGGGTTTACAGCAATTGCAAATTCCCCGTGTCCTAGGAGAAAATTTATTTCGCTGCTTGTAGATGGTACACACTTTGATGACGTAGCTTATTGTTGAGTCCTTTTTAAAACATTGTCTTCTTATGATAAGTAGACACATAGCTAGTAAAGCTCATGTCATTTGCAGCCAACGAACAATTAATTTCTGAATATAAAAGACAACATTTTGCCATCAATTAATTTTTTTTTTGCTGTAGTAGCTAATCATGACAGAAGAGCTTCGAAATTGTCTCATAATTCAATAATATGTGCAAGCTTGTCACCACTTTTTGTTGTCTTCTGCTGAAAACATCATCAAAACGAAGATCACTTGCTCATTATGGACTGGACTATTGCACGGCCAAAACATGCATCAAAAAACCATGCAAGTTTTCGTTTTTGCCTCTGCAATACAAAATATTTATGATTGGCACTTAACGTTACACAAGATCAAAAAAATTTTATATATGTACTGTTTACATATGCCCACACGATTTTTCTTAGTCATTCCATTTGCTTTCATATTTATTTACTGTTTTCACAACACAAGTGATAGAACGTGTAGTAAAATTTATATGAAAAGCACTCAGTTTTTTGAGCACATTAGTTCACCATACTTATTCGTATTTTCAGCGATTATTTTTTATTACTCTCGGAGGGGAAGTAGCAGAAAATTAGACAAAACAGCTTCATGACACCGCATAACGTGTACCTGGCGGTACTGATATAATATTCTCTGTTAAAGCTCCAATCTATTTAAAACCACCTTCCCTTTCAAGTTCATATTAGATGAAAAGTTCTCAGTTACTTTCGTTTAGATATTCAACAACTACACTGCGTGCAAATTTAGTCGATTTTCAATTTTTTCTCCTGGAGAAAGGTAACAGATAAAAGGATCATCACAAACTGGAGAGGATTTGGGGAATTACTAAATTATTATTTTGTCCATAAATTATTTTAAAAGTCTGGGAAAATAGTATTATATCTTATTACATATGAAAAATATAAAGTGGACCAAAATGGTCCGTGACCTAAGATTTGTAAATTTGTTTAACCAAACAGCAGGGTTAAAATAAAATTCGGCAAAAATAACTCTAAACACATAATTTCGTGCAAGTGCCTCTGAATTTGCATGTCTGTTTGCACTGTTTATTGTCTTTAACATTTTCAAATTTCATTTCATTTTCATTAACAAAAATATAAAAGTTTCGCGAGGTAAAGGCACGAAATATTTTGTACCCTGTATGGGATTTTTTTTTAATGCTCTATTCGCCCATGCGTTCCGAAAAATATTTTTGTTCGGAAAAATTTTTGTTATATTGGGCTTGACATATTACTTCTGAGAGAGAGAGAAATTATTATATTTGTCAAGTTTTTTATTAAATGGGTAAAACACAGCTGTGCTACTTTTTTTCTTAATTATGCTCTAAACACATAGACCACAGCAAGCTACAATATGTCAAAAATAAAATACACACGTTTATACGAAGACGATTATTTTGAAGCCAACACGGCTACAGGCTACAAGACGACGATTGTGGCTGTCGCCAACTTTAGAATAATTTCTAATTTTAAAGGCGGCAATGAGCAGATTAGTGCTGCCAACATAATAAACAATGCGAAATAAATAAGTGCTTTAATATATTTTATAAAAGGTTAGGAAAATATCAACATTCTTGAAAATTAAAAAGAAACATGAGGTAGTAGCCATTTTTACAAAAATGTATCAGTGAAAAAGTGTTGCTTATATAATTAAAAATGCAAAATGCAAAATTTTTTTTTGTTAAACATAAAAGAACCAGCTTAAAACAAAATATAAATTCGATTCTGTACCAAATTTGTATTTATGTATACATATAACTTTTTAGTATCCTTAAATGAAGTTCTAAAGAAAGAGGTAATTACAGTACAAGTTACTTTATCCATATCTCTTTAGTATAAACTGTATTTTAGCAATATGAGTATCATTGAAAAATGTTTCAAAATGCCTTTGATATGGTGTTCAAAACGTACCGATACTATAAAAGAGACAATTACAAGAATTAATACTTCTTGCATTGACTGGGTTTTTATGCAAAATTGGCTTTATTATTAAATTATGTCAATATAACAATAATTATATAAACATCATATAACTTAGAGAACACTTCAAACTTTCGGATTTTATTAGGGCTTTACTTAATAATTATGTCCATATTACAATAACTTAATATGTAACAAATACATAAATTATTATCAAACATATATTTTTAGTTAAACTTTTATATAAATTAAGTAATTATCTAAAATAAAAGTTTTTAATCCCCGTATTCATAAACGATTATTAAATTTAGCAAACGTTTATTAAGGAACATTGTCATAGAAAATTAGTTTTATTAGGTATAAAATATTTTTATGAATACAAGCATAAATGTTTGTCATTTTATATGATGGAGTTTCTAAAACATAGCATATACAGGCTTGAACTGTTTTCTATAACATGCATAAATAAAGTTATATCGATAAATTTGTAACATAAACTCCACTTTGTAAAAAAATGGCTCCTCACGGATTTATAAAAAATTAATTTCGAAATATGTACTTTCCAATGATACCAATACTGTTACGATGAAATTTTTACCTAAAAAATATAAATAAAATATTGTGAAACTTCTAATTCCTAAACCACGTGCATTTGCGCAAAAAATATGTGTATACATTAGTGATATTAGCATTTTTTATTTTAAAAGCAGTTTGTATTCATTTTGTATTACACCTTTGTTAAAATAATTGAAAGAGTTTTTTTAGTAAATTTATTATTTTAACGTAATAAAATATATTATAAATATAAATTTTATTTTATTTAACCTTTATTTATTAAATTTCAATATTATTTATTAAGCTTGAGGTTTTTCTTTTTTTATAAAAAATTAGATAATATTTATTTTATACAAATTCCAATATTTCGATACAGCAATGTATATCATCGTCAGGGAAATAATTAAATTATTTTGTTATTTTTATTGTTTAATTATTTCCCTGACGATGATACACATTGCTGTATCGAAATATTGGAATTTGTATAAAATAAATATTATCTAATTTTTTATAAAAAAAGAAAAACCTCAAGCTTAATAAATAATATTGAAATATTATAAATAAGTATAAAATATAAATACTTAATAATAATACAGGCTTTAATTAAATTTATGTAAAAGTCGTAATTGTGCATGTTGTTCCATTTTATAAAAGTAAGCAAATAAAAATTTATAGTGGCTCCACTGAAATATAAAAACATACTGCACAAAAACAGCTGTTTATATTTTTTGAATTGTAGCTGCCGTCTTCAAAATAATTCAGTAGCTGACTACACGGCTCCATATGCAACCAGCAGCATTTGTAGTCGTGTGTTCGTGTAGCCTGCTGTGGTCTATGTGTTTAGAGCATTAGAGAGAGAAACGTAAAAAGTTACTTGTGTTTTTGACATATCGGCCAACAAAAGCAACAAAAAAATACATTGTTGTGTTTTTGGTGTTGTTACTTGTTGTAGTATCGACACAACCGTTTACATGAATTCGCCTTGGGTTTAATTATAATTTTTGTTCAGAACAAAATGAACTGAGTTGGCACTTTTTTTAATTTGTACATAAAAGTTGAAATTATTGTTTTTTTTTTTTTTTTTTTTGCTGAATAATTTAATAAAAACTAGGAATGAAATGGTACCGGTACCGATGTATCAGCGACACTTCTGATATCCCGATATATCGGTATTGGCGATACTTTGCTGTGGATAAGACGATACTTTTTATATTATTTTTTGAGTTTTTTCGAACAAACAATTTAATTTTCTATGCTTAACATCCAAACAGAATAAATGAATCAACGGAGAAGGAGAATGGTCCCAAAATTTAGCGGCTGACTTAGCATTAGATAAAAATCAAATATTTAAGGCTTCAGAAAATAAGAAACTCTATTGTTATCTGCAATTCTTGATCCTCGATATAGTGCTTAAATATTTCAAATACGACTTAAATCGTAAAGCCTTTAGTACTCGGAATATGAAAAGACACATCCGCATGTGGTTCTGACATAATTTTGACGAAACTACAATGCCACAATAGCAAGTTCGTGTTGTGTGATGACGATAAAATAACGTCAGAACCGTGTACTATAGGCTTAACGAAAAAAGCCTTATTGAGGTACTTAACATGCCTCTGCATTCCAAAGAGTCGAAAACGCTGTAATCCCTACAAGTGGTTCAAAAGCCTTGTTTAGCTACTCAACCTGTCTTTGCATTCCGAAGAGTTGAAAACGCTGTTATCCCTACAGGCGTTTCAAGTTTTAATATTTCTAAGAGAACTAGCCTTTGGAGCGATTGCGAAAAAATTATAAGATAATCCGAGAAGGATGAGCCTCATTCCATCCTATGCTGTGATTCTGTTAAAAAAGAAGCCGAAAGATACCTGAGATCACGTTAAACCCAAAGTTGAAGAAAATGACGCAAAAATGATTAAATTTTCAAATTACGAATTTCTTTCGCATCTGGAAACTATTTTTTCTACTACAGGTCCGGTTCAAGGCTTGTGAAATTGTCTATCTTGCATCTTGTTAATTTTATCATCAATTAATATTTAATTCTTTTTTTTTCAATCTTATTAAATTTTGTTTATTATTACTCTACTTGTGTTTTGCTAATTTTTACTTGAATTCAAATTCAATATGCGTATCGGTTTCGATATCGGCGATAGGTATCCTATAGACAAAAAGGCGTATCGATGCAACTAATTAAAATACTTCAAAGTAAAGTTAGTTATGTTTAAAATATTCTCTTAATTATACATAACTTTAAACTCATTTGTTCAATTGCAAATACTGAAATTTTATCATAAAAAGTTCGACAACAATTGCATAACTTAAAATCAAATCAAAGCAAACAAATTAATTTATTATTTTTATTATTCTAGAAATTAGTTATTTAAAATCTTCATTGCATGTAATTTTACGTGTAAATAATATAAATCTCATAAAACAAATCATTCCTGATACGCGCCCCAAATAATAAAATTTCTTTAAGATGTTTTTATCAATAGAGTCTTGCAAAATAAATAAATTTCATAAATTCGAAATAGTATATGTAATTGGCTCTTTATAATGGTAAGGCAATTAGAGAAAATCTATAATCATATTAATTTACTAAAGTTAATTATTTTCTTAGAAATTGAGTTTCTAGGTAAAACAAAAAAAAAAAAGACAAATAATACACCAGTTGTAATTTTCTTTATTACGGTTGATTAAGTTTGATTTCATGTTTAATGTTTTAATGCGAATCATAATAAATTTATGAAAATTTTGTAATTAAATCAAATACATACAATGAACAAAACTCAAGTTTACTAATTTAGCAATATCAATACAAACAATAACTAATCAAAATCGCTGTATATATAACAACAATAAGAACCATAAATGTAAAAATTAAAAACATAAAAACAATAGAAAATATCAAACAAAAATATCAATAATTACACTTGAATAGTCAAATACTAATTGCTATTTCAATCGTTAACGTCCCAAACTCATTCCATCTATTTCCGTTTTCTTGTCTCACTCCTCTCAGAGAAATCATTTACAAACTATCATTAACAAACATTTCATAAAATTATGATTTTCATTTTGTTATTATTATTATTATTCCTCTTTGATTGAAATGGCTACTCTAAGTATATTAAGTTGGGTAGTGGTTTTGGGCACTATAATTGCGCACAAGTAAGGTTCTGCAAAGGAATAGCCGCACAATTTGATTTTTATTTGTCAAAAATTTACTTTTTCAGACTGATCCTTATCTGTCATTCATTTGCGAGATTTGCAAACTTCATAGCCAGTTGACACCAAGTTTATTTCTTTTATTATACCCAAACAGGCAAGGTAAAAAGGGGTATTTTTGAGTTTGTCCAACTATGTATAATACACAGTGATAGTGGTTCTAGATACAAATTTTAGTATACCAATAAACTCAGGCTCACTCTCTATTGATCAAACGGTGTCCGTCCGTCTGCCTGGCTATATAGTGTATGCCTTGTACACAATATAGTAAGAATACGTCCATAATTTCACATAGACCCGACACAAATTTGTTTCGTAATAGTGTCTTTCTGAACGGCAACCATCCAAGACTAAATTCTTACTGCAAACAAGTTCCTGAGCCAGCTAAAACTACCATAACTTAATTAAAATGCAAGGTTTGACGCTTAAGCATACTGATGAAGCAGAATTTCTGAGCAGCAGGAATTAAATTCATTAGAGCTGGTACTACGGAGAAAATATAACTTTAACTCGGATGTCAGTCATAATACAAATATATAATAACAAAATCAACAAACGGAGATACAAAGAAAATTAGCTTTACAGATCTCAAGAGAAAAAAGAAAATGAAAAAACTTAAAAGAGAGTTTCAAATTTACATTTCACTCAGTAAAGGCTTAAAATATTTTCATGCAAACTTTTGAAAGTTCCAAAATTTTATATGAAAATTTCTTGGTTTAAGAATTTTTATAATTATTATTTCATTCAAGTTCCTAGGTGGAACATAGGGCCACAACAAAATTTTTCCAATAATTTCTTCTTAATGCTAACAACTTTATTTCATTCCATGTTATGCGCCTTCCTAAGTTTATCTTGAACTTGTCGTCTTCATGTTTGAGCGGGCCTGTTTCTGCGCCGGCTCCCCAGTGGGTTCCATTGTAGGGCTTCATTGGCAACATTTCCTTTAGGCTTAATCAATGTATGACCTATCCAACGCCACTTTCTGCTTTTAATTTCATTATACATTAGCTTTTGATTGCACCTTTCGTATAGATGTTGGTTCGATATTATGTTTGGCCAATGGATTCGCAAGATTCTCCTAAGACATATGTTGACGAATGCCGGGATTCTGCTAATGACTCCTGCAGATGTATTCCAAGTTTCGCACCCAAAGACCAATACAGATTTTACATTGCAGTTGAATATACGTATTTTGGTGCTACGTTTAATCTGTGATGATTTCCAGGCATAACTCAAGCTCCAAATGCTTGTCTTGCTTTTTTCATACGATTATTTATTTACATTTCAAAGCCCCCGGTGGATGTTAATAAGCTACCAAGATAATTAAATAATTTCCAGTGAAGTGTTGTCTAAAATTAGTGGTGTAATATTTCCAGAGTGTTTGCGGAAGGATTTGGTTTTACAGCTATTGACTACAAGACTGGGTATTTTTCGCGTACTCTTGTTCTTGGTTAATTTGTGCTGCATGAATGCTGATGAGTTAAAATACATATGTATGTCATCCGTGTAGACAAGATTCTCTTATCAGCTGTTGAAGCCCCAAGTAATACCCAAGTAAAATTGATAAAAAGAGGTGACAAGATACAACCTTGTCTTACACCCGTGTGAATTTCAATATTCTAGCTGGCCAGACCGTCGTGTAAGATGCGACAGTAATAAGTATAATCGTCGTGCATGGCTTGAATTAATAATTAATAATTTGTTTAGGTACACCTTAACATTATAGTGTTTTCCATATTGCGTGTAAAAAGATGGTGTCGAAGGGCTTTTGAAAGTCTATAAATGTAAAAGATAACAGCGTTCTCATCTTTTCTCATGACACAAGAATAATTCGTTCTGAAGGCAGCTTGCTATTTCCTGAGTTCAAGCGAGGGCGCATTTGAAATTCTGTTAGTGGAGTTATGCCCCTATAATTAGAGCAATCAGAATTGTTGCCCTTTTTAGGCACATTGATTATTAATCCTTCTTTAAGATCAGAAGGCAGTTCGCCTGAATTCCAGAAGTTCTGGATGATAGGCAGCAGGAGTTAAGCGCTTATGCCTGGATCTGCACTGTGCATTTCTGGGGCAACATCATCCACTCATGCAGATTAATTATTTTTCAGAGATGATATCGCGACGCATATCTCTAATATGGAGGGTGGCAGAATGCTAACGTCATCTCAAATGCCATGGGATTCGCAGCTGCAAATATTTTCATCCTGTGTTGTCTGGTGTACCGACAGTAATTTGTGAAATGCTATACCCATACCTCTAGCTGAGCTTGGCTGTTGGTACAAGATATGCCATCTGGTCCAATGAGTGGTTTCCCTTTTGAAAACTTTAAGTTCATTTCTGTCAGTTGTAGTTGTACGCTTTTATTAGCAAGATCGGTGGAGTTTTTGTTTCGTATATTGACTTGCTTTTGCTTAGAAGTTTTAAACCTAGTCCTGCCTCTGACTACACTATTCTTCTTGGTTCGCCACTTTAAATCTAAAAAAACACAAACAAAATTTTCCAAAATTTTTCCAACGTTTTCGTATATAAAGTAGGAAACTCAGTTGTATCTCTTGGCATTACTACATCAATAAAAAACAAGTTAGAAATTATTGTCGGGCAATAATATTCTGCATTTCAAAATAAAGAATTATCAACAGAAGGCACGTTTTCTAGTTCTATCGGAAACTTCGCATTTATGTGCCCATTGTGAAAGCTTTATTATGAAATGCATTCCATATAAAATATGTAAGTTATTTAAATTTATTGGTTAAGATTTATTATATTAATCAATATTAATTTCACGTTATTTTATTGCTTTTTGCAAAGAATGGTTATTTATTAGTATTAATTTTAGTTTCATTAGAAAGGGATCGTTATACATTGGAATTTATTTCTATTAGTTTTAAAATTTAGGTAATATTATTAACCGATAGTATTTAAAAAAACCAATTAAAAAATATCTTCGCTGGCAAAAAGTTTGTTGTATAGCCAGTCTTTTGCCCACCGGAAAGGGCTCTCCACTAGCAAATGAAGGAAAGCAGTTAAACTTGAAATGTTGAAATTTTGTTTTAAATAGCTGGGCGAAAATATTTTAAAATCCAAACGAAACACGAAAACTAAAACATTAAATCCACAAAGGTATTTTTAATTCGTTTAAAGCTAAAATACGCACATTTCACGTAATTCTTTTATACCATCTCTGTAATTATTATTAATATCTTTAGTATTAATAACAATACAGACAAAAGGATATTTATAACAAAGCAAGAAAGAATCACTCGATTATTGTAAGCAAAAAAATAAAATAAAAAACAAGCAAAAAGTAAAATAGTATTAAACAATATTCCCATTGAAGTATAATTTCAATTCATTAATTATGCATTTAAACGGTACAAAGAGAACAACAAACGAATACAGCAAGCTAGTTTAAGGTTTTCAAGAAAACTAATAAAAAGTTGTATTTATAATAAATAAGGACTTCCATAACAAAACAATAAATTCCACTAAAAATTTTTTAAAATAATATATCTGTGGTATTTTGACAAAACATCTTAAGTCGAGATAAAAAATAAAAAAAGTTTAAAAAAACTCGGTGAAAAAATCATTTTACAAAATTTTCAAAATGTAAAAGAAAATGTTTTTTTTAATAAAAACTCGTATGATTAACAACATTTTTTTCAACTTTTTTTTAATTTGACTTAATTTCGGTTATTTTAAGAAGATATATATACTAGTACATACATATCGTCACTTAAAACTCAGAAGGTCCTATCTAACATTTTGCAACTTTTAAAGGAAAAGAAAAAACTATTTGCTATGACAAATTTATAACTTTCACTTCACTGTTCACTATAAATTTGTCTTCTATTTTTCTTGCAAAACCTACCAGTTGTTTTGACAATTAGCCATGTTTGATATTAAACAAACTTTTAGTAAGGTCCTTTAGCGCTTATTATATAATACTTTGAAAATTTAATTTCAAATTTCTTTGTTTGAGTGTTTGTAAAATTCAGCCTACTGAGCATTTTTAGCGTCGTCAATACGCCAAACGGTTGTTTGAACAGACAGAAGTAAATGGTGAATTTACAAAGCAAATCGTCCTCAGCGACGTGGCAGATTTTTGCCTCAGTTGACATATGGGCAAAAATAATCCTAAGAGCGGCTGTTTTGTGCAGTTTATATGCTGGCGACTTCATCGGGCGGTACGTCTTTAAAAATGAGGTCGACCAAGCAGCAACCGTGAATGGTATTCGATATCGCAAGATAATAACAAGCTTATTGTGGCCAGAAACAATGGCTCTTATGATCGAGAAATTCAATGGCCGTGTCATCTTTCGTTGTGGCGACGTTAATTGGCCACCACGATCATGAGATTTGACACAGTTGTACTTTATTCTTTAGGGATAAAACAAGAGCTAAAGGATGAGCTAAATTGGCACGTTTATTACTTTGAACCTCAATTGTATCTCAGAGTCAGTGAAAATATGGACCATCGGATAGAGGTATGCCACGGCTTCCGTGGCGAGCATTTGTTCGGTTTATTTGTTTCACACATAATTGTCATATATCCTACTATTAAAATAAAAAAATATAAAGATAATTCTCTGAAAAATGTTTGTTTTATTTACAATTAACATATTGCGTTTTTATATCCTTTCTGCCTTTGGTGATGGGTATAAAAGCCATATTTAAAAAGTGGATTTAATTGTTTTGCTTTGGAACTCCCAACATTTTTACAATTATTAATTGCAATACTAAAGAAAAAATACGGAAAATAATATCAAGCAAGTTTTAATAGCAATTATGCTTATTACCGTTTTTGTTGAAATTATTGTAATGTCTTATTAACAATAATTTTTAATGGAGTTATAGCAGATTTTGTGGTGCATTTGTAAGAAGAGTGAGGTTGATAAAAGGGTAAAATTAAAAATTTTAATAGATAGTAAAAAAATTACAAATACAATCAAAATTTTTTAATTTCTAAGTTATTTTTGTTGTTGCAAAAAATAAGAAAAATAAGTTTCGTTGCTGTGGCGAAACGCGACTGTAAAACTTATAGCCTATAAAACAAAGCGCTGAATTTTGATTAAAGTGAAAAATTTGTGTTAAAATAAGTAAAATATAAAATATATCATATTTTGTTAACATTTTTGTGAGTTGGTAAAAAAATTGTATTTAAGAATAATTGCGATTTTTAGTTGAACTGTTAATTTTTTAATTTTGATAATTTTTTAGTTAGGCTTGAGTTCATCAAATTTAATTTTCATTAAATTATTTTTACTGAAGAAAGGAATTTTTACAACTTGGAGTTTTTATTGAAACATGTAAATTCAACCCAGTAGCCCGTTTCTGTATTTTTCGCATCGTAAAATTTTCCGCATGAAACCAGTGAATCGGGACAGAAACAGTGCAAAATGAAACAAAAAATGGTTTTTCTCGCACAAGTGTTTCTGTATCTTTCCGTTGCGAGAATTATCTGTCATTTTAATAATTTTCCAGCAATTATTGGAAGGATGCGAGAAAAAGTGTTTCTATAACAATATTTTGCGAAAAGTTTCTTTCAAGAACTGTCAAAATAAGTCACATTTGAAATTGGTGGCGAGAAAAACAAAATGTAGATATTTTGAATTTAAAATATGTTTATATACTATTTTTTTTAAATAAAAAAAAATAGAAGGAATATAAATGATAAATGCATAATTTATATGATGAAAATAAACAAAAAACAATTGTTATATATTGTTAGTTTAAATTTTTGTTAGCCTTTTCTTGTTTTGGTTTTAATCAGTGCTGCCAGATAAATTTGTGTCAAAATCGTCAATTTCCTGAGAAAAAAATAAAAAAGATAGTTTTAAAAATCGTGCAATTTAAAATCAATTTTAAACAAATTTGTTTCGACTTTTATTAAAAAATAATCAAACAAAAACATAGTTAAAGTTCATGGGTATTTAATAATTATTATTTAATAATTGAGATATAAATCTTTAATTTACCTATTCCTATAATCTTTTTCTTTTTTACCTGAAATAGACTCAGTAGAATACCTTGTAGTTAAAATTAAAAAAATCGGTTCTTAAATAAACGGGTTAAAGGCCCAGTAAAATCTTCGCCTACAAAATAATATGTTAAGTAATCAGAAACACATAAAAGCACTACATACAAATCAAAAATAAAATCAAATATATTTTATATATTTGTTGTTGCTTTCTACAGACATTCATATTATTTTTTTTTCAATTTTCAACGCCACAAAATAGAAGTGTTTGAAATTTAAAAATTCAAGATGAATTTCTATAGAAAGTAACAACAAAATTATAAAATATTTTTGATTTTGTTTTTGCTTTCGTCACTTTTTTAGAAAAATCATCAAAACGTCACTTTGTAAATATCGGAACAAAAAATCGTCAAGATGACGATAACTCGTCAAATCTGGCAGCCCTGTTTTTATTATATTTATTTCTTTTGTTGACGTTTCGCTTTTATTTGACACTTAATTACTGGAAATATTCCAGTATAAACAGAATATGTTGTATCTGTTTTCGCATTCAAATACAGAAACACTTTTATCTCATAAATCGAGAAAAGATGGAATTTTTTGTTTCACACTTCATGTAAGAAATTTTACGATGCGAGAAATACAGAAACGAGCTTCAGGTTCCAGCCCCAGCTCAGCCAAGAAAATTATCAATAAAAAAAAAAAAAATATTAATAAAAATTCCAAGTTGTAAAAATTCCTTCCTTCAGTAAAAATAATTTAATGAAAATTAAATTTGATGAACTCAAGCCTAACTAAAAAATTATCAAAATTGTATTTATTTTAAAACCAAAAAAAAATTCCAGTGTTTAAAAAACTGCAGTCAAAGTAGAAAAACTGCCGTTTCTTCCACTTCTTTGTTTGATATTGGCCAGCAAAAACCTGTTGCTTTTACTTCTGATTCATTTATAGCCCAATTATTAATATTCCCGGGGAAATGAGCTCCCTGGGAATTAGTTTTTTCCCGGGAATTAATTACCCTATTCTAAACAGACGGAGAGAATAGTATTATGGGAAAGCCAATTTCGATTTTTCGCTGTCAGCTGTTTTGCTTTCAGCTGTATTGTGTTGACTTAAAACTTGTAAAAATTTTGCAAAACAAAACAAGCGAACATGTGAAAAATATGTTGTGATGACTTAAAATAATAAAATAATTTTTAATAAAAAAACAAAAGAAAATGATTAGTGTGCCATTTCGGATGGTAGCAGAAAATCAGCAACATTTAAAAAACGAAAAAAGCGTTGCTAGGAGAGAGTTGCGTGGTAACGCAAACCCACTTGAGTTGCCGCAAACGTTGTAAGTGTATTAAGATATTATTGTACATATTTTTTAACTTTAGTAATGAGAACTTTAACGTACAGCTGTCAGCCAGAAATTAAGTATCCCCACTTGTAAAACTCGGCTCAACTTTACGTTTCTTTGCCGAAGGGGCTACCAAACAGGTATAGGGAAAGATTGTGACGTGTCCCTGGTCCAATGTAGTCTGAGCAAAGTCTTAACAGAAGTCATTGAAATATTTGAAGCGCATTTATGCACAAAGTGAATTACTTTTCCTAAAACTCAAGAAGAAAAACAAAAAATTTCTTTGGCTATGTATTTAACCCACGGCATTCCTTGTGTTACAGGATGCGTTGATGGGATGCATGTCCGTATTATTACTCCCTCTAATGACAAGTATTTGTATTATAGTTTAAATGTACACAGAAAAAAATATCAAAAGTTATTAAGTAATTAAAGAAAATTTGTTAAAATTTTTCTTATATTTTTAACAATTTTCTTGATTAACAAATTTGTAAATTGTCATATTAACAATTTTTTTCATTTGTAGAAAATTAATAAGTTATCATAGAAATAATTAATTTTGTGTCAAAAAATTAAAAATATAAAATAAAACAAATCTGGATTTTCGATCTAAAATCTTTAAAAGAATAAACGATATGATGATTATTGCGAAAATGAATCAATCTATACGGTAAATAACGTTATTATCTTATGATTTATAAACAATTTTAACCATTCTTTTATAAATTATTGATTTTGAAAGATTACTGATAATGGTGCCAAGATTTCATTTTGTGCTGATGTAAGAACCTTCCAGTGCATCCAGGTCTTAATTTGTGGCCTAAATAAATTATAATGTTGTTAGTGATGTTATTTAATATGCATATGTATTTTTCTAAAAAAAATAATTAAAACAAAATTTAATTGCATCTTTTTTTTAACTTAGTTAGCAACAAAATATTTTGTAAATATGGCAAACTCACAATTAAAAATTATATTTAATTGTTAACAAATATTTCATTCAATATTACAAACTCATTTTTAAAAATATTTGTTGAGTTTTAACAATTTTAACTTATAATTTTTTGTATTTACATATTCGGTTGTTGGTGCCGTTTCAATTAAAAAGTTAATTGTATTGACAAATATGGTATTCAATATGGCAATTGATTTGTCATAATTTTTTTCTGTGTAAAGTTGGTAAGTACTTTTAGAAATATCAATTAAAAAATTCTCAATAAAAAAATATATATATATACATTAGGCTGGGTCAAAAAAATATTTTTTCTCTTATCGACTTCTAATAGCGTAAATATGTTGTATTTTTGTCTGAATTAGATCCCTGTAAAATATTATTAATTTATTTTTAGTGTAAGAGCCCGCTCTTTGACCTTCAATTTTGTTAAATTTTTAATATAGCAACAATAGCACTTTATTGCAGAAAAGCATATTACTGTATTTTAGCGACTTTTAGGTTCGTGAAAATTGTGTCAGGAGCATTCATGACTCTTTGCGCTAAAAAAAGTCAAGCGATTGTTTAATAGACGAAACTTGAATCAAGACGAGAGATGCCCGGATTTGACAGTAAACAAGATTTTGTGACCAAAAAAGATTTTATTGTTTTATGTTGTATGTATAAGAACCAAATTTTTATTTTTTTAATTTAATTCAAAATGTTTTTAGTCTTAATTAATAATAATTGATAGTAAATAAAATATTAAAATTTAAAAAATTTACTTTTTTCAAATATTCTTAATTCTTAGAAGCTCATGCGCGGGCTCAAGATGAGACTTTTTTGAACATTTTTTTTTCAATTTTTATTTGTTTTAACGTAATACAAAAAAATATTGCTATTAGAATATGATTCGAGAACTTTTATTTTTTCTCATCCATCAGTGACCCACTCTAATATACATATATATATGTATGGAGCAATTTTTTTGTATTAATATTGATGTCTTCCGGGCGGAATATTGTGCCACATGGTCTAAAACTGATGTGGAAAAAATTTCAAATGATAAAAAAAAAATTTCCATACAAGCAAACAATTTTTTTTTATAAACAACAAAAAATTTCATTTCGATCGGACAAGATTTTCAGTTTCAAAAGTGACTCTGAAAAAAAAATTTCAGGCTTGTTAGGGGCTTACTCTAAAAAATTTTCAAAATTTTTTTTTTTTTAGTTTTGACAAGCATACATTAAAGATCTTTTGTCGCTCCTTATAATAGGTTTTTTTAAACATTTTTTGTGACGTCGTAATTTTGTTTTTTAATAGGGCCAAAAACTAAATTTTTGCAGCTTTTGGCCCCAATTTAGAACAAAGCGATGTCGAAAAAAAATTTAAAAAACCTGGTATTAAGAGGACAGCCAGCCTACCGGACGGACATCGTTAGTTCGACTCAAAAAGTGACTTTAAGGTGGGTCTAGGACCACTTTTTTTAGGCGTGACACACATCGGCACAAATGCATAATACCCTCTCCACTATTGTGGTGTGGGTATAAAAAGTTTTGCTTATCTTCATTTTGAAAATATGTGAATTCAGCTTATATCTAGATTGCCGATGTCCAAAATTTGTAGGAAGACATTCTGCAATGGCCAACGAACATGTATTTACAGGCACATAGAGACAGAATTCATATGATTATCTTGATGAACTATTTTCGTTTTTGTTCTATGAATGTATATGTTTTCTAAGTTGCAATCTTAATAAACAGATAAAGATATACTGAAATGTTCTTATTGTTCCTTTTTTATAACAATATAATTGAAAATTTATTATGCAAATATATTTTTAAACGTTATAGATAATTTAAATATTTGTGTGTACCAATGAATTACATACACTTAATATACCATTTTGTTACGAACACGAGGAAAATTCAAAAATAATTTTCGAAAAGGGCTCATCTCCGGAAACTGTTTTAACCATTAATTAATTAATTTTTTATTTTTTCTATAACATGAACAGAGGAATTTAATTTTAAGAAAAAAGTCAAATTTTTTAGAGATAATCAGTTTTTTTGTGTTTCCTGAACACTGCGTATTTGTGTAAATAAGACCTTTTCGAATTGTAATACAATTTTTAATAAATTTATTTATTTTAGACAAATTAAAAAAAATATATATGTATGTACATATGTATATGTAATGACAAGATATTGAATATTTCGACGTAGACGTCATTCAGTTTAAGGTAATAGATAACAAAAACATAATATTACTTTCCTTAAAAAAATATAAAATTCACCGTTATACAATATAGAAAACAAATTAAAAAAAAAAAATACAATTTTATTAACAACATCTAGCAATATAAATGAAAACTTTTTACATTTTCTGCTACAAACTGATACCAAAACCACAAACAGTACTATAAAATTTAAAACAATCGTTATATGAGAACATTTATCCACAGGAATTTTAAAATTAAATAAGTTGCAGAGAAATCAACTTAAATAAAACAGTTCTACACACGCACTGACACAGACACATATACAAAATTAAATAAGTAAATAAGAAAAAAAAGAACCGAAGAGAAGGAATGCAGAGTACAGAAAAAATACAATAAAATTAAGAATTGAAATAAAAATCTTTGTTGTAACAAATGCTCACCTAATCTCATTAGAAAATATTTTACGAGCTTATGCAAGTCAAGTTAACATTTCATTTTAAGACAAGAATGAAAAAAAAAGAAATTATAAAGTACCTTAAGGCATAGTTCGCTTAAGAATGTGCTACATTTGTTAGATAATTTAATTAAATCGACTTTTGGGGCAGGCTAAATGCAAATTGGAAAATTGATAATTACGCTCATAAAATTATTACAGGAACTGATTGTGGGTTATTAAATTCGTTTTCCGTACTGTTAAAACTGAATAAAAATGTATTTATTTACGAATATCTTTATTTTTCATTTTAACAGGTTTGTTATGCAAAAAACTAACTACCAAAAAATAATGTTTTTCCGTATTTATTTTGTTAAGTAGTTTGATTTTGTTGTCGGTTAAAATATATTAAAAAAAGTAATAACTATTTAATTTAACGGAATATGCTTTTAAATAAATAAAAAAATTTAAAAGTACCGTAAAATTTATTTAATTTAAATGAAATGTATATGATTCGTTTTCTATACGAGTTTTAAGTTGCTTAAAATTAATTTTCGTTTGAATTTAACTACATAATATTTTTAATGTTTCAAAATTATTTCTATTAGATGTATTCATTATTGGATCACAGAAGCTTATGCACAGTAGTTTATGAATGGAAATGTAGGGTATTAAAAGAAGGCAGAGGAAAAAGCAAACCACAAATGCTGCATACAGACGATAAGTTACAATAAACTTTATGTAAGACGTACAATACAAAAACACACATTTTAACTAAAAAAAAAACAAACAAACAACGACAACAAGTACAACAGTAATATAAATAAAGCCAACAGCAAAGTTTAATGGTTGTAAGTAAAAATGAAGAAAAAGTAGTAAAAAGATGTTCATAGAGAAATAAACAACTACAGCAACAGAACACAAGTAAGAAAATATGTACGAGCAAGCCCAACCATATGATGCCCTACAAAAATTTTCAGTATCGCAATTATGGACGCAACAAAACTGATTGTTTATAAGGTTAAAATTTAAATAATAGTTTTTTATGTCGAGTAAGATCTAGATAACAATAAGATTTCTTTGCTTTAAAGAAATTTTCAGGAGGTTGTTTATATATGTATGTATAATATCCTTACTATTACTTAAGGATTTCTTGCAAAATTATGTCACAATATCTGCACTTATGCGTTGTTTTTGGCAGTAAAAGTGATTTTTGATGATAGTACTTGCAGCTATGGTCAAGTGTGGACAGAGGTTCATTGAATTTGGTTGCAATAAAAAATGTTAAGTATTTAAATAACCAAAAAAATTAAGAGAGTAAACAAATTCTAACAAAGGCCAGGTAAGAGTTAATTGTTGCATCTTTTATCTATAAGTAGACATTGATTAATTTGGAAATAGTTAAAAAAAAAATTTAGGTTTTTTCATTAAGTTATAGAATAAATTCGAAAAATTAAAATGTTGAATATAATATAAAAGTAACCTTCGGAAGGAAATAATTCCCAGTTTCTATTTGTTAAAATAGTTGAGTTAAATACATTCAATTTATAAAGTATCACTATCCAGTGTGACACAAAGAATGCTGACGAAGGCTGTAGCGGGCCAGAAAATGCATTACATTCTGCTGGTGTCTAATAATTGTAAATTTTTCTGTACATACAATATACCTCATTGGTTTCCAAAGGAAACCTAAGGTAAAATGTAACAAGAAAATACAATATAATAGTCTGGTAGTGTATAAAGTAATTTCTGAAAAATTGAAGGAATAGGACTATTACAAAAAAGCTTTATAAAATACATAACTGAAATTTAGCTCATAGAATAAATTCGAAAAATAAAAATGTTGAAAATTTTTTTTCCAAAATTTATTTGAAGAACATTAAAAGTTTTTGCTATTTCAGAGCCATGTGGGCCAACAATATTGTGGAAATCCTGGGTGAAAATTTGCTTGGCACATCAAGCTTTCGTAATTGCCACCATAATGTGGGCAATGATGACATGTGGGTAGTTTTCCGATTAAATAAATACTTTTCGACCTTTTGTGTAGCCACGAAATTTACGATGACAGATCTAGGATTCGTACTAAAGTAGATCAGAGAGCATACATATCGCTTGGTTCTCGCAGAATCAGCATCAATAACATTACCTTATTTAAGCTGCTGGTATCCGACACCCCAGTGCCCAATGAATAGGCCTGTAAGTACAATTTGTTTCCTTTTTGCAGGCATAAGTAACATACAAGTTACCACGGAATAAAATAACAAATTCTTTAGTATCTTAGGCGAAGGAAATTCCCGTGCGGACCGTGATTTTATCGTCGTTCTAATGTAATCACAGGTTCACAGTCCACTTTTTTTTAAATATTTCAAAGTGGTAGAATTTGAAATGGAATTTCTGTTTGTACAACGCAATCCCCAGAATAATAACAGTTTGAAAAACTCATTAGGTTGTTTTCAACGGGGCAATGCAAATCAATGAAATTTGTCGCGTTCAAATAATATATAAATAAAGATAATAATAATTAAAATATTCAGCCCAATTACGAATAAAAACTCCCGGGGAGTTTTCTCCCATTTTTCCTATGTAAATTTAATTAAAAAAAATGGGAAAAAGGGAAAAAACTCCCGGGAAATTTGTATTCATAAGTAGGCAGATTATCTATACATAAAAAATAAACAAACAAAAATTTAATGTATCAAGAAATATATCACACCGAAGCCTGTTGGGAATTTAAATACCCATGGTTTATTCCAGGAGTAGAAAGAGGAATTATTTTTTTCTTCACTCTAAGGAACTTCTACGGAACCTTATGGGCAGATATTATTGGGTTAATAGGCTAAGAGGTAGTCAGGCTCAAACCGCAGTCTTATGGTGTTTTTTCTGACAATAATGTTCCATTTATGCAACCATTCGTGCGGGTGTTTATTATATTCTAAAAATATAAGCAAAAATGTGAGATGTTTTCTTTTTCCTTTCTAAATATGTTGCATATTAAAATGACAAATTTGTTCCATATCTTACCCCCAGTTTTAAGTGAGTGTGAGATAATACCCTTTTTTACATCTGCGTTAAGTACTTTTTTATTCAAGCAAGTATATTTTTCTTCATAAATTCTTTCATGTGTTTGCGTACAATTCGTGTTATATTGTGAATTTTGGTTATATTGTGATGGATATAAATATGTTTGTTTATCGTTTGTTTTACTTTATTTTTATATTTTGGTGCAAATTGTTTTACAAGAGTTGACCTTAATTATTAAAAATTAGTTCTGTTCACGCTTGGAATTCAAAACAAATTAATTTAATGTTAAAAGTCGCTACAACCGTGGTGATTATCGCTTATTAGTACAAACTTTGCATTCAATATTTAACATGCTAAATACACATAAATATTAAGTGTAAGAAGAAGATGGTTTTTTTGTTCCATTGAAATTTGGAAAAATGTATTACTTTTTAAGGGTTTGGGTAACCTGATAAAAATATTACACAGTTATAATGCATTATTTTTGGAGCAGAAAACACCCATATTTTCACAATTTCCGACAGGCTTAGTTAGTCCTTATGATCTAAAAAAAGTATAAACCAAACTTTATCTCCAGCAATGCTGGTGTAGGGTATTAGCAAAACAACAAGCGACATGCACACAAATACTAATTTATATGGGCCTGTTTGTATGCATTCTGTCAGTGGGTATCCTTCTCTGCTCTGTCACTGTAGGCGTTTAATCCCTTTAGGAAGACATATACAAAGAACTCAAGACAACAAATGTTTAAACTAAATAGACACACATACACACTTAAGTGTACAGCAATATTACTTTTCATTACTGTATATATTTATTTTAAATCAAGAAAATAAGTTAAATAAAATCAAGTAGTAAAAGTTGAAGACATAATAGAAATAATAATAGAAATTGTTTAAACAATGTACTCGTAGGAAAATGAGAGTATTATGTCATTGCTTTGTATACTTAGATATATTTTTCGGTGTTAATATTTTAGGAAAAAACAAAGTACAATGACTTTTGGTTATATGCGTTATATGTATACATATATGTACATATATTAGTATAACGGACCTTACCTGTCAAAAATCGGTTTTCACTTTCTTGTCGATTCGGCTAGAGTTTTGGAGATTATAATTTTTTAAAAGTAATTAGAATTGTGGTCATTTTGTTGAACTATTTATGGTTTTTAATCCAAATTTTTAATATTTTAATCAGGCTTAAGTTCATCAAATTTAATTTTCATTAAATTATTTTTATGAAGAAAGGAATTTTTACAACATGAAAATTAATTAAAATTGTTATTGATAATCATTCATTCTTGACTGACCTGAGATTCGAACCCAGGCGGCTGGTTACCATGACATGGCAAATCCGTCTGAGGAGATCAAGTGGTTGTGATCGAAACATGACATGGTAACAACCAGCCGCCTGGGTTCGAATCTCAGGTCAGTCAAGAATGAATGATTATCAATAACAATTTTAATTCATTTTCATGTTGTAAAAATTCCTTTCTTCATAAAAATAATTTAATGAAAATTAAATTTGATGAGCTTAAGCCTGATTAAAATATTAAACATTTTTTAAAAGTTTACTAAAAGTGAAGGGAAAGAAGCGCACACACAGAAAAAAATACCAATGTAAAATTAACATGGCGAAATGTTGATTGAGAATCATAGTTAATTTCTGCAAAAGTATGCCCTTTAATTAAATTTAACATTATTTAATATTAATTTTAAATCACGTTTATTTAATATAATTTACTGTTAAAATAACATTGTTCAATATTGAATCCATAAAAACCTGTTTAATATTAAATTTAAAAGTTTATCTTGTTAAATTAATAAGCATACATACTTAAGTATGTAAATTTTTTTATTTTCATGTTATAAAAGGAAGACAATTTCCGTATTCTTTTAAATAAAATTATTTTGTCAAATAGTACATCAAGTTTTCAAAGTAGAATGATGACGAAAACCATATCGGGCCATTCTGCTGATGCTTCTGTTAACACAGGAGAATACAAAATAAGTGTAAAATGTGTTACAGGGGTAAGTGTTTCGAATTATTATAAAATATATGCATATGTATGTTGTCTCAAAAGCTTCTTCGCACTGTTATATCACACTCAAACCAATTTGATTCTACATGAAATTCACGTTGTTTCAACTTGAAATAACTTTCATTCAACGTGACTCGGATTGTTATTTCAATATAAATGATATTTTGCTCTAACTTTACTGCAATGTTAAATTAACACTTAGCTCATGTCTAATTTGACAGATAATTAGTTTTATCCTTCCGCTGAACGAATATGGTTGTGTTAGGCATAATTGGGCCATTTTTCTTCGAAAATGGACAAGGAGTGGCCTTACAGTCAACGGCGATCGTTATCGGGCCATGTTGAACGGATTTTTCTTTACAAAAATTGAAGAGGAGGATATTGGTAACATTTGGTTTCAACAGCACGGTGCTACGTGCCACACAGCCGAAGCTACACTCGATGTTTTGCGCCCTGTTTTTGAAGATCGCATTATCAGCCGCAGAGGTAATGTCGTTTGGCCACCTCGGAGCTGCGTTTTGGCACCGTTGGACTATTATTTGTGGGGTGCCGCAAAGATAAGTGTTACGCCGACAAGCCAGAGACAATTGACGCTTTAAAGGGCAATACTCGTGAAGCCATTGGTGAAATACAGCTGCACACAATTGATAATGTGCTTAAAAATTCGACCGATCGTGTATTGTATGTTGTATTAAAAAACATAGTTCAGTATTGGTTTTTTATACAACAAACAATATATACAAGGAAAATCCTATCGTGAAATTGGTGACAATATACAGATGTTATATACTAGTAGTGCCGGAAACATTGTAAAACATTTCAGCAGATGTAAAGGTAATGGACAGATCTCTTTTAAAAGTCATGCTATGCCTAAACTTTATTGAGTGACTGTATATGTTTGTTGTTTATTACAAAAGAACTGACATAATCATGAACTAACAAAATCTTTTCTAATCAGAGAAAAAATTATCGGTAGTTTTTTAGCTATTTGATTTAATTTTTTTGTTGTTGTTTTGATATGCATTTTTAATTAAAATATTAATTGAATAACAAAAAATCTTAATTGATTTTTTCGGTTAATATACTTGTAGAATTGTTGTTGGTAATTGTCAAAACCTGAGCTATATTTAATTAAATCAAGTAAAAAATTGTTTGAAATAGCAAAGATTTTTAATAATTGTTTTAATTAAAAATATCGTTTATTAAATAAAATATAAACAATATTAAATTTTTATAATTTTTAGCAATCTATATAATTATTTTGGTAAAAGGAGCAAAATTAACAAATTATTTGCTTGATTCTATGAATTTTTTATGAATTTGGTGATAAGAGACAATTTTTAATTTTTCTGTGTTAATGAAAAACGATTTTTTTACACTAAGCAGATAGTTTTTAAAGTCACTTAATAATACGTAAATATTAGTAATTGTGTTACACGAAAAATATCACAATAGTTATTATGAAATAAAAAAAATGTTCTTACATTCTTAACAACTTTCTTTATTTACATGTTTTTTTAAATTGGCCAATAATGATTTGTTTTAGTTGTAGAAAATTAATAAGAATTTTATTACAGAAAATTCAGAACATATAATGAAATATTAAATACTTTTTGTTCTACTTCTCTAAAAGAATATCCGACTATTAAGAAATCTAGCTAGTTTATGAAGGAAGTAAAGCTGTAATTTAATAACGCATGATAAAATTTCAACAGGAAAAATAATGACCTAATCCTTCTGATTTTTAAAACTTACCCAATTCCACAAATAAAGCATATTTGAGATATTTTTTATCAAACTGGCTATTGGTTAAGCACCTTCGGGGATCACGTGGTTGTTGTGGCTTAACCCTAAAATGCATTGTTGAAACTTTGTATGGAAGAAATTAAAGTATTTTTGTGCCGTTTTCTTGGACACCAGTTCAGTGGCTATATAGCTGTAAGGTGCCGATTATAATACCCCCGCAAACGCGCAACAAGGGGTATCTGTGTAACCCAATAAATTTTTATAAAAAAAATTAGCAAATAAGAGGCCGTTCGAAGATTTTTCTTAATAAAATATTTAAATAAATATATAATTTTTCTTACTTTTTAATTTAAGAATTCTAAATTAAATTTTTTTTGTGAAGGTTAATATTAAAATGGGGTACACGTCTTCTCTGTTTATGTGCTTGTGTAATATTTAACTGCATGTATATTAATCCAAAGCTATTGGTATAATTTTTTTGTTGTTAAAATTAATAAATAATTAAACATTGTATTGTATTATATATATAAAACAGGATGTGTGTATGTAAGTAACGTATGGACTCCAAAACGGATGGCCCGATTGATGAAATTTTCAGGGAATCTGCAGAATATTCAGGCGGGTGACACTGTGAAGTCTGAGTTTTGATTTTCTGTCTGCGGGCGGAGGGGCGTGGCAAAATCCAATTTTCATATTGCACCACCAATGACATACATATATTTATTTTTTTTTTGCTATTTTTTATTTTATATTATTTTAATTTATTTTATTTTATTTTAAAAGCTCAATTTAAGTTTGCTTAGGGCCAGCAATGCGGACCGGGTCAGCTAGTATTAAATAAATTCATTTGTTCATATTTACACAAAATCTTTTTGACTGTGAACCTGACAGGGATACTCCAGTACCCTGGCTCTATGTGTGCGTGGTATTTTTTTTTTGTTGTGTTCTACGGCTAAAACCAAAGTCACAAGAAAAGAGATCTTGAAAAGTCGGCTTCACAGGCAGAGTTTCCACCTTGTAGAAAGAGGTAGCTCCAAAACAAGGGACGTATTATTCAACAGGTTTGGGGGTAGTTGGCGGCGCACAATCTCAGGTACTTATGCTAACGCTTTCCAACTTATACACTTTCAACAAGTGGTGAAGTACAGAGCCAAATTTCATTATGTTTATGGTTAATGGAGTCTATGATCAATTTTAATCTAATCATCATGAATGTTTATGAATGAATCTAATTTCAAAGCATATATAAAAGAATTTTGCAAAATTTTATGACAATACTGAACTCTGCGGAGAAATATAAATAATTATAAACTAAAATTATTCTTCATAGCTAAATCGTGTTGCTTAAACTACTCTCAGGTTTAAGCAGATGTCACTTTATGACTAATCATGGACCTGGATCTTTTATAATTCATTGGTTCTTAGATGAATATTTCTAAGTATTAAAGACGGAATTACATACTGGCATACAGCAACAGGTGATGATGAAAGTTATAAACATATCAAATAACTTATGTACTTTTTATGTTGTAACAAAAATTAAGGCAAGCCAATTAAAAACAATTACTTTCTTTCAAATCCATTATATAAAATGACTATTGTTTTGTTAAAAGATGTTAAATTAAAGCAAATAAAACTTAAGTAAAAATCATAGGGTTTAATTTCATAAAACCTTAAATAGTCATACTTTTTAATTAAAATTGATGAACACTTAAACGAAATAAAATATTTTCTTACGCACACAAGCGCTTCACGCACGTACACACATATGTACGTATAAAAGCAAAATTTAAAACCATAAAACTGTTGTAACTATTAATCGAATAATTTATATTTACAAAAGTAATAAACGCGAAAGGAAAACAAAAAAAAAACGTATGTTTATACACAAACTGCAAAGTTGGAATTAAGCTTATATATTTTGCACAGTGGATGACATTTGTTAACAACTTTTTTGCAAAAAAATAGCAGATTAACTCCGAATGACAATAAATGGTGAATTTTTAAAGTTTTGTTTTAAAAATGTTATTTAAATAATTTAAGCCTATATATTTCTTTACATTAAATTTAATCAGCCACTTTTACTCATCACTGTCTAAATAAAACACAGCAAGTCACATCACGGTGCACAAAAAACACCTGACGTACATGCGTTAAAAATTATTGTGTCATGAAAGTAAAAACAAAGGATTTTTTTTTGTTTAACCAAGAACAGAAAAAATAAACATTATTGTTTTTCATTACGTGGAAAGATATTTTAAGCAATAAAAGGGGCTAAACTTTTTTTACAAGATTAATTTATGACATTATTTAATTAAACATTTTTTCGCTTTTTCCCCACTACTCTAGAAGCTGATTATATTCTGGTAAAATATGAAAATGAAAATGATTGTATGGCATGAAGCAATCATTCGTGAATTTTTTTACTGACATATAAGCACAAGAGCATGTTAAAATATGTTGAATATACTTATGTATGTGAACAAAAATATTTAAATAAAAGTTTATATGGCATACAATGCAATTGTATTTATTGTGTGTGTGTGTGTGTGTGTGTGAAGAGAGAAGAAGATAGTCTCGATTAAAATATAAAGAATTATACTTTTCGCATTTATATTATTAAATGCAAATTAATTTTTGCATAGTTAATTAAGTCATCATACTGATGTTTAATTATGAAAATATAATGCTTTTAAATACTTTAAATAAAGGCGTTTAAACAAAATATTTTTTTAGCCAAATGGCTAACAGTGACATCTTTAAGCGCCGAACACAAAGGGACTATTGAAATGTATCCATCTAAGGAGGATGTCGTCTAAAAAGGACTAAATGCTTTCCTCACTAAAAACTGTCATACAAGGTAACAGTGTCCGTCCAATGTGGTTGTCCCTTAAGACCGAATACACTGTATATGATTTTGTAGAGATAATTAGTTTTAAATTAAATTCTACTTTCTTTCACACGAAAAAAAAAACTTTCATAATTGTTTTTTTTTTTGGTAAATTTCGTATATAATACAAAAAAAAAATTGACAATATTTTTCGGAATTTTTAAAAATAAATTCGTATGTATTGGGCCTCGTTCTCAATGCCCGAAACATTTTTGTTTGGTGTTCACAATAAAGCTAAAAATTTTTTTCAACTAACTGCATGTTTAATTATTTCGAACGGCAACGTTCGCATAGAAAATTACATTAAAAACAAAAACAAATTTTAGAAAACAAATTATGTTTTTTAATTTTCTATGCGAACATTAACGTTCGAAATCGATTAACAGACTGTTAATTAAATTATTATAAACGTCAATAACAATGTCATACAAATTTCGAAGTAGACTCAAATTTCAAAAAAAAAACTTTGGTTACATTTTTGTTAAAAAAATTAAAGGACAATATATGAAATACTTTGGGAAGAAATAAGATAGAAGAAAAAGCGAAATTGCGGTTACCATTGTGAACAAAGCTTTGTCTTTATCAATACGGTAACGCTCGCTATGTTTGCGGTAGTTAGTAGTAACTTAAAATGACTAATAATTAGAATTGTGGTTATTTTGTTGAACTATTTATGGTTTTTAATCCAAATTTTTAATATTTTTAATCAGGCTTAAGTTCATCAAATTTAATTTTCATTAAATTATTTTTATGAAGGAAGGAATTTTACAACATGAAAATTAATTAAACTTGTTATTGATAATCATTCATTTTTGACTGACCTGAGATTCGAACCCAGGCGGCTGGTTACCATTACATGTTTCGATCGCAACCACTAGATCTCCTGGGGTCTAATCACCGCATACGATATCGAGCAAAATTCATCGAAATTATTTATTTTGGTATCTTGAAACTCGATATCGAATGAAATGTATTGAATTTGAAATAATAGCATTCGACATCGAGTAACTCGACATTACATTTATCGAGTTTTCATTCGATGCGCCAGTGCCTATCGTATGCAAAAAAATTCAATAGTTTATTCGATACGATAGTATCGAATGCGGTGATTATACCCCTGAGATGGAGATCGAGTGGTACGAACCACTTTTGTCAAATCTTATTTTGCAACGTCAACGTAAGCTTCTATGTCTATTACAGATGACAACTGAACTGAAATTGAGTTACTAAGAGTTGTGTCCTAAAAGGAACGGTGCGGAATTTTTTAATAGTTCCTTTTTTATCGTTCCTCGTTCTGCAATTGCAAACCGTTTCTGTAGGTTAATTTTTGGTCTATTGATCAGTGTTGCCGACTTTTGTGTATTTATATCGTGACATATAAAAAGTTTCTAAATCAATCAATTACTAATATGATCCAAAGCAATATATTTTAGCAACATACCACTTGTTTTTTTACAAACTTTAAAAAAATATATAATTCTTATTTATGTGGTTGTTAAGATACACGATGAAAACAAACAATTACAATAATTTGTTTGTTGACGTTTTTGCGAACACAAAGAAGATTTCTCGTTCCTCTTTCATTCATTGATAAAACTGAAAAACAGGAACGATGAACGAAAGGAACGATCTAGTTCCTTTGATCTTTCGGATCCGTCGCAACGATTCCACAAAAGGAACGATTTTGCCGAACTCTCTGACTTACCAGCAACGAAATCAGAAAAAGCCGCCCATGTTAATATATAAAATAAATTTCTTTTTTGTATATTTTAACATAAGCGGCGTTGCCTACTTTCGCTGCTAGCAACTCAACTTTAGTTGTGTCCCTTATTTTACAAAATCCCTTTACAAAAATTTTTTCGGAATAATGTGGCTGTGGTTGTAAATATTTAGATTCAATTTTATCGCAAAATCCCTTATTGAAACGTTAATCACCTTTCCAAATTTTATTAAAATCCATTTATACAATGATCCCTTATAAATACCTTTTAATACCATATGGTCTTTATAAAGGTTAGTATTGGCATTAAATTAATTTGGCGAAGATACAATAACTAAATCACAGAAAAAAACTCGTACTAAATTTAAGTTTTTTCAACTTAATCTTATTACGATTCGCACTTAAAAATTTAAGTATGAATAACACTAATGGCTAATAAATTAGTGAATGTTTAAACGCTGGTTAGTTGAACATAACTAAAATGTATATGTAGTTTAAACTCAACAGCTATAAATCAGTGTCCCTTGTGTTATATGTAGTTAAAAACATAACATGTGGCAGCACTATGATAAATCTTATCAAATTCATATGGTCTGTAATGGTAGTTTAAACGCCCAATTATATGCGTTTAAATATGGTTTATATGATTAGTGATTTATAGATTTGTTAGCTCAAACACATTTTAAACCAAAAGACTTTAACTCGATCTGATTTATAAGCCCTGAAAGGTACTTAAAACAATCGAAAAATAATTTTAAAAACCAATATGTGTGCAAACGCGTTTTGCGTAGAAACTACAACATAACTGCAAGAAAAAAACATACATTATATAAATCTTTAAAAAGTAAAATAAGTGGCTAAATTCCCGTATTTTATTTGTTAAAATTATTAAGTTAAATACATTAAATTTCCAAAGTAGAACCCTTACGATAACCAAATTAGACATGCATCTGGTGTCTTATAATTGAGAGTTCTTCTCTAAACAAAGTGCAAAATTACAACAAAATTGGAGCAAACATCTGTTACTGACAAGAAAGAAATCATATTATCTTAATCTGTGGAGAAGGTGTTCAGGTTAGAATCCATAACCATAACTTGTTCGAAAGCAACCATAAAATGGTTGCAGTTTCTTGATGGAGAACTAATTTAACTATAATACGGTTGTCGATGACAATAAAATGTTTAAATTTAACATAATATGTTAACAATTTTGTTTAAAAATAGTTTTTAGGTGACCATATTAACACATGTTTTTTCTCTAAGTGTAGAAACACAAGCTTACAAACATGTGTATAATATGCTGATATGGCGTCATATTAAACAGTTGAATTTTGTAAACATGCAAAATCTTATTTTTATCATTCTTGTCATGGGTGGCACTTTCGTTTATTTGTCTGTACATATATACTAGGGACTAAAGTTGCATGTTCAGAAGGACGGCCCTAGTGGTATACCTTCAACATGCAACAATAGCCTATGTATTACCTCCCCGTGGTGGTCCCTGTCAACATCTCTTGAGATGGCTGAAATACAAGGCTCTAGCTGAGGCTAGCTAGGAAGTGGCGGATAATTCAAAAAGTCTAGCGTCCTTGAATTTATTCAATGACGTGAAGTATTAACCATAATACTTAAGGTTATATGGTATCCTCGGGGATCAGTGCGCCCACAGGTGTCCCTTACCACCTGTCTGATCATTGGTGAGGTATCAGCTTACCTTCCACTTGTAGTGGTGTGCAAGAAGTGTTGGATGAGGTGCAGTGTACGTCTATTGTGTGTTGATAAGTAAGCTTACCCGAAAAAGATTTACGTCGGAAGGGAAGTCTGGAAGTCTTCATGCTTTAGATGTGCACTGCACGGTTGTTGGATGGTGTGCAAGAAGTGTTGGATGAGGTGCAGTGCACGTCTATTGTGTGTTGATAAGTAAGCTTACCCGAAAAAGATACGTCGGAAGGGAAGTCTGGAAGTCTTCACGCAGAGAAAAAATATGGTTGGGCATGGTTAGGGAAACAACACTATGTTTAATATAACAATATATTGTTGTCGTACACAAATAATTGTTACTTTTCTTTAATAGCAACAATATTATAGTTACTGTAAACATATCAACGTTTATCGCAATTATAAATTTGAGTATTGTTGAACGAAAAATAATTATTTTTCAAACAACTAAATTATGATAACTTTCAAAACATATTATATTACTCACAACCATATAATGATATTTAATAGCCATAACATGATAACTTTCTATACATTTATCATATTATGTTTAAGATGCAATCAAACCATTTTTACTCTAATAATATTATGTTAGCGCCATTTGTAAAATATTTTTGTATCAGTTGTGTCGTTAATTTTATATGTGAGCGTTTAAAAAATTTAAAGATAAATTCCCATAAAAAAATAAGCTTAAAGAATTTAAAAAATTAAAATATTAGCGGAGTTCATTCATTTTAGTGATTTAATAGTGCAAATGGAAATTATCGTAGTTTTTTTGTAAAATCCAACAACAAAACACACAGAGATTTCGTTATATTTTATAAAAGTGTTTTGATATTTCTGTTGTTTTCTTGGGCAACTGCGTATGTCTTAAAACAAAATTTTCAGGAGAGCCGAAAAACCATTCTAGATTAAACTATGGGATAGGTATTGTACACCACGTTAAAAAATCGGAATTAATACATCTTTTTTCAAAAGTTTTTAGAAACATGTAAAGAGCAATTAAAATTAGGCAATATGGCATCCACATCTCAAAATCGGAAAAATAAATAAGAAAAAATGGACAACGCGGTTGCTCATGAAAACCACAGATTTTGGATTTTCTCTTTTGCAAGCCTTATATTGAACTCCGCTATTTGATTTACATTAAGAAAAATTGTAAAAAGCCACAAAATAAAAATCGATGCAAGAAAATTTAAATTTATTTTATATTTTTATGACAGTTATGAAAGGAGCTGCATCATAATATGATTGCTTCTAAATTTATTATGATTAACATTGTTTTGCCTTAATTTTTTTTTAAGGATTTTAAATAAACTTAAATAACAGTTTTTGGGGTTGTTTTAAAATTTTCTATAAAAATCAAAATCGCACTCGAAAATAAATACAATACCGGTTGCTTTCGTTAACAATACAGAATTAAACTTTATTATAAAAATGGTTCTTCAATTAAAAAACAGTATAACAATTTAGATTTTTACATTAGCAGTTATTTAAAACAGTTAATTCATTAAAAAATTCAAAGTTCAAGTAAAATTAAAATTAAAAAAAAAAAAAAAATAATAAAAATAATAAAAATTGAAAAAGAAAATAAAATTTAAAATGTTGATCTGGCGAAACACCGGCCCCATTGAAGGACCTGCGGTCTTCAATCAAATGGAAGCAGCGCCAATTTGTGAATCGCCCTCTTCAGCACCCCGTTTTTAGTTTTCACTAGCGCTACTCTCACTCTGCCGTCTGCGCCTGGGGTTACCTCCTGAACTCGGCCGGTCAACCACTGCATGGGTGGCATGTTGTCCTCGTGAACGACGACGAGCTTGCTGACGGCGAGATCTGGCTCTTCTTCTGCCCACTTGGTTTTGGCTTGTAGGCTGCGGACGTAGTCTTTCTCCCAAGACTGCCAAAACGTCTGCTTGAGAGCGCAGGTAAGCCGCCATCTCTTGCAGAACCTCAGCCTGTCCACTTCTTCTCGAGGCAATTCGAGCGGCAGCGCTTGTAGGCTCTCGCCGATTAATAGATGCCCCGGAGTTAACGCTTCGCCGTCGTTCGGGTCGTTGCTGACTGGAGCGATTGGCCTGGAGTTCAATACTGCCTCTACTTGAACTAGGACCGTCTGCATCTCTTCTTGGTTCAGTACCACCGTGCCCACGGTTTTGACGAGCAGTCCTTTTGCAGATTTGACGGCCGCTTCCCACAGGCCGCCGAAATGTGGAGCCCGCGGCGGAATGAATATGAAGTTGACGCCTCTGTTGGCAGCATACTTCTGTAGCTCTCCGGCATTGGTGACCATCGCCTCTCGAAGCTGCTGCAGCTCTCTGCTGGCACCGACAAAATTGGTTGCGTTGTCGCAATAAACGCGCTTTGGGAGCCCACGTTTGCCGATGAACCTTTGAAGACAGAGAATAAAGGAATTGGAAGAGAGATCAGAAACCAGTTCAATATGTACAGCCTTTGAAGTAAAACACACAAATATAGATATATACATTTTAACGGGTGGACGGCCACGAATTTTAAGCGTAATATTAACTGGGCCGCAAAAATCTACACCACACACTTTGAATGGACGTAGAGCTCTCACCCTATCGGCGGGCAAATTTCCCATTATCTGACTCATTAACTTTGGTTTATACAAAAAGCAATGAAGGCACTTGCGGACTACTTTTGAACATTCTTCGCGGGCATTTATTAGCCAAATTCTGTCTCGCAAAATGGCTACTAGTGCTTTAGCACCAGCATGACAGTTCTCTAAATGTAAGTGTCGCAAATAAAGTGCCATAAAATGAGATTTCCTTTTCATTAAAAGGGGAAATTTTGCATCATATGCAATTGGTGCATTAAGCAACCTCCCGCTGACCCTAAGTAGTGAAAATGAACGATGTTCGTCTTTAAATTGATGGACAAATGGAATCAACTTTTGTAAATTAGAAGGCAAAACTTGTGATTTACTTAACTTTCTCAGCTCTTCGGTATAGTCCAATTTTTGGTAAAATTCAATAAGCTGAAGGAAAGTCCAATTAATTTCTTTCGCTGTAGGTATACCCACATTGCGGCATTTATCTCCACGAGCAATATCGAGAAAACGAAAAACATAAGTGAATACTCGAATCATTTTAGTATATGACGAATATTTCTCAATCACTTTTACTACATAGTTGTCTTCATTTTCCTCTACAGCAAAAAACACTTTAGTTTTCCTTTTCTCAAGCGATTCTTCTTCGATTGACAATTTAAAATTTTTGTTAACGGGCCACTTGTCACTTTCATTAAGCAAAAATCTTGGGCCGTCGAACCAAATAGAATCAACTAACTCATCAACATTACAACCTCTAGAAACTATATCAGCAGGATTTTCTTTAGTTGGAACATGACGCCAAGTGATATCTGTAGATAAATCCTGAATTTCTGAAACTCGATTTGACACAAATGTCGCTAGAGTCGATGGATGAGTTTGAATCCAGTGCAACGTTATTTCTGAATCCGTCCAAAATGTTATGCTTTCTATCTCAAACGAAATCATAGGTTTTATTTTCGACCATAACTTGGCCAGTAAATGCGCTGCACATAATTCAAGTCGGGGAAGTGACTTTGTCTTCAGAGGAGCATCTTTTGATTTAGCCGTTAGCAATCGACATGAAATTTTAGCAGAAGCTCTACTCCGGATGTAAATGCAGCAGCCATACGCGCGCATAGAAGCATCAGAAAACCCATGAATTTGACATTTAGTTCTAGTATTGGTTAAAACATATCTCGGGATCTCTAAAGTATCAATTTTCAATAAATTGGACTTGAAATTCAACCAAGACGTATCAAGACGTGTAGGGATTGATTCATCCCAATCTAGCTTTATTAGCCATAGTTCTTGCAGAAGAATCTTCGCCTTTATAACCAATGGGCACAAAAGTCCGAGCGGATCAAATAGCCTTGCCGAAACGGATAATATATTCCGTTTTGTTGCCCTTAAATTCAGAAATGAATCATCCAAGTGGTATTTAAATACATCACTCTTCGGACGCCAATAAGTGTATAATGTCTTCGTGAGATCCGGATCTATTTGAACAGACTTTTCTATCATTGCGTGATCGGTTTGACCAAAATGATTTGAAAACCATTTAGTTAAATTAAAACCTGCCGATTGTAGAATTTCAGTGACTTGAGATCTAATTACATCAAGCTCTTCTACTGAATCGGCGCCAGTTAACAAATCATCGACGTAGAAGTCTGTTTTTATTACTTTAGACCCGATAGGTAAAGTTTTTTCAAACAATTCACTCAAATAAGAAAGGCATCGTATTGCCAGAAACGGAACAGATGAGGTGCCATAAGTCACTGTGTTTAATTTATAAATGTCAATATTTTCCGTTTGACTTTCCCGCCATAATATTAATTGAAAATTTCTGTCGGCCTCATCAATTATTACATGACGGTTCATTTTTTCAATGTCAGCCGTGATGGTGTATTTATGCATTCGAAAACGAATTAGCGTAGAATATAATTCCTCTTGAATTGTAGGACCGATCATTAGTAGATCATTAAGTGAAATTTGTGTTGACGTTTTACAAGAAGCGTCAAAAACTACCCTTAATTTAGTAGTAGAACTCTGGGGACGTAATACACATTGATGCGGGATAAAATAATGTGGTGTATTGGGAATTTTGTTGTCTGTAATAGACATATGCCCCAAGTTAATGTATTCCTTCATAAAGGAGTTATACATCTCTTTCATTTGTGGTTCTTTCGACAGTCGACGTTCTAATGAAAGAAATCGTCTTTTTGCTGTTTCAAACGAAAGACCCAAAGTATTAGGATTCGCTTTGAAAGGTAGCGCCAATTTAAATCTTCCCGAGGGTAGTCGTTGAATAGAATTCAAAAAACTTTTCTCGCATTTGTGATGCTCTAACGAAAGAATATTTAACTCTTTAGGCATTTCTTCTAACTCCCAGAATCTACGGACAACTAAGTCAAGTGAATCTTCCTCGTTTTCGTTCAGTGTACTTAAATGGCATACATTCTTATCAGTAATTGTTGGCTCCCTATATTTTCCCGAAACAATCCATCCTAGAAGTGTTTTCTGGAGTGTTGGACTGTTAGGATTTTGTTTAATTTGACCAACGCATAATAATTCAAAGAAGATCTCAGCGCCGATCAACATATCTATTTTCTGAGGTTTATTAAAATATGGATCAGCTAATTCTATATTAGAAGGCAAGTTCCAACCATGTGTCGAAATTTTATGATCTGGTTGATAATTTGAGATCGATCGAAGAATCCAAAATTCTGAAGAAAATTCATGTGAATTCATTCGAGATCTTATTGTTGCCTGTAGCTTAAATTTGGCGGAAGAATTAGTTCTACCTATACCAATTAAACTGAGATTTCTTTCTTCTTTTCGGAGTTGTAGTCGCTGAGATAGTTCCTCAGTTACAAAGTTAATTTGTGAACCGGAGTCCAATAACGCTCTAGCCAAAACATATTGACCAGATCTATTTCTAATATTAACCAATGCGGTCGCCAATATAACATTGTCCTGGCTTGAAGACGAATGATTAACAGAAGCCCTCGAAGTAGAAGCTCTATTAGGATCAGAACTACTTTCATTTACCGGTTGTGCATTATTTGCAGCATATATGTGTAGTAAAGTGTGATGTGAGCGACTACAAACTCGACATTTTGACGATTTACATTTCGTCACAGAATGACCTTTCTTTAAACAATTAATGCAGGCAGGAACGCCCTTAACAAAGTCAAATCTTTGTTGTACAGGCACTGCTGAGAACGAAGGACAATTAGATAAATAATGTTGAGCCGATGCACAAAATAAACATTTAACTGCCTCCTGTTGAGTATTCGGTTGGCTTACAAATGAAGACTTTGATTTCTTTTTAGAAAACGTTTCATTTTTCTTTGGAAAATTGGCAGTAGGCTTTAGCCTTGAACTTGAAGCTTCTTCAGCTGAAATGTGTTGATACCTTTTGTTCAATGCTGCCTCGCAATCACTCCATAGGGGCAACTTTTCGTAATCAAGTTGCTCTTCCCATTTGGATCTAGTGCTCGGATCTACTTTTGTCATTACTACGTGAATTATTATCGCGTTAGTAATTGCTTTGTCGTCGCCAATTGACAAAAGTGACCCATATATGGCCGAAACCGTATCGATCATGCACCTCAAGGCTGTTGCCGATGGTTTAGACATTTCCGGCAACTCAAATAATTTAGTGATATTTTCGAAAAATATCAGACAGGGATTGTCATAAACTCTTTTTAAACTTTGCAAAGCCTTGGAATAATTTTGCTCACTTATTTGATAGGCTTTAACCGTGCCTAGAGCTTCATCTGACAAGCATGATATCAAATGGTTGAATTTTTCAATTTCAGTCAGAGTTGTATCACTATCAACCAAGCTCTCGAATAAACTTATAAAGTTTTTATATTCGGAATATTTTCCGCTGAATTTCGGCAACTTCATATTTGGAAGTCGGTTATGATGAGGCTGGAAACCTAAAGTGGTTTCTGCAAAACTGTTTTGCCTTGGAGTTAAATACCCCAGAAGCATACTTTTAGTGGAAACGCATAAGTTTTCCAAATCAGACCTTTCACTATTCGATGGATCTAAAATGTCTATCTCTGCCTGAATATCCATTGCGTCCTCAATATATGAATTTAAAATTTCCAACCTACACTGCAACTCATTCTGATTAAACGAAATTGTCTTCTCTTTAATGGAACGACGTATTCTTGCCACGTTGCCTAAAATTGTGTTTTTCTGTTGGTATAAACTCTCAAGACTAGGAGCGGAACCTGCCATAATGTAGTCGAGATTATTTGATCAACAACAGAATAAATAGGAAACAAAGTTTAATTTTAATACTTTTTATCTTAAAAATTTCTGGAAGGATCTCAAGGAACTTTAAGCGTTGTCGTATTGACACGAAAAAATTAATAAAAACGTTCCGAGATCAACTTACTGTCTCAATGCTATTGCAGAAACAACCTTTTATATTGTACAGAAATTTTTAGGTTTCAACTATTTTTTATTTATTAATTTTTTGCAATTAAACTGCAAAAATTGTAGGGAAACTTTTTAATTAATTTCAAAAAATAATTGTTCGCTGGGTTGTGAAGAGTAATTTCAATAATTTTTCTCGATTCACAATGATTTTCAAAATTATCGGTAATATAAAAATATTTTATTGACGCGTTAAAATTTTCGCAAAAATGTTTGCTGGGATGCACCGCAAGCAAAAGGAAAAAAATTGAAAACAAATGACAAAAATATTTATGTATATGTATGTTGTTTATAAAACAAGCAAATATAATTTCAATATGTAATTAGTTTTTGTCTCTTTATGTTTCACTAGCTTACCACAGCCTCTTGAATATTAAATTCACTCGCGATCACTTTGATAAATGTCCGTCCGATAATAATTATTTTTCCTCGATTTATTTTCACAATATTTAACGTGTATTATTCTTTATACACAGTTTTTCTTTCTATTAAAAATTCTCAACTATTTACCGTTTATTTAATTTAATATAATTTATATTTATGTATTTATTAATTTCAAATTGTTTTTATTTATTTTGTGCACTAAATATTTTCTTCTTCTTGTTATTTGTTTATGTTTGTTTTTGTTTTTTACTCGCTGTTTACCTTTGATCAATGATGTTGCCAATCAGATCAATACACACAGTGTTGGTAAACTTATTTTTATTTATTAGTAACGAGTTTAAAGAAAATAAAACAAAGCAAACGTCAAATAATAAAACAAGCGAATTAAAGAAAATATGTAACGCAAAAAAAGGTAAATATTTATTGGAAATATGTAAGTATGTAAATAGTTACAATTTAATAAATTTTTTAATTTTGTAGTAAGAGAAAAACTACGGAATATGAAAATAAAGAGAACGAACGGTAAGTGATGGCAAAATTGCAGCGAGGAGGCGTATTATTCCCGTTTGTGGTGGTTTTTTCAACACTTGCACTAGATAATTATGTTTTATTAATTTTCTGTTAATGATAATTAACTTGCGAACAATAAAAAGCACTTTTATTTGTATATGTTTGTGTGTTTCACTACTTAGGCGATTGTTAGTAATACAAATCTCATTAAAAGAACGAATAATTTTGGTGTGGAAAATAAACTTTGGCAAATTAATATTAGTAGTTTAATTTTTTAAATTGAATTGCTACAAAGTCTCACACAATTATTTGTTCTTTAATACCTGGTTAGAATTTTGTTGACGTTCGGCACTTTCCTTTTGGCATAAAATGCACTTGCAATTAGGCATCTGGATGACTTCCTTCTGCTGTGGTTAGATTGTTGGTTTTTAAATTTGTTGGATTTAATTAATTTGCTGTTCAATTGTTTATTGGTTTGTGGTTATTTTGTTTATTTATTTTTCGGGTGTTACAATAACGACGCACGAAAATTAGCACTTATTTTTACACAAACCGAAACCGAAAGTACGGTAATGGTAACCGTGGATTTTTTTTATTTTATTTAATTTTTAAAACAGTCCCTGCTCGGGCGCCAAAATGTTTTGCCTTAATATTTTTTAAGGATTTTAAATAAACTTAAATAACAGTTTTTGGGGTTGTTTTAAAATTTTCTATAAAAATCAAAATCGCACTCGAAAATAAATACAATACCGGTTGCTTTCGTTAACAATACAGAATTAAACTTTATTTTAAAAATGGTTCTTCAATTAAAAAACAGTATAACAGTTGGGAAACAATTTCCCCAGCTGTTTGACGTAACAATTTAGATTTTTACATTAGCAGTTATTTAAAACAGTTAATTCATTAAAAAATTCAAAGTTCAAGTAAAATTAAAATTAAAATTAAAAAAAAAAAAATAATAAAAATAATAAAAATTGAAAAAGAAAATAAAATTTAAAATGTTGATCTGGCGAAACAAACATGATAATAAAATGATTACTTCTTAGCTTATTATGATTAACATGACAATAATATGAATAATTTCTTAGCTTGTTATCATTAACACGATAATAATATGATTGCTTCTTAACTTATTATGATTAACATGACAATAATTTCATTACTTCTTGACTTAGTATAATTAACAGAATAATAATATGATTAAGGGAAAAATATTATGATGTAATATTACGAGTATTTTTAGTCATAATAGGTTTCAATAATAATCATAATATGGTGACTACAATCATTAATCTTATCATAATATGTTGCTCTTAGAATATGTTTACCACAACCATGTTTTTTCTCTGCGTGTTCATGCTTTAGATTTGCACTGCACGGTTGTTGGATGGTGTGCAAGAAGTGTTGGATGAGGTGCAGTGTACGTCTATTGTACGTCTATTATGTGTTGATAAGTAAGCTTACCCGAAAAAGATTTACGTCGGAAGGGAAGTCTGGAAGTCTTCATGCTTTAGATGTGCACTGCACGGTTGTTGGATGGTGTGCAAGAAGTGTTGGATGAGGTGCAGTGTACGTCTATTATGTGTTGATAAGTAAGCTTACCCGAAAAAGATTTACGTCGGAAGGGAAGTCTGGAAGTCTTCATGCTTTGGATGTGCACTGCACGGTTGTTGGATGGATGAAATGGTGTAGTGAATGTTTTGTGATCTTTGAATTAGTAAACACTGCTCTTGAAAGTAGCTCGTTCACATGGTGCGGCCCTAACAATGTGTTCAGGTGAGAGTGCGAAAATTCTAATGTCTTGAATGTTACTCTGCACAGGTGTTGTGAGAACCTAATAAGATCTTGGTTTGTAGCAGGTTTCCTTCACAAAAGATAAGCGTTGCTGAACGAAGACTAGGCTTTTTGGTTCAAAATGCTTTTCATGCAATTGAAGTCGGTAAGTTGGTTACACGAGGTGGCTGTAGTGTTACCCAAACTTACGCGGGTAGATGTTTTCCAAATTGCAATTGGAACCAGTGGAGTGGTTCGGTTGCGAGGAGGATACATCTGTGTCCTGTTACTATTTAACAGGAGCTGCTGACAGAAAACACGCAGCAAGAGATTAGATAGCTCGAACTTCCCAGCAAGAAGTTTGAATGTTTTCAGTTCCGTCAACTGTTAACATATTGCAAGATATGCGAGACCTTGTCAAGCTCTGTACATCGACATTTAGAGAAAAATGTAAAAAACTATGTGGCTAAAACCCACCATGCAATGAAGTCATAGTACAGGTAAGCATGTAAAACTCGGACATATGTACATACATATGTACATCCAAAATTACTATTTAAAAAGCTTTTATTAACAACCGTAGACTGCTTGTTATAAAAATGAAGCACAGCCGCGAATAACGTCGTAAAAGCCACTTTTTGCAAAAACTGTTTTTTTGCAGATAGCCGTTAACCTTACTCTCTTACACAGTTTAAACATCAAATCACCCAAAATTAGGCACCTTAACGCCTTAAGAATGGCATACAAAGTGTCAGCCAGTGGAAGAACGTTGTAAGTTACTAACAAAATAATGAAACCGAAATGGTTTGACAGTATGGAATAATGCTTTAAAAGCTTTTGCATAAATGTTTTTATTATCAAGAACACATTCACAATATTATTACAGTAACGGGCTGAATTTTATGTAAGAAGTATTCCGTTCAGTTATTTTTAAATTAATAAACATTTAAAATTCCAAGCAAATTTATTTTTAACTGATTCTAACAGTCATTCAAAAAACTAAGTGCATATTAATACCGATTTTCAGATGCAGTTAATATTGTCCGTTGATTACGTTTATATCTCCTTTATGAAAAAATTTAACCGCGAATTGCGTAAAAACAGTATTTACATAAAATTTTAAAAGTAAAATAATTGCTAAGCCATTCGGTCATGTTGCTGGTGTCTTATAATTGAGAGTTCTTCTGTAAACAACGTGTACAGTACAACAAAAGTAAAACAAACGTGTGTAACGATTAAGTAAATAATAATATTCTCTCTCTCTCTATCATTTAAAAAACAAGCGGACGGGTGGCTGCCTGGTATTTTTTAGAAATGCGGCTCTTTGTGGAGTAACCGAAAATTACTGAATTTAATAAAAAACTAAATATTCCTTTGTTTTTTTTAGGAATATTCAGTTAATTTTTTGATAGTTTATTTATATAAAATAACTAAAAATTCATTTGTTTTTACGGAACATGGAGTTGAATTTTTGACAGCAAAAATTAAATGAACTTCTCATTAAAAATAAATGAAAAATAAGTAGACCGGTTTTAAATGAATTTTCATTTATTTTAGAATACAATTTCATTTAATTTTACGTACAAAAAAATGTGAGTGCAATTGTGATTTTAAGTTGAACTGTTAATTTTAATTTCGATATTTTTAGATAGGCTGGAGTTCACCAAATTTAATTTTCATTAAATTATTTTTACTGAAGGAAGGAATTTTACAACTTTGTATTTTATTAAAAATTTTTTTTGACAATTTCCTTTGCTGAGCTGTGGCTCGAACCTGGGTTAAATTTACCTGTTTGAAGAATCACCACATTCTTACACCAGAATTTTTTGAGTTTTAACTTTTGCACCACTGCGGTGCCTGCCAGCCAATAGTCAAACATCAATCTTTAACCAGTGGTACTGGTGGTTCGAAATTAGATGCAGTTATCATGTTTAAAAGAGCAGCGTTTATGTTTAGTGCGGGTTTAAATAACTTTTGAAAATACGGTGAACTAATAAAAAAACATAATTCAAGAAATTTGGTCAAGTTATTAATATTTATGTACATTTTATTTCTTCTTAACTGTAATATTTTCAAAACATTATTTAATCTTTAATCAATTTTAATGAGAGTATTCCTTACATAGCGTTTAAAATTGACATGCTAACTTCTTCACTCATACATACATGCACACTATTTCAATTGTCTTGTCTACTGTCGTTTCGAAGACAGAAAAATTGGGCAGTAATTTGACATTTGCAGACACTAATTTTAACTGTTGGCTGCAAAACAATTTAAAATCAAAAAGAGAAAATGTATGTATATAAATATATTCTGCTATGATTTTTTATGTTTAAGGTAAGTTATTGTTTATCTAACATCGTCGATTTATACCAATTCTTTTCTTTTTTTTACTATTTATTTTATAATTTGATTAGTTAATATAAAACACGTGTTGCTGCAACTTACACTGTGTACGTTCGACAGTTTTGAAATTAGAACTGTCTTATTAACAGGCTGGACGCAAACGTCATGAAGACTGTTAGCAGTGTTTTTGACAACTAATATCTATTTTGTAAATGAAAAATTGCTTCAACTACGACTATTTTGTGCTATTTTTATTGCTACTCACATTTTTATCGTATTGCAACTTATTCCTTTTTTCTATTCCTTCTCAAATGTCATGTCATGTTAGACAATTTTCGATATTTGATTTAAACTTTCTTGCTCCCCAGATAAGGCAATAAGTCAACTGTGGTATGGTGTAGAGTTTAAAGATAAAAAAATATGTCCAATAAGTAAAAGAAAGAAAGTACAAGCGGTTAAGCCAGACGATTTGGTACTTAACGACAGTAAATATTTTAATATTGATTTATTGAAATGTTATATTTAAAATAGTAACTAACAATAATTAAAAAACCGTATTTTAACAATTTATTTTATGTCTTGCCATTTCCGGCCATTAATTTTCTCCATAACGGTTTCTGTTCACATATTTAGGTTTTAGGCACTCTTTTAAGCGGACAAGTCATGCAGTTAATTGTGGCCCTTTATATAATTGGAGCTAGGAGCTTCTGCATTTATTCGAAGAAATGAATTTTGGTGCCTTGAAATTTTTTGAAAAAAAAAGGCCAAGTCATAACTGAAATCCGTTGCATCAATTTGGTTCTAAGATAGAGTAGTAAAATAGCAGTTTTTCATCGATACTAAGACAGAATTTCTTCCAATAAGCCAAAAAAAATTTTAAATGCTTTACGTTTCTGCAATTACCAGCTTACCTGAACACCTGATATAATTATAATGAACAACTTTAATATGCTTGATGAAATATAAAAGCTATAATAATATTTTTATTACTTTGTTCATTTACAGATACATATAAGAACTTGCATATTTATTTGCATATTTTAATTGTAAAAAAGTATGTATGAAAGAAATAATGTTGAAAAAGAAATTTTCATATGCACAAAATTTATTTTTATTGTAATATTTTTTTATTGAACTTTAAATCAGTTTCTCAGGTAAGTAAATGAAACAATTTCACTTATGTATATGCTTATTTATATTTAACGATTTTAAGTGCTTTCAGTGTTGCTTTTGTCAAGTTAAAGTAAAATAAATTATTTATGCAGCGTATGCAGATTGTATTTAACCAGTTGTTAATATTTAAAAATCTTATGACAAAAATATTTGCTGAAAAAAAATCATTAACAAGTAAATGCAATTTAAACCCTAATATCAAGAGGAAACCGTTGTACAGTTTATTATTAAAGTTGGAAAAAAGTTTTTATTTTTTACATGCCATTAAATACTTATCAGCTGAAATATTATAGTTTAAGACAAATATCGACAATAACTATAAATATAACTGAACAATTGTAATATAAATCGCAATATAATATGTATAACGATAAAAGAATTTCATGGCATTTAAATGCAAAAAAAAATGCTTTTTAATGATTTTTTAACAATGGATGTATTTCTCCATAACCATGATTTATGGTCACACGATGGCATCACATCAAAAAATGCCTTTCCCATACCTGAGTGATAAATGTTTAAATGAACGAATACGTTAAAAAAAAAATTATTATAAAACATTCCTTTTTATGTATTTTATATAAAAGCGAATAAAAAGCACCCACAATTGAAAGAGGAGGACAAAGTGTAGTAAAAAAAACACAAACAAATGAGGTATCATTAAAGATTTAAACAAATGAACGGACTAACATTAAAACGACATCAAGAGTAAACACAGAAATTCTAGAGAGAAAATACATTATAAAAGTGTGAATACAGAGATTGCGTATTACGCTTCACGGGAAGAAAAACGAGGCGTTAGTTTCTAAATATTTAAGAATAATTTTCTATTATATAAATTGAATAATTAAATGCATACAAAAAATTAGTTACGGGCATGTGTTTATTTTTAAAGAAAACATATCAATCGATTTATGATTGAATTATGTACATTCATGGCTTATCATAAGGTGCAGTTTTTAATTAAACGGCAAACATAATATAGTTGTATTATAATTAAAGGGAAAAAATATATCTATTGTTAACCTTTATCTTGTACTGATGGGTCAAAATAGTCTAAACAGTTTTTTTGCTGGTTATTTTTAAAAGTACAGAGAAAATATTTTCAGTAGTTTTTTTTATTAATTAAAAAATTTTTTTGAAATGTATTTGCATTTAATTAATTTAATAATTGAATTAATTATTTTTTTGTTAAAAAATACATTAAAAAAAATTTGATTTAATTAACACTTAAATTGTTTTGAAATTAATTTTTAATTAAAATATTAAATTATTTAAGCATGTAGAATTGTCTTTGTGTATTATCAAAACCTGAGCTATATTTAATTAAACCAATTAACACATTGTTTGAAATGGCAAATTTTTTGATCATTTTTTTAATGAACAGAAAAAAAATTTCCAATTTTTAATTTTTAGTAATCAATATAATTATTTTGGCAATAGAGTTGAGTGTTTGTTTTTCTCCTCGCTCAAATGATTTGTTCCATTAAGTGTTCCAATTTTAATTTCAAAGTGTGACTGACTTGAAAATAGCTTCAAATCTATTGACCAACTTACTAAAACATGTAGCAGTTTAAATCTTAAAAGATCCTATTTGTATAAGTAGAATGAATTTAAGAATATCAAAGACAAAAAGAGAAAAAAAAATCTGAAAAAACAGAGCAAATGATTTGTAACAAAAAAATAATTTGTACTTGTCGCCAATGGCTGTTTGGCATCATTAAGATACAAACACGGTTTGTGTAACAAATTCTTATTTTAATTTTTTATTCATTGCTGTTGTTTTTAGCTTTTTATGTAGACTACAAATAAATGCAGAGAATTTTTTTAAATTTTGACGACTAAAAATCGCTTCATTCAATAAAAGTTAACTAAAAAAGTGGCTTGTAAATATTTTGCAATAAAGTTTAAAATTATTTTCTTTATGCTTAAACAATTTAGTTAAATAACGAAAAATTAAATCATCTAATGAAATGAGTTTTTTTGTCGTATAAGATTTTGTTTGTCGTGCATCAATCTAATGTTGATGGATAAGCTATACCTATGCGCATTTCACTGGTTGCTTAGGCCAGATTATCAGGAAACTTCATCCAAAGATCTTAGAAAAACGAAAGATATTATACAAATAAAACTGTTTAGCGTATAAGAATTATAAGCAACAGTTCTACTTGTATCAATTTCAAAAACAACAACAATAAAAGTGATTTTATCTTTTCTTACATTCCCCACTACAATTGGTTGGAATTCTCCCATTATTAATTGTAGTTGTAAGTAGGTTAAGAAAAAACGAAATAAAAACAAAAACAGCTTGCTTTACTTTTGTAATTATAAAGGGTGGTTACATTTTAAGGGCCGATGTTAATTTTGAATAAAACACAAATTATTAAGGAAATTATTGTCATTTCTTTTGATTATGGTAATATTGGTATGGTTGAATAATGTATAGAACAAAATATCGGGCTAATGGCCGCCGGGATCTCGGCGGCACACCTCCATCCGATGGTCCAAATTTTCGATGACGCTTTGGCATAATTGAGTTTCTATGCCGTTAATGTGCCGAATTATCTCATCCATTAGCTCTTGAATTGTTACTGGCTTATCGACGTAGGTGTACGTTCAAATAACTCCAAAGAAAGAAGTCTAACGGCGTCAAATCACATGATCTTGGTAGCCAATTGGCATCGTCACCACGTGAGATAACACGGCCATTAAATTTGTCGCGCAATCGAGCCTGTGTTCCATTAGCTGTGTAGCAAGTGGCACCATCCTGTTGAAACTAAATACCGTCCACATCCATATCTTCCAATTCGGGCCATAAAAAATTCGTTATCATCTCACGAGAGCGAATACCATTCACAGTAACTGGGTGACCGGCCTTATTTTGGAAAAAATACGGCCCGATGATGCCGTCAGTCCATAAAACGCACCAATCAATCCCTCTTTGTGGGTGAATTGGTTTTTCGGCAATCACTCTTGGATTAGCATTCGCCCAAATGCGGCGATTCTTCTTATTGATGAATCCACTGATGTGAAAATGTGCCTCATCACTGAAAATGATTTTCTTCTAAGTGCACGCTGTGTATTTTGATTTAAACGCCCATTTTCATCATAAGCCTGAGTAACTTTAACGCGATTTGTATCGCGATTTCGATTGTGTATCTTGCTATGGTTTAAATTGAGTTAGTCTGGAATTGAGAAATGTCAAATGAAATGCAGAAAAAAACTTTACGTTTTATAAAATAGTAAAATTCAAAGTTTTGTAGCTAAGCAAGGTGAAATACGGTTTAATCTAAAATTAATAAGTTGGCATCACTGATGCAAACACACAAATAAATAGATGCATAAACGCCCCCATTTCTTGCAAGTTATTAAAGCTATGTATATATATATATATATGTGTATGTGAGTATATGTGTGTGTATATATAGAAATACAAACAGACAAGGGACATTCTTATAACCAGACAAACTGTATTTGGGTTTTATTTATTTTCAGTTATTTTTTTGGGAAAGTTATAAAAAATACCCCATTTTTCGTATTTTTTCATTCTTAATTTTTTATTTGTGTTAATGTCAGTTAGTGAGACAGCTTCAAAACCAACTCCAGAATATAGGTTAAGTGAGGCCAAATGATAAACCACTGTGTTGAAAAATCTTTTAAACGAACAAAAAAATTTCATTTATTTGTATTTTTCATTTTTGTCGAGCTTTGTTTTTTTTATTTTTGTTACGGTTTTATATGTTTGTTGGCCATTTTTTATTCTTTGTCCTTAAACATACTATCACACTGATATGAAACATTGCCAACATTGTTGTGATGATGCTGATGATGACGATTCTATTTTTTTTCTCGCCCAGTATCCTATAAAAAATTTTTGCACAAAGTGTGTTCTTTAGTTTTTTCCGTAAAGTTTTTTTTTCGATTGCTCTGGAAAAATAATAAAAATTGCAAAGCCTAAAAACTATATTTTATAGTTGTAGTCGTATTATTGTGCTTAACTGTGTGTACGAGTATCTGTGTTATTTCTGTTTGTTATTTTGTTGTGGATAAAACTAAACCCAAAAAGTGGACATTTTGTAATAGTATTTTGGCGTCATGTCAAAATCTTATTGTTGATGATCTCGCTTTCATTTTTTTAGATTTTTTTGTGTTTTCTTGGTTTTCTGTGATTATGGACGCCAGTGTGGGTGCCAAGAGTGTCATCAATCTTTTTATTTAAATATAAAAAAATCTCTATATATTATTATCTTTAAAATATTTGTTTTTTTTTTGTGTGTTTTATTACAAGCAGTTTTTAAATTAATAAACTCAGATTTTATTTTATCAGTACAAGTGAATTTTGTTTGCAACATCTTTCCTAAGAAATCTTTCAGATGGTTTTTATGTAATTTAAAAACAAAAATCAAGGTTATTTTTGGGAATACAAAATTTTCATGTATGACGTGCTAAATTCCCAATTTTTTTTTAGTTTTGTGAAATACACTGAAATGTATTGTTGAGGGAACGCTAGGATAAGCTATTCGCATTTCACTTGTTGCTTAGGGCAGATCATCAGGAAACCTTTTGGAAAAGCCAAAAATGTTATACAAATAAAACCTTAAAGCGAATAAGAATTATAAACACTCTAAGTCTTACTTACAACGGTATCGAAGCCTTAACAAAACACCAAGAATAAACAGTGTGTATATCTTTCCTTACATTCCCCTACAAATAATTGCTATTTAAAAATAAAAGAAAAAAAAGATTTGGTTTTTCGTAAAGTTCTCAGAAACATAATCAAAGTAATTTTTTGGGAATATAATAAACTGGCAAGTGCACGGCTAAAAAAATAAACTGGCAACATGCTCTATTTTTGCGAAAATAATAAAGTAAGTTGTTTTTGTTTTCATTCTGTTTTATCTTTACCTACTTACAGCTGCAATTAATGTTAGATGAATTCCAACCAATTGTAGTGGGGAATGTAAAAAATGATAAACTCACTGTTAATTGTTGTTGTTTTGGTTTAAGCTTTGATACTGTTGCAAGAAAAAATGTTGCTTATAATTCTTATTCGCTTAGCAGTTTTATTTGTTTTTTATATAATTAGTTCTGCTTAAATTATTGGATGAAGTTTCCTGACGATCTGGCCTAAGCAACCAGTGAAATGCGAATAGCTTATCCTTTCAAGAATAAATGTGTTTTTATCAAGAATAAAAATTGGGCATTAAACACGACAAACAAAATCTTGTAAATTAAAGATCTTAGAAACAATTTTCAAGAGTTTTATAATTGTCTTGTCTTAAGGTACGTTCAGACTGATGAAATATTTGGTAGCAAACATTAAATATTTCATTAACGTAGTCTTAGCACAAAATATTTTTGAGTATCAAATAAAAGCTGATTTGGAGGAAATAAAATTATTTGCAGACAAACACATTTTTGTCCAATGCGACTGTGAACACAAAAAATCAAATATTTTAATAATTTTTGAGCAAACTTTTATTTGAAATTACAAAAAAGTGTAAGAGCAAACAACGACAAAAAATTTAAGCCATGTTTCCAATAGAAACAATTTTTTCTGTAAGTTTTCAGATTCTTTACAGTTTTAAAGTTTTTTAATAATTATTAGACTTCGCTATCATGCCACTATTAGCAAATTTTTGCGAATTTCCGCTAATTTAGCAATTTTTATCGAATTTTTCCCATTCCTTATACTTTAAGGGACTTTAAATCAATTGTGGCTTGTTTGAAGTATTAAACATTTTCGCGAATTTTCGTTATTTTTGTAAAAAAAATTTTTTTGTTATTTTCAATTTTTTTTTTAACCGATTTCAAATTAATTTTAGGGTTTCTTTCCAAGTTTGCAAATTTTCTCGAATTTTAGCTATGCTCGCGAAGAAACGATTTTTCCTGTGAATCTTTACAGCTTTAGCGATTTTTAATAAATATTAGACTTTGCTATCATTCCGCTTTTAACAAATTTTTACGAATTTCCGTTAATTTAACAATTTTTATTGAATTTTTGCCATTCTTTATAGTTTTAGGCACTTTTAATAAATTTGATGGCTTGTTTGAAATATCTTATTTTTTCGGGATTTTTTGCTATTTTTGCATCATTTTTTTTGCTTTCCCCGACATTTTGTTTTTAACCGATTTAGCGATTTTAAATATATTTTAGGGTTTGTTTCCAAGTTTCTAATTTTGCGCAAATTTTAGCCATGTTATCGTTACCCATGCCTGCCAGTTCTTTTTTTTCTTTTACATTCTCCTGTTCTAACACTTTAAGAGATGCTGGTCCACAGAATAAAACAAATACATTACTTTCTGCGCTCATTTTTACTATTTGTGAAATATAGTTTTATTTTTGAACACTTTCAATAAATTATTATTTGATGCAAATATTTGTTTAAGTCTGAACGCATGGCAAACAGCATTTAATTTATTTTATTTAATCATATTTGCCAACTGTTTCAACAAGCAAAAATTGTCAAATATTTAAGCTTAGTTTGGACATTAAACAAAATAATTATACCATAATATATTTTGTTGTTTTACACAGTTTAAAGCAAATATCAGGACAAATATTTTTAAACATTTCATTAGCCTGAACGTACCTTTACAATGAAAATATTTACATTCATATGAATTGAATTCGACTTCGTGCATATCTATATCCACTATGGGCAGCGGTCAACTTTCTGATCATAATTTTTAATGTATCGGCCACTCATTTCCATGGAACGCTCTAAACGCCTTTTCAGATGCCAGCTTGTTGGCATTAACCAATTATTTAATGTTGTCATATAAAATATTATATGGGTACTAAATTACATAGTCAAGGTAAGTTTAGATGAAAATAATTTGATTAATACATACAGGGTGTGGTCTGGGCAACGTCTTGTTAATTGATCAAAAAGCTGACGTTGCTGCATGGTAAAATATAAAACAACATTGACTGCAACGTGGCTGTTATTTCCAAAAACACTACCAGCATTAAAACCACAGTAGCGGAGTTCAGAATTAGTCTTGCAAAAGTGCCAATGCAAGATATCGTTTCTCTTTTGTTAAATCCAACAACAAAATATACAGAGTTTCCTTTAGATTTCATTAAAATGGTTCGATATTTTGCATTTGCACTTTTGCTAGCCTTATATAGAACGCCGCTATAGATATTATATCTAAGGAGGGTTTTTCAAAAATTTGACTATTCAACATTTGGTGTTTTTGCACAATTTGAGAAAACTGTTTTTTCGGAATGTCATTTTGAACTGGCATAATATACTTTTGAAAAAATCGTTACAGTTATAATTTTTTATCTGCTGTAATTACAGGTTTTTCCCCAATTTTGCTTTCGCAGAGTTTTCATTTCAATTTTGCCAAGCAAACAAGAAATAATAAAACCATATCTGCCGAAAATGGGATGATCAAGTATGAATGGAATCTCCTGAAGTAGTTTTTATATCCACACTGTTCACAGTGAATATTTAAAGTTGTATATTCCTTAATGGAAATGGCTATATTTTTTTATGGTTTTTGCGGTATTCAACAACGCTTTGCTATATGCACTCGAATTCAGATAAGCGCACGCTGGTTAATTGAAAAATCGCTTAAGTGCAATGAAACATGTTTCTGTATTGGTTTGCACGAATTTCAAAGCACTTAAAGAAAATCGCTTAAGCGAAAAATCGTTAACTGAAATATGTTTTGCTTAGTAATACGTTAACTTATTAGAAAAATAGCACCGCATAGAAGAAACAATTATGTTTAAAGAAAATGTTCATCCCTTAATTAAATAACATGGAACAAATAATGTGTGAAACACATTTAAAGATATTCAGCCTTATAAAAATAAATTAATATTTTTAGCCATCCACATATTAAAAAGAGCGTGTAAAAGAACCGAAACGCGTTTTCATTTATCCGAATTTCGTCTTATTTAAAATATCGTTTAAAATTAACAAAATTTCTTTATATTTTTATTTAGCTCAGCCGTATTCGACTGTACGTTTTTCACATTTTGTTACGTAACTGCCTTTAGAATAAAGTTTTTGGTTTAGTTCCATTATAATTGACCTATTGAGTTCATAATTAATTGCCAACCCAAAAAATGTAAACACAATAAAAAATACTTGTTCCGTTCACAATTTTTATTAAGAACTTATTCACTTAAGAACTTATTCACAATCTTTATTTACAGCTTTTGTTCACATTTTGCTATTGTGATCTGCACACTTTAATATTTGTACTAATACGGACTACAGTGCCAACATTCGCGAGTATTTATACTCCTTTCTCAGGTTTCTAGATATTTCCGGCATTTTGCAACTTTTAGTTATCTTAAAATTACTACTATACATCCTAAATTAAAGTTTAACATAAGGCGTAACATTTATTTGGGAACTTGATAGTTCTTTAGAGTGGGGTTGAAATATAAGCATGCATAGCAATTTAAACTTTACATTAGCACTAGAAAATTCTGTACAGTGATTTAACACTAGAAATATGCATAACTAACACAATTACAATTTAAACTCATAAAATAACTGACAAATACAAGACAGCCAATAAATAAAACTAATTCATAACTAAAATTCTTTTCGTAACAATATATTAAAATAAAAAAAAAAAAAACTTTACAGTAAGCCAGTGTAGTTCAATACCTTTTTGAAAAGTTCTCACGCATCCCGAAGAAAACTACTATTTTTCCTTACGCGTTAAAAATGTGTCTCTATAAAAATCTGAAAAATGCGATTATTATACATGCATACACAGATATAATTATAAACTTTTTTTATGTTTATGAACTATTAAATCTGGGAGCTACTTATTTATTTTATTTCTTATTTCTTTCTTTTTGTTGTAAAGCATTTATTTGAGTTTTCACAACACTGCACAAAAATTTCGATTCGTTCCGTATTGGTTGAAATAAAATTGCTTTCGAATCGAAAAAGTATTCAATCAAGACTGCCAGAATTAGGCTCCAGTTCATTTTATAAACTAAAAACTAAATAAACCAAAACAAAACATAAAAAACAAGTGATATAATTTTACTTAAAATCACATTTGATCACTTTTACAGGTGTTAATTTTGAACGGTTAACAATCGTACACGGGAGAGGATACCACTTTTTATAGTTTTTTTTAATAAGTTTTGGTACACTTACTTGTAAAAAAGAGCGCAAAATACAAATTGAAGATACAATTTTTCGTCTAATTGTGAATTCTTAGAGCGAACATCAGTGATGATAGAAAAATTCTTTAGCAAACTGCATTGGCATGTGGCAGCAAACAATTTTTCATTAAATTTTTCATTTTGGTGACTTTACTTCAAAACTGTGTAATGCTCATCTTTTACAAATTATCTACTTTTTGCTCTGGAAAAGATATTTTCACAAAATAACTGTTTAATGATGACTCGTTCCAAACACAACATACTGTAAAATATTAACGATCCTTAAATTGTTATTTATTTATTTCACATTTTGTCATTACATTATTTTTCTTGTACTAAATTTAACTTCCTAGTTGATCTTTTTTAAAATCATTACAACTCACTCTAGTTTCAACCGTAGAACAATAAACAAGTGAAGCAACAGAAAAACATTGTGACCCAATAAAACAAACTAATATTATACATACCTACATAAACAAAAACAAAACTGTGAACAAAACAAAATACATGTAAATAAAACTAAAATACCAAAAACTAAAAATAAAACAAAGTGTTTATTTAAATTTAAAATATAGTGAGTGAGCCGTGTTAAATTTGAGGTAACAAAATTAAAGTTCAACCCTCAAACAATAACGTTAAAATCAAAAAAAAAAAAGAATAATATCCCTAAGATTTGGGATTTCCCCTACGTATAACATCTCTGCGTAAAACTAAGAAATAAATAATAATCATACGCACCGGTTCACTAATGTCCATTGTAAAATATTATCTTTATTTATATGTATATGTGACGCGCAAAATAGAAAGGGACCTAAGGGTAAAAACCGGTTTTGTTCAGGAGAGCCATTTTAAAGATTTTAATACGTGTATCTTTGGTGTACCATCACTTCATAAAACGCGCATATCTCTGGGAGGGAACACTTTTGGGGCATGGGATCGGTCTCATTCGATGCTCAGATGTTGTTCTCTATGCGCTGTCACATATATAAAACAGGATGTGTGTATGTATGTAACGTACGGACTACAACACGGCTTGGCCGACTTTAATGAAATTTTCAGGAAATCTTTATAATATTCAGGCGGGTGACACTGTGAAGTCTGATTTTTGATTTTCGGTCTGTGGGCGGAGGGGCGTGGCAAAATCTAATTTTCATATTGCACCACCAATGACATATTCATATATTTTTTTTTTGCTTTTTTTTTATTTTTTTTTTAAAGCCGTTGTCATTTATTTAATTATGTAGTTCCGAAGATATTTCCAAAAAACTTATGTTAATAATGATCCAATATCAAAATTTTAAAACTTTCGAAATGTTGCATTCAAAAATCCGAGCTTTTGGTTTATATACATCAAACACTGTTCACCAAATTTAATCGAGGCAACAATCATCGGTGACAGATTCAAAGGTGAAGACGTACTTATTCCATGAATTCCGATGAATTCCAACAATTTACCATTCCGATTGAAGCGACTCCGATTCCCTTTGCGTCTTGCCTTTGCTATTACCATCAACAAAGCACAAGGCCAATCATTGTCTATTGCTGGCTTAATTTCGAAAAATTCATGTTTTTCACACTGTCAGTTGTATGTGGCTTGCTCCCGAGTTGGCACGCCAAAAAATTTATACGTTTTTACACAAAATAAAAAAACAAAAAAATTTAAGTCGTGTGGTAATACAACACTAAAGTTTGCTTGGGGCCAGCAACGCGGACCGGGACAGCTAGTAGCAAATAAAACACATTTTAATTTTCTAACGTTTTAAACAGTTTAAAAATGGTGATGCAAGTACAAACCCCTACAGCAGAGTACATTAATAAAGTTCGTGAAAGTGTACCTTATTTGGAATCCATATGCAATCATGTACCCGCAAGACCAAAATTATGTTATGACGTTAAGACTCATGTTAAACTTTTTGTACCAATTGTGATGTAGATATCTTCATCTGTATGAGATTTGTTTAGTTTTAAGTGATTATAGGATTGTGATGTAGATATCTTCATCTGTATGAGATTTGTTTAGTTTTAAGTGATTTAAGAAAGGGGATTTATATTGGACCTGTGGCTAATTTTGGATCTACCAGCACAAAATTTTGTCATGATATTAGTAGCTATCGTTAAAAATTGTCGCCAATTTGTATGTCAATAAAAACGTTTATAAGAAGTAGTTTTTGTATGGGAGCTATGATTAAATATGGACAAAGCCCAAACAAATGTTTAAGATGATTTAGAATACAACAAAATAAGAATGGGCCAACTTCAATCTAAATACCAACACGGTTTATGAGCACAATTGCTGTGTCCGATAGAAGTTTGCATGCGCCCAGGTTAAATAATGGTCTTATTCTCACGATTTTCAATAGGCTATATCCATATAATAAATGCCTCTTAACTAAATTTCATCAAATTATCTTAAAAATTGCGACCTGTTACTTGCGCACAAGGTTACATGGACAGACACCCAGCTTTTCAACCGAATGAACGGACAGACAACGTTAGATTAGCTTAGATTCTCAGCCAATCAGTTTATTGAAAGGTGCGTCTTGGACCATAATTTTCTAGTGTTACACACATCCGCACAATCACATAATTCCGTTTCCTACTATTGTAGTGTGTGTAAAAAAATATTTCATAATCAGGACAAGTTTAAATATTCACAAAAAATTTTAAAATATGCATGCAAAAACCCCGAAAATTTTGCACAATTACTTGTTCGCAAAAACACAGACTTATAATCTTAAATTAGCTTTATTGTAACAACTGCTTATTAGAAAATACAATAATGTGTTTTGTCAAGTGTTCAAATTGAAATTATCTTTGGTTGTCAAACACAACCACAAAATAAATTGAAAATATACGTTCAGCATCAGTCGTTACTGGTGCATACTTAAATAATATTAGTTCTAATGGAGATATTGTGTCAATACATTCATCGGTCACCTTAAAGAGGGTGTAAAAAGACTTTTAAATAAATTTTAATTTATTTATTTAAATCAACATAATATGAAAAGTATTCAGTTTTTTTAGTGTTTTTCATATGCATTTTGCTACACGTTCAATCAATTGTGTTGTAAAAATAGCATATTTACTTTGAACAACTTTAAATTCCAATACTTTATAGCGAATAGAATAGTTTTTGCAAAAACTCAAACCATCAAGCAATAATTATGCATTTATGTATAAACGTCATAATTACCATGTATTAATTTGGGGTTTCTTGCTTAAATATGTGTTCAAAGTGTTAAAAACAGAGAAATTGTTTTTTAATTATATGTATTCGTATTTAATTCCTGGTTTGAAAGGCTTTTTCAAAATACCTAACTAAGCTAACAAGCTTAAGCAATTAGCTAATTAGCTAAATAAGGTATTAAATATTTAACTTTTTTTTTTTGATTTAAATAAATTTTTTAAAGACAAACTTCAATAAGCCAATTTAAAAAAAGAAAGCTGAAAAGAAGAGAATATAAAACAAGACTGAATTTGCCTTAATTTATATTTTCGAACGATAGTCTAAGAAGAAAAACAAGAGCCAAAAAAGGAAAAAAAAACTTCAAACACAATTCTGATGATTTATTATCAAAATGTTTTAAAATGCCCCTTTGCAATAGACCTTTAAAAAATTGTATTAAATTTGGCAAAAACTCTTATCAATCTTCAACAAAACCCTAAAATAAGAAAAATTACAAAGAACTACAGAAGCATACATCTTATTCAAGTAAGTAAAAGGAACATTTATCATAATTTTAAAATACCAAAAACAAAAAACATTGTGAAAAAAAATCTTGGACTTACGAAAGATTTTTGTTAAGAAATTATATGTATTAAGAAGTGTTATCATTAATTTATAAAAATGTTCTCTCCTTAAAATCATAAGTAAGATGTTTAGCCAAAAGTATTTAATAAAAGAAAATAATACAAAAAAGTAGAGTAGATTTATTATATAGTCCCTTTGATGTTTTTAATAAAACCCAAAAAAAAAAAAAAAAATACTAACAAAAAGGAATAAAAACTGTTCAAAGCAATGTTTGCTGTCAGATGGACAAACAAAGTTATGTATTAGGTTATAATGACGGAAAGACAGATTATTTTACTTAATATAAACTATAACGAGTATAAAATCTAAAACTTTTCAATTATCAAAAAAAAAAAAAAAAAAAAAAGCAGGAGGGAACACCGGCAGCAGTCGAAGAACAAAAAAATTATTATTTTTTATAGTTGTTTGTACTAACACCAAAGCTTTTCATAATAAAAATATATTGAGGAAACAAAGAACAAATTTTAAATCATCACTAACAGTGGGCTGCCAATGAAAAATTACAGTAAATCGAATATTTTATGAATTGTTTAAGAAGCTGATAGTTGCTTTTTGTTAAGTTTGCTTTGAAATATCATTATGAATCGACTTACACCGGAGAAACGCGTGCAAATTGATGAAATTTTTAATCAAAATAATTCGGCGAAATTCGGGTGGAAGCACAAATTGATATTGATTTTGAATATCCATTCAAAACTTTATTTATTTATTTAAACAATAATTTCATACAATTTTCTTTCTAATAAAGCCCGTTTCATTAATATTTAAAATATATTTCTATGTTTAATTATGATTTAAACCAGTGTCACTCTTTAAAAAAACACCCTTTAGATCACAAGGTCTATATATTGCCAATTTGAGATAAAAACAACAACGGTCATTATCATACGCCCATAAAGAGTGGTCCAACCAAAACGCATGATGTAAATTGTAAATAAAACAAAAAAATTTCATAGAATTTCCTAAATATTTTGTACTATTTTAGAAGGATCAAGGACAATTAAGTGTGAAATAAAATATCGGCCAAATACTCGCCACGGCTTCGGCGGCTTACCTCTATCCGATGGTCTATAATGGGCCGAATCATCTCATCCTTTAGCTTCTGGATTGTTCTTGGCTTATTGACTTTTTTTTTTAATATACCCAAATAAAGAACTCCAACGGTGTCAAATCAAATGATCGTGGCGGCCAATTAATATCGCCACGACGTGATATAGCACGGCCCTTGAATTTCTTGCGCAAAAGAGCCATTATTTCATTGGCTGTGTGACATTTGGGGCCATCCTGTTTGAATCACATATCGTCCAGGTCAATATTCGCAATATCTGATCTCAAGAAGTCCGTTAACATATCCCGATAGTGAGCACCATTCACGGTAACTGCTTGGCTGACATCATGTTCTCACTATCGCGAACAACAGCAATGTTTTCCGCAGAACAAACTGGGCGAGCATGCACAAATGTTTTAATATTTCCAACAGACCCAGTTTGCTGATATTTGCGCACTATTCTCTCGACTGTTGACACATTGGTCGATTATTCTGTCCAAAAAATCAAGAAGTGCACGAAATGCATTTTGATTCGAACATCCATTTTCGAAATGGGATTCAACAATCTTAACACTGATACAAATTAATGTAAAATTTAGTTGGGAAAAAAAACTTGACGTGTAGGTGTGATTCACTTAAACCAGTTATCAAATGTACCTACAATTTTGGGTTAAAATCAAGGACCACAAAATATTTCCTTGCGATATCACAAATCATTAACAGTATAATATGAATAAAATAATCCCTCTGTGCTTTTACTGTACTCTAAGACTATTTTCATATGCCTCAAAAATGTTGAGAGAAATAAAGTTGTTTTATTGTATGGATTCACTAATGCGTTGCCACCGTACCGCAATATTAAAGAATAGATTTAAAGAACACAACATACACAAAAACTCGAACAAAGCACACACCCACCCATACAAATGTATGTATCTAGACTAGAGTTTGTATGTATGTTCGTACAATAGTTGGAAAAGGTACTACAGGTGGACGACGGTTTAGATAAACGACCTCATAAAAAATAACGCATTTAATGTGTTTTTGATGACATGTCAAGCAAAAAATTTTAAAATTTTTTCTTTCTTCATAGTGGGTTTTTTTATGTGACATACCAACAAAAGCAACAAATAACAGCAACAGAAAGGAAAACATTTTTTTTTTCTTCAGTGAAATACAGAAAAAAAGCAATGGTGTCTAAACAGCAGCAGAGAAATGAAGATAAAGGTGAATTGATAAGGGTGGCTTTAGATTTTATTTTGTATGTTTTGGATTTCAATAGCAATCCGTGGTGTTTAAAGTGCGTACGAAAATTTAAAAGGACAAAAGAAAAACATTCAAAGAAATTCACATAGGACACGCATAATAATATATGCAGTTATGTTTTTAAAATGTATAACATTTAATGGAAAAGGTAAAATGTATAGAAATTAGGAGATTAACTTTAATTTCGATCAAAATTAAATTTTGGTTTAATAAATTTTAAGACGTTTAATAGTTTGTTAAAAACAAATTACAAGTAAGTTGCGAAATTTATTCTGCAAAATGCGTGGCGTGGCGTGATTTGGACCAACTGAGACGAACTGAAATTTATTTCCCTTGTAAAAGTTATTATTTTTTTAATAACAGTTTTTGTAAAAAATTTAATTTTTGGCAAAAAAAATAAAGTCAACTTTTTATTTTCAGAAATCAATTTTCAGGGATAAATGAAAAATTTTGCTTGTTTCCCAAAAAGCAAAAACAATAAGAATTAAAAAAATGTTTTAAGTTTAAATAATTTTATACTGAAAACGAAGCAAATAAATTAAGAAAAGAAAAAACATTTTTTTTACTAAGCCATTAAAGAAATTTACTAAATTTAACCTTCAAGTTGACAGCAGTTGACAGTTATTACTTTTTTTTAATTTAAATACAAATGTATACCTTTTATGGAATGGCTTAAAACTTATAAAAAGAAATGGAAGAATTTTAATAAAAAAAAAACAATTTCAACAAAAACTAAATTTTCAACTAAAAGTAAATCTTTCGTATATCAGCTCAATCAAATAAGTAATTCATCTTCTTTTTAAAGATTTTGCTAAGAAATTCAAAAGCCCACAATATTTTTTATTAAATGATAACAAATAATAGAATTCAAAAGTAAAAGTGCTGTGCCGAATGGTAGATAAAATCCAATGAGAGTTAGAATATTTCAGGAATCTATGATGAATTATAAGATTCACCATTAAAATTGATTGCGGCTTTATTCGTATTAAGTTATGTACTGCAAGTACGGCTTAAATGAGACCTGCATATATTAAATAATGGGCCGATTATGACAAATTTTTGCGATTTTGTTTCTAGTCATAAAAAACTAAATTTAATCTAATATAAGCAGAGGTTTTTAACGGAACCTTTGCTAGATTATGAACGAAAAACACTCCAGACAAATTTAGTTTCTTTTGCTTACCTTAGGTACGAGTCGTGCTCAAAAATTCAAGTAAGAATAACACTAAAACGTACTTAAAACAATCCTATATAGGATTACTTTCGAAAATAATAATAAGAAATTCTTAAACCAAGTAAGAAAAATATTAAACTTTTCGTTGATAGTGCCACTCTGAGAATTAAATTACAAAGTGAGCGATTTAATCTCATTTAACTTATCAAATTTTGTTGTAGGCACTACAACAACACCACGCAAGTAGCTAAAAAACCGATTTGCTTGTTGTATTTAGGAACAACAAAAACACCAGAACAAGACGAAAGCACACTATTTTCATGTTTGAAAAGTAAACTTGAGAACTCTTGCTTCTCAGTTAGTTTACATTTTTAGTTATACAAGTACATTGAGTTTTTAAAGTAAAAACCATATAAGAAATAATGCGGGTGTCTTATAATTGAAACTCTCTAATTTGTAAAACGGGTAAGTAAGTCAATCATAATATAATTGTCCTTCTAATTTACCTTTTGGTTTTTTTCAATAACGAGTTCAGGATTGAAACAACTTTATAATAGTTGAATCAAAAGCGTTTTTAGATTGGTTTAATCATGGTTTTACTTAAATCAATCTCATTTGCGGATTATTTGATGTAAGAATTCGGAAGTGAATATGGATAAATTATGTATTTCGCTACTGAAAATCCGTTCTTAAATCAATATTTCTGTACTTGATTCAAAAAATCCGTACTGTCCGTACTATAAATACCGCTTCGGATTGATTTGAGTACGGATGGACTGATTTTTCATTGAGTGCTGTCTAATAAAATAAAAACGTTAGTCTTTACAGTTTTAGGCGTACAAAACCGTCTTTCGAAAGTGTTTTTTATATGGGGTCTATGGTTAATTATGGACTGATCTTCATTAAGTTTTACAGTGCAATTTCTTCTGTTATAGCACTATGACTGACCAAATTTTACTACAATAGAAGTATTTATACCGTTTTGGGAGTACTTAAGTATTTTCCAAGAAGGGTTTTTATATGAGATATATGGTAATTTATAGACCAATCATTAAGAAATTAAAAAGTCTTGTGAAACTCAGTTGTACCAAATTTTACTTAAGTATAATTCGTTTCGGTTTAATGGCATTCAAATGCAGTACATGATTAAAAGGTATTTTAAACATATTTGTAAAAAATGTAATGTCAAACGGAACATTCCTCCACCAATTTATGTAAGTGTTTGTAACATGAAAATTAATTTTTAGGAGGCTGTGCATTTGGGTTATTTTTCCACAAAACCGATTGCACTAAATATCAATCCTAAACTGCTTAGAAGGACTAGAAAGAAATTGACGCTAAACTTGATCATTTCTTTTAAGTCGTGTGAGAGCGAGCGTGATGTCAACAGACGGACATGACTAAATTGACTTGCTCTGATTTTTTTAGCCCTTGGAATTACTCAAGAGCCCAAAATATGTATTTACTTTACAGGGGTTTAGGTGAATATAAAAAATTTTTACAGGAAATATTAAACTTATTCACAACAAGTGTTGGTGGGTATAAGGAACGTTGAATGACAGACTTCTATGCTTTCCTCTATTAAATATCGGATATTTGCAGTAATAATTTTCTTTAAACCTCAAGTCAAAAAATAAAATTCATAAGTTTATAAATCTTAACTTAAAGATCTTAATACATGAAAGCACAAATAATAATAAAAAGTTTATAAAAAAAAAAAAAATAAAACCATCAATAGTCGTCCTCCGACATCATAAAACTTTTAACTGTCGACGTACAAGATTAGTTTTCTTTTATATAGAAAAACAAACACGTACATGCACATTCGCTTTTAAACAATCCCCATGAACATTTTTAGTCAATAAGTGTCAGAAATACGACCTGCAGTTAACACAAGTTAATGAATTAATAATTTTATACCGACTAACTAAAAGCGGAACTATTTGTTTAGCGTAATTGGACAAACTTTTTACTTTTGTCATACATGTCCAAAAGAACACCAAAAGTTTTCAGTTGTGCAGTTTGTCGGTTAAGAATCGTGTTCTATTTGAGAATTTTCGATAATTTTATGATAGACAATCAGTGAAATTAAAATCACCGCTATACCTGGTTTTTATAGAATTCAAAAATGCTTTCGACACGTTGTCCTACACCGCCATGTAGAGTTCATTAGAGTGCAAAGGAAGTCCAAAAGAAATTATTGATATCGTTAAGGCACTCCAAGGTAGTAGGAGTGAATCAATCTCAATAAAATCTGGGTTAAGGCAGGAAAGTGTACTATTTTCTTTAGTTCACAACATTGTCCGGGATTATTTTATGGTGAAAACTGCCCCGAGCATAGAAGAATAATTTAGTGTCTCAATAAAAGAAACTGCAATAACAGGATTGAAGATTGACATCGCTAGGGCTGAGGCAATGAAACTGCAATAACAGGATTGAAGATTAACATCGCTAGGGCTACGGCAATAAATCAACGCAATAAATAATGTGACCTCATGTCAAAGGAGCTGAAGCACAAAAGAGCTGGTAGTTTGTTGCACATTTTTTTCTAGTCTATAGCTGCAATTGTGACCAAATAGGAAAACAAAATTTAAACTAGTTTCCGAGATATAAGCGTGGGAAAAATTTCATGTTATTCGAAAAACAAATATCTAAGCCAAAATATTCATGAGACCATAAAATACAAACGGCAGCTAAAGTAGCAAGCCCCAAAGATGGTTAGGGTAGTTTCGATAGGTACTTCGAGAAATTTCACACGAAAAAGATTTTGCTCTCTATAACGTAGAAAAGGTTGCACCGTATTATGTTAGATAGCTATGTAAGACCGAAATAAATTATGCTCTGGTTCTTATTATTTTCCTTTTAAATTATATTAAAACAAACGAGTAAAATTTACCTTTTGAATTAAAGCTTATTTATCGGTAAAATTATTCTAACCATTTTAGAAACTATTTAGACTATTCTGTTTCAAATCTTATATAAGTAGGTTAAATATTTTTTCTTAAATGTTCGGAAAATACACTAAAATTTATTGTTTGAGGAAAAGTTATACTGAAAGAATTTTCTTCACAGATCGTATGGATTTTGACATTAATCCAATGAAAAATTACTGTTCACGCCAGAACAAGAATGGTTACCCATCCCTGACCTGGAGTGTGTGGTGCCAAGTCTTCATAGATGGACTTGACGTTCAGGGTGCACTGCAGTAATTGGAACCTATTTGTTTTTAACCTTTTTTCTTGAGAGTACTTCGGGCTACCATTTTTTTTTCTGTATCTATTGTTAATTCGTTTCTTAAGCCAGTCAGTCGTTTTTGTTCTGATGCGTTTAGTTTTACATTGAAATCCTGAATTTTTTAAAACAATAAAATTGTAAAATTTGAATAATCAACATAATCTCCTGGTATTGCCTTTATTTTTATCCTTTTTGTGGATTACTGTATCGAGTCTTGAGGTTCCAGTTTGGTGAAGTTAGCCGCCTTGACGCCGACGACACTTACATTCCAAATAATTATTGGTCCTTCGAACCGGATTTCTAGTGGGGACCGCAAGTCAAAGTAAAGGTGATATATTTCTTTTGACATTTTCGATTCTTAATGAAGTTTTTTCTTATAATATTTTGCTCATTAATAAAAACAATTTTACGAGAACTAATACTTTCGGCACTTTATACAAATAGAAGAATTTTTTTTGTAATAAAGTTTTAGAAACACTGGATAATTGATCCCAGTATTTTATATAGCTTATTTATTTAGCTTAGACCCGAACCAACGTCTACATAAAAAAGAAATTTCGAGCCACCCTGCTGTGTTACTTTACAACTCTGTTTTTTGTACCTGGGTTTTTTGTCTTTCTGACATATCAGTGACATTTAGCCATTTTGTGAAAAAATTCAACATACATACATAAACCTTTAAATTTTAGTTGTGCAGTGAATTAAATTATTTAAATTAAATTAAATATTGAAAAAAATGGACTGCTGTTACATGATCAATTTTATTAGTAAAAATTTAAGTTTGCATTAATTTGAAAATATATATACATACATATATTTCCACCAAGTTGCCCGGGAGTTTTGTAAGATAGTACGTTGATTGGATGTTTAAGACAAGCCGGAAAAATTAATTGATATTTTCTTTGTGCTGTCGACGTTTTTTGATACGAAAAGGTAACAAAAAGGATCAAACCTAGCCTCTGTTTAACCAGCTGGAGGTTCTCGGCGGTTAAAGCAAATTTTGTTCAGGTGTTTTTCCTATTTGTCAGGCAAAAACCGTGAAGTACGTTTCTTGCTTTATAGACGGTGCTCCAATCTAAATCTAAATAAAGCGTTTTGTTACTTGGTGAGTTGATTATATTATACATATAAAAAGTTGAAGTGGTATTTTACAAATATATATGTGATTGGTATTATTTCTTTTGAGAAAGACGCAGTACAAATTAGGGCTAGATAATCAAATGGCAAAATTACCACATATAATATGAACTATTACCCACACACAAAGCTGTTCTTCTGAATATTGGAGAAGCGTTTTGCCAACGGCTGTGGCCTTACTTGGAATCTTCAATTTGATAGAGCGGACAGTTTTTATATTAGGGCATATGTACCAAAATATGACTTATGTATAGGTGAGGTATGTGTGAATATATAGAAGTGTGTATATATTGTGTGATTGATCATTGGTCGCAATATTTATAGAAGCGCTGTTAATTGTTGTGTTCGATATATTAGCTGAAGTTACTGTCGTCGGCTCTGGTAGAAGATAGCTTGCTTGAGTATTTACCCACTTTACCATCGTCTATATAGAAGCGGGAGGCATATACATATATTCTTGGGAAACAAGAAACCGATAGTACCGATTTTAGTGGGTAACAAACGTATTGCTTTTATTCTTGGACGGTTATTAAGTCTCTGATTTTTGAAAAGGGGCTTACATTTGTTAAAGTTTTTTATTTTTTGTTGAAGATATATTATATTTTTTGAATTTGAGTGGCTTGGGGGTTCAATATGGTAAAGTCGGATAATTTGCAAAAATTTGAGAAGTATGCGGCGCTTTTTCTTGAGCTTGAGAAAGACTTTAATGAAACTCATAAAAATAACCAGACATCTTTTACAATTGAACTCGAACAGGGGGAGTTTAAGGCCACGTGGGAAAAGGTTAGGGTGAGTTATGAAACTTTTGCTACCGCGAGTGGTAACGCTGATTCCGAGGAGGATGTCGAGGCTGCAAAATATCTCTTTAAAGAGTGTAGACTAGCCTATATCACTTGTGCTGCGTTGATGGGAGAGTTGTCACAATCATTCTTGAGTAGACCTACACTTTCTTCGACTCAATGTGTGGTCAATTCAAATGATGCCTCCAATGCGGGAAGTCATCATATTAGACTGCCGCCATGTACGACTGAACCATTCTATGGTGATTATCAGTCATGGCCGACCTTCCGGGATATGTTTGTGGCAGTGTATATAAACGGCACCTCACTGACTGCAGTTGAGAAATTATTTTATCTTAGACAAAATACCCGAGATGAGGCCTTAGAGATTGTCAAGAAGTCTCCTCTTACTAATGAAGGCTTTGAAACTGCGTGGAAGAATTTAAAGGACCGCTATGAAAATAAGAGGATTTTAGTTAATATTCAACTTAAAATATTATTTAATTTAGTAGAAATTGTATCGGAGTCAGAGATATTAATAATTGTATTTCAACTCTTAATTTGCATAACATTGATATCCGAAATTGGGATTCGATTTTTATTTTTCTTTGCTCTATTAAGTTGCCTGATTTAACCTTGTCATCTTGGGAGCAGTCAATCAAGGACAAAACGGAGATTCCAAAGTGGGAGGAAATGGATAGCTTTCTCACTTCTCGTTTTCAGTCCTTAGAAACCGTTTCAGGTATTAGGGCAAGCCCAGCGGAGTATACCGCAGGGGCTAGCTCCCGTGCGAAAGTTTCGTTTGATAATAATTCTCGTCCTAAAGGGGAACATCGCTCCGGACATGAGAGAAACAACTTTTCTGGCAGGAATATTAGAAGTTACCAAGCAGGGATAGTAAAGAGATATTGCCCCTGCTGCTCGAAGGACCATTTGTTGAAGACGTGTCCCTCATTTTTAGAATTAGGTCCGGGGGAAAGATTTTTGGTGGTCAAAAGGAACAACTTGTGTATAAACTGCCTGGCTGCTGGTCATAGACTAAACACGTGCCAAAGCGCCTGCAGTTGTTCGGTGTGCAAATTGAAGCACCACTCTTTATTGCATAGAGAGGTGGTGAGTGATAGCCAAACTGACGGACCAAGCACTAGTCAGGCTGCGGCTCAAAGAGCAGCCGTTCAAAACTGTTTCGCAACGACGGCACGACAAATTCTGTTGGGTACTGCTATAGTCGACGTGGTCTGTCGTGGCGAGGTATTTTCTGCGAGAGCTCTTATTGATTCCGTATCGCAGGCAACTTTCATTTCGGAGGGTTTGCAGAGAAAACTTGATTTATCAACTAGGGGCGTTAGAGCCAAGGTTTCCGGACTAAATGGTGCTTCAGCGGGTTTAGTTCAGAAGCTTTGTTCGTTCGAATTGGCCACTCCCTTAGATAGACGATTAAGGATAAACGTGGAAGGGATGGTCCTACCTAGATTAACAGGAAATTTGCCTGCAAGGTCTGTAAACGTTTCACATTCTTCATTAATGGGTTTGACACTAGCCGATCCCAGTTTTGCAAAGAGCGGAAAGGTGGATTTACTTATTGGAGCTGACATTTATTCGAAAATTATGAAGGATGGTGTAAGACGCAATATTATGGGAGATTTGATGGCGCAGGAAACAATATTTGGGTGGATTTTGACTGGTTCTCTTCCTGATCGTGGCAATCGGACATTTACAACATCTGTCTCATATTTCACAGAATTAGACTTAGATAAACAGCTGGAAAGGTTTTGGGACTTAGAGGAGCCTCCAAGTGCACCTAAGTCTACCCCGGAGGATGAATACTGTGAAGAGCATTACAGAAACACTACAAGGCGAGATTTGGACGGTCGGTATATAGTTTCCCTACCCTTTAGGGCGCAATACTTGAGTGACAGTGGGCTCGGTTCATCTCGGGACAGGGCTCAGCGCCAGTTTTTAAGAAATGAAATGTCTCTGTTAAAGAGACCGGATTTTAAGACCACCTATGACAGCGTTCTTTCAGAGTATGAAATTTTGGGTCATATGGCTTTAGTTGTGAACGATGAGATGAAACCCTCGGAATCGTTCTATCTGCCGCATCATGCTGTTTTCAAGCCTGAGAGTTCGACTACGAGGGTCAGGGTGGTATTTAATGCATCATGTCGCTCGTCTTCTGGGTTAAGTCTTAATGATGTTTTGTATACAGGTCCCATTCTGCAGCACGATCTTACGTTATTAATAGTAAAGTGGCGCTTCTTTCGTTATGTGTTTAATGGGGATATTGAGAAGATGTACCGCCAGATTTTAGTGGATGAAGGACACACGAAATTTCAACGCATTGTCTTTCGCCGTCATCCAATGGATGATTTATTAGACTTCGAATTGAAAACCGTCACATTTGGGATGAATTGTGCCCCGTATTTGGCGATTAGAACATTGCATCAATTAGCCAGTGATGTTCAAAATCAGTGGCCGCTGGCCTCTCAGATACTACGTAATATGATGTATGTTGACGATGCGTTAGCCGGAGCTCATGACATTTCTGTAGCGATTGCAGCTCGTAACGAGTTGATATTGGCTTTAACGTCAGCTGGATTTTGTATGAGGAAATGGACCTCAAATGATAGGCGTATATTGCAGGACTTACCAGCTGATTTTCTTTTAAAACAAAATTTTCTGGAAATTGATGGGGATAGCACCACCAAAACATTAGGTATAAGGTGGAATGCTAGATTGGATGAATTTTACTTCTCCACGTCTGCTCTTATCGCGAAAGCAAACTTTACTAAACGGGATGTTCTGTCTATCATCGCTAGGCTTTTTGACCCTGCTGGTTGGCTAGGACCGATCGTCATAATAGCAAAAATGTTGATGCAACAGATCTGGAGGGAGAAAACTGGCTGGGATGAGACTATATCGGCGGAAAGCTTGGTAAAGTGGCACCAATTTGTAGCGGACTATAAAGACATTGATAACGTCACGATTCCTCGTTGGTTGGGCTTCAAACCCACTAGTTATGTCCAAATCCATGGGTTTGCTGATGCCTCTGAAAAGGCTTATGGCGCCTGCGTATACGTACGTATTCAAAACGAGATAGGCGCCATTCGATCTCACTTGTTGCTAGCGAAGTCTAGAGTGGCTCCATTGAAAACTGTTTCACTGCCGCGTTTAGAGCTGTGTGGTGCTTATCTTTTAGCAGAATTGGTTAGCACTATTCGAACTAATTTGGAACTGGATGGGAGTCGGACAAGGGTATATGCATGGAGCGATTCCATGATCGTCTTAGCGTGGCTACAAAAGCCGTCTAATACCTGGAAAACATTCGTTGCGAATAGGGTGTCGAAAATCGTAGAAAAGGTTGGCAAAGGTGAGTGGCGGCACGTTGGTTCAAATGACAATCCGGCGGATTTGTTAAGTCGAGGTGTCCGGCCACAGGACCTTGTTAAAAATAAGCTTTGGTGGCATGGTCCTCCATGGCTTTGCTCGTCCTCCGATCGCTGGGAGAGAGCGTCTATGGGCGACTTGGGGACGAAAGAGGAGGAGCGCAAACCCCAGGTTTTTTTTGTATATTTTAAGGAATTTGATGACTTACTGGGTCGCTTTTCATCATACTCACGAGCACTTCGTGTTCTGGCATTAGTAGTAAGGGGGTGGAAAGTAGTTTTAAGGCAGGAGCGGTATTTTTCGGGCTCTGAGGTAACTTCAGCCGAAATCCTCTCTGTGAGAGAGAAGCTTATTATCGTATCCCAGAAGGCCTTTTTCGCTAGTGAATATTATAAATTGTGCCATGATCAACCTATTAGGGAAGGAAAACTTGTGAGCTTGTCACCCTTTTTGGATGAAAGAGGGGTAATTCGTGTAGGAGGACGGTTGGCAAATGCACCAAATCTGACATACAGTGAAAAATTTCCCATAGTATTGCATTCACAATGCCGATTCGCCGTATTGTTTGTCGAATTCATTCATAAGATCACGCTGCACGGCGGCAATCAGCTAATGTTGAGAGCCCTACGTACAGAATTTTTTATTCCCCATGCTAAAAACTTAATAAAGACAATTATAGGTCGTTGTAAAAATTGTGTTTTACAGAAAAAAGCTACTCAAAGTCAGATTATGGCAGCACTTCCAACTTCTAGAACAGTAATTCATCGACCTTTTAGTATTACTGGTGTGGATTTCGCTGGCCCTTTTGATATTCGGAACTATACGGGTCGAGCTTGTTTAATCACAAAGGGTTATGTTTGTTTGTTTGTCTGTTTTGCTACGAAAGCGATTCATTTGGAAGCGGTTAGCAGCTTGTCGACCCCAGCTTTCTTGGCGGCCTTTGAGAGATTTGTTTCCCGGCGAGGATTGCCCAAGGAGATGCACTCTGATAATGGCACAAATTTCGTGGGTGCTTCGAGGATAATAAGGTCTGAATTTCGTAACTTTCTTCGCAGTTCAGGTTCTGCAATTAATACCAAGCATGGGCTCCAGGGTTTTTGTTGGCGTTTTAACCCCCCGGGATCACCTCATATGGGTGGCATGTGGGAAGCGGGTGTAAAAAGCGTCAAGCATCATTTCAAAAGGGTTGCTGGAAGCGTCAAGTATACTTTTGAGGAGTTTTCAACATTGTTGGCACGTATTGAATCCTGCCTAAACTCTCGACCCTTATGTCCATTAACGGAGAACATTGAAAGTTTAGATGCTTTGACTCCTGGTCATTTTCTGGTTGGAGGCCCCCTTCTAGCGTCACCTGAGGTAAACATTACGGAAGATCCACTGTCCATCATAAATCGGTGGCAGCGAGTAAAAGCATTAAACCAACGTTTATGTGCCCGGTGGAAAGATGATTACTTAAAAGAGCTTCACAGGCGACATAAGTGAAAGTTTATGGAAAGGGATCTAAAGATAGGTGATTTAGTTGTGATTCGAGAGGATAACCTGCCAACGAATGAATGGCGCATGGGTAGAGTATTAAAATCTCATTTAGGGAAAGATAACCACGTCAGAGTTGTAGAGTTGAAAACAGCACGGGGCTTATTAACGAGACCAATTGTTAAATTGGTACTTCTTCCAAAGTATTAGTGTTTCTTTTTTTCCTTGTATTATTTTTTATTTTTTTGTTATAGTATCATGGTTTCGCCCAAAAAATATGCCAATGGTGGCCGTTCCGGCCAAAGCATGGTTTGCCGGATATGTTTAGAGAGCCATCCCTTGCGGTTTTGCAGGACATTTCTCCAAGTCGACATAAAAGAAAGAATGGAGCCACGACCATACCTGGCGTACTTGTGAAAGTAAGGGAAAGTGCAAGCGCTGTGGTGACATGCATCACTCACTTCTACACAGACCGAGCAAAAGACCAAGTTCGTCTAGCTCAAGGAAAAATAAAAAGCTGAAGCGCTGCCAACGGGGACCCAGTTCGTCTTCCCGCCCTGAGAGTAGAGGACCTAGTTCGTCCCAAAACTCAGCCAGGGGACCTCGTCCGTCCGGTGGTCTGGGGGGCGAAGGACCTCGTTCGTCTCGAGCCCTGGTTCCTGTTCATTCGAGGAACCATGAAGCAACTGCACAAAATAAGGAAGTTGAATGGAATCGGAACAAAAAATCTGTTTATCGTTTGTCTACACATCAAATTTCGGAAGTGGTATTGTTAAGATCTACAGCAATAATCAAGATTGTCACCAGCACTAAGTATGTTATCGAGAGAGCTCTGATCGACCCTGGTTCGGAAAATTCCGTGATGTCTGACGGAAAATTCCGTGATGTCTGATGAAGTTGTGCGGCGTCTTAGAGCCAGGACAGTTCGTGTAGGACAAATTGAGAAGTGCCTGATTGTTTTAAGAGGTAACCATGGTAACAGCGAGACGGTTGAAACGTATGCTACAGTTCAACGGAAGTTTAAGGTGATTTCGCCTTTAAAATCAGTTCACTCAAGAATCGCTGATGAGTTTCCAGGTCTTCAGTTGGCAGACCCCCAGTTCTTTGTATCGGCTCCTGTGCAGATAAAGCTTGGATGTGATGTATACACCAAAATTATTAGAAGCGGCGTTTTTGGTGGGTCTCTGGGAAAGCCATTGGCTCAATTCTCTATTTTTGGCTATTTGATATCTGGATCCTGAGCGCCATGAGCACTTTATAAGTATTTTTATATTTGTCTTCTATTGCCTTTTACTTGAACTTCTTTATTAATAAATGAGGCCTAAAACTCCCACACCGTGAATTCTAGTGGAGGTTTTCCGAATAGTTTTGTTTTTTTTCCCAACGTTAATTTTTTTTTCAGATATTGATGCAGCTCAGATTGCAGTACTGCAAGGCGGCCGGGATGTTCACGCCAGAACAAGAATGGTTACCCATCCCTGACCTGGAGTGTGTGGTGCCAAGTCTTCATAGATGGACTTGACGTTCAGGGTGCACTGCAGTAATTGGAACCTATTTGTTTTTAACCTTTTTTCTTGAGAGTACTTCGGGCTACCATTTTTTTTTCTGTATCTATTGTTAATTCGTTTCTTAAGCCAGTCAGTCGTTTTTGTTCTGATGCGTTTAGTTTTACATTGAAATCCTGAATTTTTTAAAACAATAAAATTGTAAAATTTGAATAATCAACATAATCTCCTGGTATTGCCTTTATTTTTATCCTTTTTGTGGATTACTGTATCGAGTCTTGAGGTTCCAGTTTGGTGAAGTTAGCCGCCTTGACGCCGACGACACTTACATTCCAAATAATTAAATAATTAAAATAATAATTTAAAGTCAACCTATGTAACCCTTCATTGGATTTATGAAGAATGTTACATTAGCCCACGTAAATCAAATGTTTTAAAAAATCGATGAAAATGTTGCATTATTTTAATGTCACATAATATTATTAAGAGTGTGACTATTTGTCATCACATTAACATAATGAAAAAGAGTCAAACGTTTAAAAAAATTTTTTTTTTTATTTTAATATAAATGTTTTGTTATTTGAATCAAATTTTTAATTTGTTCACTGAAATTAATTCATTAAAAAAATTATTAAATTTAGTAAGTTTTATGACAGTCTTTTATTAGTTTCATTATTGTTATGGTTCTATATTTGTGTTTATTTATTCAGCCATTTTCTCAATGAGCGTTCTGAGTTGTAGTGCATTTTCTTTTTTTTTTCTTTTTATTCCTGTTTCAAATCATCAAGTTTTATTAATTTTATTTCGTTTTTATATTTCTGCTACATCATGTTATGTTCTACTTTCATACGCTTACCTGCACGAAAATTGTATTTAACTCATTTTCCGAACCGGCCTTCATATTCCTTCTTTCCATTTTACTGGCTTGTACTACTACGTAAATTGTGTGTATTTAAATAAACAATTTCGCTAGAATCAGTATTTCGTTATCATAATGAATTTTTTCATTTATATTTTCATGTCCATCGCTAAAAATGGAATTAAAAATAAATTTTTACAACAGTTATAGGAAGAAAATATCTTCTAATTATAATTTTTAGTAAGAGAAGTAAGAGAACTTAAGCTTGTTTTCATTGATTTTGTAACATTTTTCATGGAAAATATGAAGTTACAAAAGATTCATTTTTTTTTTATTAACAGAAAAATATTTGAATATTTTAAATTATAGTTAATTTTGATCTTAAAAAACCTATTGAAATAATTTATAACAATTAGTTGAATTTTTCTTTCTAAAGAGATATTAAGTTGTCGTTACTTTAATTAAAAATGTTTACGAAATTTCGAAACTCAATTTCGAAGTGTTAATGAAATTTCTTCATTATATTTGTAAAATTTCATACTTTTAATGAAATTTTTCATTGGATTAGAGAAGTTAATTTAATGAAATCGATTCATTAGATTTATGAAGCATAATTCCTTCAGTGTAGTTCCTATGCGCATTTCACTGGTAGTTTAGGCCAGATCATTAGGAAACCTCTTCCCAAAAACTTTGGAAAATCAAAAGATATAAGATATGCAAATAAAGCTGTAGAGTGAATGAGAATTACAAACACTCAAATTTTATTTACAACGATATCAAAGCTTAAACAAAATGCCAACAATTGAGTTTTTGATAAATTTTAAATTTTTTTGGGCACAATGACCAATTTTCAGGATAGTATTTAAATCTATATTAAGTTAATTTTCATAAAAACTTAAATCGTATTTAAATACAGATTGATTTTTGAGTTTTATTTGAAAAGTCTTATTCAATTGAGATAAAAGTATGACAGCACTACAAAACACAAAAAATATCATAAAAAAGTTTATTTATTTGCAAGGTGCTCTCAAAACACATCTGAATGTTATAGCTTTGCCTGTTGTTGTTGTTTTGTTGTGATATTGATGCCACCTTGCTAAAATATTACAATGGAAACTTAAGTTGAAATTAAGTGTACCACTTCGGTGAATTAAGTTTCATTTAAGTATTTAGCGAAGAAGAGAATTTTGTATTTAAAACGATTTTAAACATAAATGTGTTTTTAATATCAATCCTGAAAATTTGGAATTAGTCTGACAACAAACATGTCGGAAAATTGTTTACTGTGTTTACTTATGCTTTATAGATGTGTTTTAGGTTGTATTATTGAAAAGATGCCACATTAGCAACATGTCAAATTGTCTAAAGTTGTGTTTACGTGAGCGGAAATTATAATTGTTTGTAAGTTTCGATATAAATGTGAGTGTGTATCAAAATATAGATGTATAAGTATGTGTTAGTCGTTTTATCTACCTTGGTTTGAGTTTACCTGTGTGTGTGTATTTTTGTATTTATAAACATGTCTACTCAAGCGTCTGTATGCCTGAATTATAGTCTTTTGCTAAATGTACATGTTTGTCTTAAACTAACCTCAGAATATTTTAACATTAATTTCTAGTGTTAAAACAAGTGCAAATAAATGTCTAAAGGTAAGTAAGAGGTAGTTACAGTGCAGTTAAAAAATAATCGGACTAGCTTAGAATTTTCCTAAGATCCGTAATAAAAATATAATTAAAATATAGTGCATATGTATATAAATAAATTGAACAAATATATTTTGTTTCTTTTAACATAAATAGAACTTTTTTTACGAAATATTTCGAGTAGGGAGAACGGACGTCATTTTAGTTTTTCCAAAGCCGGTTATGTTAAAAGTAAATTTTTAGAATATCGAATATTCATTTCGGTATAATAAACCGGTTATTTTAATAATGTGTAATTTGCATAATTTTTGTTTTCTTTTGTTGTAAAAGTACCATTTATTTAAGTATTTTTCAAATTGTAATATTGGGCAACCTTGAACTTTTCAAAACAAAATGTAACAAAAGTAAAAATACTTTATAAACGATGTAAATACAAATCTCTTTCAAAAGCGTAAAAACCTAAAACCAATTTAAAATATGTACTAGAAAAATAATGGTCAGTTATAAAGGTAAATAGTAATTTGTGTAAGACTATTATAAATATATTTGTTATCTATGGAGATGTTCGAGAGGGATTAAAAATACAAAGTAGGGTGTCTTAAGTAGTTCGAGCTTTCTTCATGCTAAAGACTACAACATTCCGGCAGAATTAGCGATATGGGAAAAAATTCAAACACCAAGAACTAAAAACAAAATTGAAAACAATCAAACATTGTCATGGCAGCTTTTAAATTGTAATCGTCGAATGAATATATATTGCATATAAAAAACATATTCATATTTCTATTCGTTTCTATAATTCTGAAAAAAAATCATATTAACCCTTTGACTATTAACAATTTCCATCTGACAATTTTTTAAATTTTATGGCGGATTCTTACTCGGAATGGCAACATTTCAAGACTTAAGTGCTTTCAAAATTTTAAATTTGTTTTTCCATCTGCTAGAAAAATCATGGGACATATGTGTCCCATTCGTCATAAAAGATACAAATTTGGAAACAAATGCATTATGCATTTCAGTTGCTGATCGTTTGTACCATTAGCAATGCAAAGCAAATCACTTTAAAATTGCAATATTTAATCGTTTAGGATAACAAAAATTGTTGAACCACAAACTAACTTCCACAAACATAATGTTTTAACTTTTATTTATTTGATGTTAGTAATATTATTTGCTCTCTTCTTATGTAATTAAATAACATCATAATTTTTTAATATCGTTTAATATTATTCAATTCTATCTATTTTAATTTCTATTATTCCTTAAAATTAGTATTAAGTGATTTTTTATTTTGTTTTTTTTTTTACCAACAAAAATCATATTGTGCCACTATCTCCCCAGAACTATTGGATAAGACTAGTTCTTGTTGTACTGTATTGATGAAATAAATAAATAAAAAATAGTTTGCATGACCATTTTTTTGCTTTATTTGCATACCGCCATCTGTGCATAAATTCGTATTTTTAGTTGCGCTTTGAAAATATATCATTTAATTAATGGTATCTATGTATGTATGTCAGTTTTTTTTCTTAAGAAAATATTGCGTCCCTTTTACCGAGGATAAAAGTGTTTTGGATAATTTAACGGACTAAGAAATCGGAACCGAAATTGGATAGAAGTTATTTTACACACCGAAAAACCATCAACAAACAAAATTTTTTGGACTGATAGGACAATTGCAAAAGGGGTTCCTAGATCTAAAATAGCCAATCAAAATTACGAGCAGGTTTAAAACCTAAAGTAAGGAATAGTAAGGAGGTCCCGTCGGGTTAAAAAGTGTTCAATAAAAAACAGAGTACATAATTCAACAAACGGAACTTTATTGTGAGCAGAAAGGTATTATATTTTCTATAAGTCAAGAAGAGTTGGAACTATTTTTGGGATAATTATAGTAATGAGTATCCACAGATTTTCAGAAATAATGTTGTACTGGTCTATGATGAACATATATTCAGTACTGTTTATTTCAAAGGTTAAGACTTGAGACCGTTTAAAAATATTCCGAGAATCCGTTGAACAGCCAAAATTGCGGGGTGGTATAAAATTAAGCTGGACATTACCAAACAAGAATAAAAGGAGATTCAATAAGCGATGTCTTGTTTGCATATATGTATATAGTTTCTATATATAGGAACAACAAAGAATAAACTAAGAACTAGAAAGCCAGGACATAAGATCAGAAGTATAGAAATATTTCACAAAAAACAGCTTTATCAACTCATTGTGCTAATCTAAACCATTATCCAGATTTTGATAATACAAAAGTTTTAAGCACGGAAAATAATTACAAACGTAGATTTATGTTGGAAATATTACAAATTATAAGAGTACCGACAGTGTTGAGAATTAATTTTAAGTCAGATACTGAAAATGTAGCACAAAATTATAGGCATTTTATTTATAAAAATAGAAAGGGAAGGTAAAAAAGGTATGTACATACATATATATTGTTATACATCAAGTTTGTATTGAAAAATATTTTTTATTCAATTCCAAAAATTTTTTAATTTTGTCAATTTTTTTTGTCGTTTTGTTAAATTTGTTTTAAAAAATTGTTAATATTTGTTAAAAAGAAATAAAAAAAACCCTGAAAAAGGCACTCAAAGAAGTGCCGAAATATTGGTTTTAATAAATTTTAAAAAAGTTTTTCATATTAAAAAAAAAATAAGACCTTAAGCTCGAATATTTAATTTATATATTAAAATAATAAAGGTCGAAGAATATACATACATGTTACATTTATAAAATGATGAGCACGTCTACAATCAATTTCCACACATTTAAGAACAACCAAAGGATCAGAAGATGCATAAATAGGTATACGACGTTAAGGGATAAATTAGTAAAAATAAAAGCAACTTTAACTTTTTTGATTCGTTTTCGTAATACAGGTATTTATTATCCCAAAATTTATAAAAAATACAACTAAAAACGTTTCTTATATTTTATATGAAAATTAACATTTACCGTCATACCGACAAAAAACATCAAAATATGTACAAGAACTGCAAGAGAAGATTCTTAACATAAGAATAAGGCATAAACATGAGCAATTGAAGGAGGTTAAAAAGGAATGTGGGATGATAGAAAATCAGCTAAAAAATTATTTTGATACGACAAGCTATGCAAGATTCTTGAAATATGAAGGTAAGTTGGCAAACAATTTGAATGAGAAAATAAAATAAAGACATAAGAAGAAATTTAAAGAACTAGTTAATTTACAAAAAAGGGAAATAGGTATTCAATTAAATAATAAGTGGTTTATTGACAAATCTAACATAAATATACCAATGGAAGCACAATGTGTTCTCTCACTAGGTCATAAACACATACTTCTAAAAGAAAGAAAACATTTTCAAATTTTGAAGATTATATCTGAATGAGAGGATTTAGTGCAGACACTTAAGGAAAAAGAGGAACAGGAAATAGCGAGGACAAAACTGACTATAAATATAGAAAACCACAATTATAAAATGAGACTAACTAATAGTGATAAGTTTTTATTGGACAAAGTAAGGGAAACAAATAGATTTTTAAGTTCTAATAGAGACATTGTTATCTTAAATGCTGATAAAGGAAATACAACGGTGGCGATGAATAAAGTTGATTATGAGTCAAGAATTAATGATATTGTTAAGGATAATTCGAATTATAATATAGTAGATAAGGACTAGAGGTCTGCTTTGAATAACTCACTTGTTTGCCTTTACTCAAAGTGCACAACATTTATTCAATTATAAAACATTCAAAAAGATAAGAAGAGAGTAAACCATATACAAAAATAAGAATGAATGAATTGAATAAAAAACTTGTTTACTGTAAATGAATATGAGAGTAATTCATAAATAACAAAACATTAGAATGACCCGTTAGAGAGAGCAAGTTTACAGAATATATTCAAATAATTTTTGAATTATTGAATGTGCATACATTTATTTGAATACCTTGCCATAATATGTGTGTAAGCTTGTGGCTTCATTTATTTATAAGAGTTAAGCTTACACATACCTACATAATGTGTAGGTACACTTATTTTACATTCAAATTATATTTGAATAATTTACTCATTTGACTTGATTTGACTGAATAGAATGAGTTTTTGTTGTTTTGTCTCTGGTTATTTTTTCATTTGTTTCGTTATTATTGGGTAATCGACACATTGTAAATAAAAAACAAATGAGTGTGTTGAAATTGCTTTTTATTTATTCTTGCAGACCTCTAATAAGGACCCTACTAATAAACTGGAAAAGACAAATAATAATTTAGTTCAGGAACTTTTTAATAGTGGTATAACTACAATTATGGAGATGAATAAATTGAAAACTAATTTAGCAATAGCACCCAGGTTATATGGTGTTCCAAAGATTCATAAAATAGATTTTCCTTTGAGACCCATATGTTCAATAATAAATTCTCCATCATATGAGCTTTGCAAATATATAACAAGAATTTTTAAGAAAATTACAGAAAATTCAAAATACAATATAAAGAATTGTCCTCAATTTGAAGATAGAATTAGGAATATTATATTGACTAATAGTGAGAAGCTAATTTCTCTTGATGTAGTTTCATTGTTTCCAAGCATACCAATAGATTTAGCTATAAATATAATAGAAGAAAAATGGAATTTTATAAAAGAACATACGAAGATAGAAAATGATTTATTCTAACGTATTCTAAGATTTTGTATAATAGATAAAAGATATTTTTAATTAAATAATCGTGTATATAATCAAATGGAAGGACTTCCAATGGGTTCGCCAGCTTCTCCAATTGTAGCAAATATAGCTATGGAAAAATTATTAGATATACACAGAATTTGTCCAATTCAAACAAAAAATTTGTAGAATTAAAACATTTTTTGTTTGAAATCGGTCCTACAAACAAATTCGCATATTCAAACAATTTATTTGCATTTGGTTTACTGAACAAAACACTGTTTTTTTTCAAACAAATAATTTAACTGAATCAAACAAAAAGTTTACTGAAATTCATATAAATTACAAACAAATAATTTTGCTGAATCAAACAAAAAGTTTTTGCACAAGCAACGACGCGCACCCAACCAATCACTGAAGAAGAAGATGAAGTTAGAGCAGAGCGGCCGGCGGCGGCTGGCTTTGAGAAAATGTTTTTTTGTTGGAATAATATTTGATCGAAATCTTGTTTATACACACAATGTTTTTCTTCATCACTCACTGTTCCTGTATCCTTTCCTTGGCTAAAGAAGAAGAAATGTAACCAAAACGACAGCAGACCGACTCGATATGTTTTTCGTCATCATTATATTTTTGTGTTTGATGTATTTAGCTAAACAGTTTTAAAAAATTGAATACGGGATTTTGTTTTTCATTATTTCTTACCAACTTTGAAACCAACCAAAAATGTATATTTTTCTTATAATGTTGTTGTTGCTTTAAAAGAGTGAAACGTTTTTTTTTACCATCTATTGTTTTTGGTTTTTTTTTACTACAAACCTCGTCACGCTATTTTATCATCTTTCTTATTGTTGTATTTATTGCGTCCAAGAATAGACTCTATGTATGTGTTTTTTTGTTGTTGTTCTTATATTTTATATAAAGAAGTGTTGCTTACGATCAATTAAAAAAAATGCAAAAGACGACAACATTAAAAATCGTTAAATATTTCATACAAAATTATGAAAACTTCAAGCCAATAACGCGTGGGTATATTATATTTTTGAATAGTTGTCAACATTTTTTTTGGTTAAATAAAAATCAAACAAAATAATTAATTGAATCAGTAAAAAAATTTGTAGAAATTAAAAAAAATTTCAAACAAGCATTTGTTTAAAAATAATTCGGCAATAATTTTTTCTATGTATGTGTAGAAAAGTTAGGTATAAAACCGAAAATCTTGACCAAATATGTTGACGATTTATTTTGTATAATTCCGGAATCGGGAATGGAAAAAATGTTGGATGCTTTTAACTCTTTTCATTCGGACATTATATTTACAGTGAGAAGGGAGCTTAATTCAAGGCTATCATATTTAGACACCTGGATAATTAAAAATGGAAATGGAGTATCAATAGATTGGTATCAGAAAACAACATCTAAAAATTTTATAAAAAGAGTTCTTAATAAAATAAGTGATTCAGAATTTCATAGAGATAATAAAAGGAAGATTTCAAAGATTTGAACAGAGAATAGTTTTCCTAAACAATTAATAACAGATTTATCAATACAACATAATAATTGCAGATTAAACAACCAGGATAGTATAACTTAACAGAAAATTTATAAATCAGGTAACATATATTTCAAAATTTTCAGAAAGATTAGCAAAATCAAATGTATATGATAACAAAATATACAAAATAGCTTATAAATCCCTCAACACAGTAGATTAACTATTTACTTAAACAAAAGACAAAATAAAGAGGATGGAAATGTCTAATATTGTTTATCAGATACCTTGTAAGGGTAATGATAGTGGATAGTGTAATAAGGTATATATAGGTACAACAAAGAATAAACTAAAATCTAGGATAGCAGGACATAAATCAGATCAGAAGTAGAAAATATTTTACAAAAAACAGCTTTATCAACTCATTGTTCTAATCTAAACCATTATCCAGATTTTGATAATACAAAAGTTTCAAGCACGGAAAATAATTACAAGGGTAGATTTATGTTGGAAATATTACAAATTATAAGAGTACCGACAGTGTCGAGAATTAATTTTAAGTCAGATACTGAAAATGTAGCACAAAAAATTTAGACAATTAATTAATACAAATAGAAACGGAAGGTAAACAATGTATGTGTATTGTAATAGATCAAGTTTGTATTGAAAAATATTTTTTATTCAATTCCAAAAATTTTTTAATTTTGTCAATTTTTTTTTGTTGTTTTGTTAATATTGTTTTTGTTAATTTTTGTTAAAAAAAAAGAAAGAAAAAACCCTGAAGAAGGCACTCAAAGATGTGCCGAAGTATTGTTTTTAATAAATTTTAAAAAAGTTTTTTATATTAAAAAAAAAAAAATAAGATCTTAAACTCGAATATTTAATTTATATATTTTATTAACTATAATTGTTTAAGCCTAAAGTCCGCAAAAACTCTGAGTCATATCTATGTTTTTGTTTAATTCAAATTATTTTTTATTTCAAAAACTAGTTTGATTCTTGTGTATTTATTTATTTAAATTAAAATCGGTTAAACGGCTATTCTTTCAATGCTTAACTGAAATCCGATTTTTTTTTAAATAGCAACCGGGCTCTTAAACAAGTCGAATAATCGAACTCCCTAATTTCGACTGTGCGGGTTGTTTTTCTACAAATAGTACATGAAACTGTGCATATACATAGCTAGTATATATTTATAACTACCTCATTCTTACCCATGCTTAAAGCCCGACACACATACACTGAACAAAATTTTATAATTCGCAAATCAAAAAAAAAAACAAGTAAGAGTGCTATAATCGGCTATGCCGAATCTTATATACCCTTCACCATGATGAGATAAGAACAAAAAGTTATATACATAAATAATGTTCTTTAGATATTAATACATATTAATTGAGCCACGCCAACTTTTCAGTTCGCCATTTCGAAGAATATAGAAAAACAAAAAATTTATGTATGTTCCTAAGCCCGTTTCCTCTTTTGCAAAAGTTGATGTTTGAAATTCGTTTTATAATTTTAAAATCGTTTTTTAGAACATAAAAAAATTAAATAATTTAAATCAACTTCACTCCTCATAAGGACCCAGAATAGATATACTTCATATGGTCTAACATCAATATTATAGAAATTAATCACCACCTGTGGTGAAGGGTATAAAAACGGGAAAAGTGCTATATTTGGCTATGCCTAATCTTTGATACCTAACACTGAAATTGAGCTCTAGAAAATATAAAGCAATCCTTTTAAAAACTGATATCACAGTGTTACAATTTCGTGCGGGTTTATGGCGTTTTCAAATCTATTGCAAAACGTCATCTAAAATTGAATTTGACTTAATAAGGTTTTGTTTTAATGTGCTGAATTCCCAATTATAACTATCGATAAACTGAAAAAGGTAAATATATCTGTTAGGTACGAACAGGACCAGTTTTCTTTTTGTAGAAATTACGGGCATAAAAGGTTTTAAATGCAAGCTTTCACCAGCTTTTTCTTATCAATAAATTAGATTTCTATTTACTTTATTCCTTTTGATTAAAATTTCACAAGAAAATGTCAAATCAACAGAACTAATGCACTTAATATTTTTGTAAAACAATTTTAGGAAACTTTTAAGTAAATTTTTTTTATTATTATAAATAAAAATTTTTTTTACAACGGAAAATGTCAATATAATTGTTAAAACAAATTTAAGAAAATTTCTTCAATATAATTCTGGCAGTCGTGATCGAGTACTTTCTCGATTCGAAAGCAATTTTATTTCAGTTGATACTTAACGAATCGAAATAATTTTTTCAGTATTGTGAAACTCATATTAAAGCGTTATAACACTGAAAAAATAATTTCGATTCGTTCAGTATTGACTGAAATAATTAAATAATAAATTGCTTTCGAATCGAGAAATTACTCGATCACGACTGCCAGAATCAGGCCCCAGGTGACAACCCTGCAAACAAATGGAAGATATCACCTAAGGCAATAGTTAAGCAATATCCCAAAAATGTCATCTAGAAGAAAATAATTAAAGTAAATTTTCATTTTCTTTCATTTATAGTTTTTAAAAAAATAAAAAAACATAGACAGAAAAAAATTTATATTATTTATAATTATACATCCATTTACATTTTTGGTACATCAAAAAATATATGTACATATGTATGTATGTATAAAAAATGCGTAATTTCCACGAAAACAAATATTACAGATATTGGAGAACTAACCAAGAGAAAAGCTGCTAAATTTATGGTCGAAAAACGGGTAAATAAACATAATGTTCTCTATTCTTTCTCAATTTTTGTTATAATACTTTATTTTATTTATAAATTGTATTATTTTTAACTACATATATGTAATATAATAAACATTTTAATTTAAAATAAAAATGTGTGTAAATTAATATTTTTGATTTGCAAAATCTTCTTTTTATCATCCTAATAATATTTTGGCGATATCTTCCTATTTTCTTATAAGTGGTTATCAGGCAATATTGCTAGTTTATCATCTAGAAGAATCGCTTTCGTATTGCTTAGGAGTATTGCTATCGAGACACGTTTCTTCCCGAAGGAAGTATCTTCCGCAATACGAGATCGATTATTGCCGCAATAATATTTTTCATCCAGGCAATACGTTTGGCAATACATATGGAGTATTTCTGTGTTTGCTGGGAAACAATTGATTGTAAGTAAAATTTATACGAAAAGCATTGAAAAAACCGAGTGATTTTCGTATTAATTTTTCTACAAAATCAATTGCCTGTCACCTGGAAACAGCACATAAACGTTTTATTTATAATCGCATGAAACATTAGGTTCAGTATTTGTTAGATTATTAACGAGCTATCTCAAACCTGGACTTATGTTAGGTTGCAAGGTATGGGAGGGTAGAGAATACAAAAGAGGAACCAACACCTCTTTGACTATGTTGTTCTTGTTTGTTTTGTTTAATTTTAAATTCATTTAACTTTGTCGTCGATTATTTGCTATCTATTATTAAATATGTAATTGTGTTATAGGCCTTACTATTTCTTAAAAAGGATAATATCCATTCCAATTTCCATGAGCATGGCCGGTATCAAATGAAGCATTGTCCCTTACGAGATATAGGCAACGGGGTTCGGTTCGTTACATAAAAATAAAAATAAATGAAAAAATTCAAAAAAAAATCCCCTGAAAAAGGCATACAACGGAGTGCCAAAATATTGGTTCAATAAGTTTAATATTTTTCATATAAAAAAGAGACCTCAAGCTTAATTAAATTATAATAATAAAATTTTGTAATGGTCGAATAAGACTCAATTTAAATAAACAGTACACTAAGGGAAAAAACGTGTTAAAATCAAGATTTTACGTTCAAAATCAAATCATTTAAATCTAAATAGCCTGTTAATTAATTTTAATTCAAGAACAACATCTTAGTTTTTTAACATCGAATTCAAGATTGTAATTTGGAATAAATTCTCATTTAAAGATTGAATTCAAGATTTTGTTCTTATTAGAAATCTTAAATCAAAAAATAATTCTTGATAAAATTCTTCTTTCAAGATCGATTTTAAGAATGTATTCTTGAAAAAAGTATTATTGGTAATCTGATTTTTAATTGCACATATAAATAAGAAGAAGTACTTTCCCTTGAGATACAGACTCCATTTGAAACTCGTGAAACTCCGATGCAATTTCCTACGGCACACATTGGTTGAAGTTCATATAACGAGCGGCTAAAAATAGAAGAAGTTGTCGAAGGACAATGAAACTCGGCACATAGGCATTTTTTAATTGAATCAAGAAAAAATGGAAAAATCAAAATGATCCGCCCACTTTTACGCCCACCTCCCATACAACTTGTATTGAAAAAGTGGCATAACTCCCTTGATTTTGATTGTATCAACTCAATTTTCACTAAAAATAAATACTGTAATTGTAGAATGGGCTCCTGAAAATATATACCTGATCCGCGCACTTTTACGCCCACCTCCCATACAACTTGTATTGAAAAAGTGGCATAACTCCCTTGATTTTGATTGTATCTACTAAATTTTCATTAAAAATAAATATTATAATTGTAGAATGGGCTCCTAAAAATATATACCTGATCCGCCCACCTCCCACAGAAAAAATAAATAGAAAAGACATGAATATGAATTTTAAGCATAGTCTTTTAATAATTTTTTGACATCATTATCGTACTCAAATTTTTTGATTTGCAGCTTTGAGCGAAATGTGTTTATAAATGGGTCTGAAGACAATAAAAGATTATGCCTTACGTCTTCATTAGTGGCTACACGTCCAGTTCTTCGCGAGTGATGTAATCTATAGGCTCTATAGTCTTTATTCTTTGCTTCCTGAGCTTCTTCGGACAGCATACCTGATACAAATAATTAATAAATTAAATTAATTCAAATTCAATTGAAGCTTATGCTTTTTTCAGGAATGAAATGTATTATTAACACTATTGACTAGTATGTAAATTACATTTTGTAAAGTTTAAACAGTTAAGAATAATGGCAACAACAACAAGCATGAACGAAAATTCATGTTTTGTTACTTTATCACTTTATATTTTTTACTGTTTTTTTTTGGAAAAGTGCAAATATGTGCAGCTGAATTTTTTTTTAACTTTTAGCTGAGACTTCAAGCTGTAATTTGACATCATTCGTTAGACAGCGCTCCACAGCGCTAAAAAGATACAGCCTATTGAAGTTAATGAACATTGAAATTTTGATGTTGTTTATATTTTGTTCTACGAAATTTTTTATATGGCACTTTTTCCAACTTTTTTTAATGCAAATCTCATCTTTGACAATTGTCATTTACGAAAATATACAACAAAGTCAAATGATAAGTTTACTGTGATTGTACCAAAAGATTGAATATACAGTAAATTTGCATGCCATTTTAAACAAGCGAACATATTTAACTTCGAGCGTGTCTATCCAAACAAATAATAAATATATCAGCCTAATATTACGGAATCATAATATTTAGATATCTGCCAACAAAATACCAAAAAATTATCCAAATCGGCGAACATGAAAAAAATGAATTTTGGCCACTCTTCAACCAATGTGCGGCATGCTGATTACAACATATTGTCCATTGGCCAGCGGTAATAAATCGTAACTCATTGGAATTCTAATAAACACCATTTCATCTGTGTTCTGATTTTCTATTCTTAATTGCCTTTCAAAATAATTTAATTTTTCTTTTTAATTTTTTTTTTCTAAATAAGTCTTATTGATTCAGCGTCTTACAATTTATTTCACAACACGCTTTCATTGATGTTTAATTTTGAAAAAAAAAACAAAAACTAAATTTTAACTTGAATTTTAATTGAACTTTTTCAATAATATTTTGAATGTATTTAATTTTAAGCTCCATTTCTTTTTATATAAAAATATTTATTTATTTAATTATTTTCTCGATATTTCGCTAACCTTTGGTTTTTAAAATATTGTTAATTTTTTCCCGAAGATGGTAACCAAAGGTTAGCGAAATATCGAGAAAATAATTAAATAAATATAAAAATATTTTTATATAAAAAGACCTGGAGCTTAAAATTAAATACATTACAAATATTAAATTTTTACTTTATCAATTTATTCTTAATTTCAAGAAAACGATCTTAAAATTCAGATTATGTTCTTGATTTTGAGAACTAATTCTAAAAATTTAGAATTCATGCTTAAATTTGAGAATGTCAATCTCACTGACCAAACATCAAGATTGAAATCTGAAGATTTCTGCAATCTTAATTTTGTGCTTAAATTTAGATCGTAATTTTTCTCTTATTGTAACTGAAACATAAAAATGCTTTAAATTAAATTTGGCAAAAGCACGTTAAAGTAAAAAATATCATAAATTCCTTAAGCGGTAAATCTAATAGAATAAAATTCATCAAATAAAATAAAGTTACATTAAGAAATATTCTTCAATATAACAAAAATACTAAAATAAAAAAATACTTCTGCATGGCCCCCATTTACCTTCATACCATTATTTCTAACTACCACTTAACACAATTTTCGCACAACTTTTTGTTTAGTGTATTTATCTCTCTGGTGTACTCGTTAAAAGTGTATAATTTTTTGCACAACTTTTATTAATGCACTAATTCTGTGCGCATCATTATCATTAACATCAAATTGTACTGAATTTATAACCATCAGCCATCTTAACAACCATTTTAGTACACGACATTTACAATAACAATTTTTGACACATTCCCAAAGGATATTTAGATGGAGCAAAAAAAAAAGGAACAAAAATAAAACTTTATGCTTATGTTTAATTTAGTTAACATTTTAGATTGTACTCAGGCATAAGAAAATGTAGTAGAAGTGTTATGGGCAGTAAAAGAGGAAAATAAAGTTACTTTTATGTTTATAAAGGTAGGCTTTAAAAAAATGTCTGTGTATTAAAGTTTTGATAAAAGAAATCATTTTTTTCCAACATTCGATGATTAACTTACAAAAGGGTTAACTGTCAAGCAAGTTGTCATAATGCGCTCAGTTTTCGACGGTTTTGAGCCAGATATGCTTGCAAATAGACAAATTTCAAAAATACTCTGTGGATTCTACATTCGGCAAAATGCACCGTTTGATGCGTTTTACCTGGTCGTGGCATCAGAAAAAATTATTCAATTAAATAATTAATTGGTGTACATTAATTATTCAATTAATTTTTTGTTTGCAGCAATTAATTTTATTAATCAAAACCTATAAAATTAAATGTTTGTGTATATGTGGTGTATTTTTTAGTTAATGCAATTAATTTTTTAATTGACTAATTTTGTGCCCCATGAATCGAAAATACAAATCCGTTAATTGATATGATCAATTCCTTTGCACGGGCAAAATTAGTAAAATATTTAATTGTTTGAACGAATTGTTTAATTAAAGTCGATTTTCTATTTTTTCTGTGAACCTTATTTCTTAAAAAATGAAGCCAAAGTTTGCGTTGCTGGCCATCAGTGTTGCCAATTTAGCCATTTAGTGGCTAGATTTAGCCATTTTTCACCCTGTTTAGCCATTAAAAAATGGATTTAGCCATTAGCCATTTTTTTAGCCATTTTTCAACTTGTTTAGCCATAAAATTTTTCCTGCCGATTTTCTTTTAAAAGAATAATTTTTATTTTATTATAAAAATTTATAAAAGCAAAATAAAAATTTTTAACAATTAAAACGCCTTTAAATTAGATCAAAACTTTTACAAATGTTGAAAATCGCTATAAGCAATGACGATGAAACATCTTTCAAAATAAAGCAACTGTATTTCAATATTAAATTTATAAAATGGATCAACACAAACATCGGTGTTTCTTTCTGGTTGCAAGTATTTCAATAAAGAGATGCAGGCGGCAACAACATTTTTTTTAGAAATTTCAAAATTGACTACAAAGTTGCTCTTACTTCCATGGTCTAATGCTGAAGTAGAGAGGGCATTTCGCCAAGTAAACATCGTTAAAAGTAATTTGAGAAATGGGTTACATTTAGCAACCGTTAAATCGGCTTTATCAATGAAATATTTATACCAACACCACAATAGTTTGTGCTGATGTTTGTAACACCTTAAAATATTTGTTCTAAGCCCACGTTTTCGTATACCGATTGACTCAGAACCAATTTCTGAGTCGAATTAACGATGTTTTTCCGGTTTTGCGTAAAGTACAGATCGCAAATTTGCAGATAATTTATTAAAATTTGGTACAAAGGTTCTAATGAGGTGTTGGGTATCATATAGTCGGGGTTGACCGACTATATTTTCTTACTTGTTTTTTATTGTAGATCTGGAATCAAAAGGTTGGGTAAATGTTGTCGTGATTATGATTTACCTTCAAATAATTTTAAACTAATACGCACGAGTGATTCCTATGAGATGAACAATAACGACATACAATTTATCGATGATATAATTTTGTAAATATCTTTCAAAATATTAAATAACGTTTATTCTTATTTAAGAAATTGATCTTAACTTACAATTTCATCGTAAACAACTTTAAATGAATTATTTATGTTCTGTTAATGAATTTTAATGAGTTTTTATTTAAAATAGCTTTTAGCCATTTTTTAGCCCATTTTTAGCCATTTTTTAGCCATTTTTCCACGTAAATTTAGCTATTTTTGGTCTCCAAGTTTTGCGATACTGCTGGCCATGGAGGCCGCTATCGCTCAATGATTTTTTATTTAAAAATATAGATGACATTTATTCGACGAGATGTGATGAAGTTATGCAAATCATATTTGACCTTTTAGTCATTTCGAGAAATGAACCTATCAATTGGCACCCAAGGTTATGCGAGTCTTATTATTTTCTGTTTTTTTCTAAATTATGGCTGAACAAACTTATTGCAGAATATTGTTTTTTTATTTTATTGCTTCATTATCAATTCACGAGATCTGTTAAAAAAATGTATTTACAGCTAAAGTGGTATAGTAAAAGTAATTCTTGGACTTAATAAAAAACAAGACTATTTTCCACACAGTGATTGACAATGATCAAAGCGCTTTTTGTCAATTTTTTTAAATTATCACCAGAATTGGAATGCCTGTTCATTAAATAGTTCAACCTGTAATTAATACACAAAAGAAATACAAACACGTACACCAAAATAACTAAAGGAATCCCCATATATGTATTTAGAGTCCCTGTAAATCCGTAAGATGATTTTTGTCCGTCGTCTGTTTTTAAAAGGAATATTATAAGGATAGGAAAATATTCAACTTAAATTTAAATATTCGGGAACTTTTCGAAATTATGGAATATTTTTTAAGTGATATTAAAATGTTTTTGCCATTTATCTTTTAATAAGTAAATACCAATATAACTTTTAAATTTTACTGTTAAATATTTATAAACAAGAATTGTATGCAGCAGAAAATTTATTCAAAACTTAAATTCTTTTTTGTTCGAACATTTAAATTTTGTAGCAGCAAAGCATCTTGCGAAAAGGTTTGGTCCTTTTTTTCACATAAAAAAACAGACATCTGGAGCACGTTTGTTTTTGACCATCGATTAAAATGTGCGGGAGATAATGTTTGCTGCATAGTGGTGCTGATTTTGACATGAAAGTTAAAGAACGAACAAGTCAGTTAAAAAAAAAAAATTTAGAAATTGTTGTTAAGCTTAAGAAGAATTTTCAAACTATTATGAGCTACTTAAGTAGCAATATCAAAACGTTTGAAAATGACAAGTTCACCTATAAGTAAGGAAATTGAGGATCAACCTAGTTTAATTTAATAAAGTTTTCCATTAAGTCAACCCCAAACGCAAAAAATCGGCAAAATAGCCAATGTTTTTAATAAAAGCTAAAGTTTTGCGGCTTGTTGAAGTAATGCAACTAAAAAGATAATGATATCACCTCGTAGGCCAGGTAACAAATTCCGTCGACTGTAGTCTATTCAATATCAAACAGCATTTGCTTTAAAGAAGTATTTGGGTGTAGTCGCTTTCATGTCAAAAGTTTTAATCCGGAGATTTTTATATGGGTCATTCCACGATAAATTGGATGGTTTAAAAAGTTTTTTATTTTTCAATTTTGGGATATTTGGGGTATACTTCTTAATCTTAAATTTTGAAAATCAATTTTTCAAACAATACTTTAGCCTTTTAGCTTCTGACACATTCATATATCGAGAATGTTTTAAATTTTGTTTTTTAAACAATGTCTATACATTTTGCAACCTTAAAAAACATAATTTTAAACCACTTAAATTCATAAAAAAGAAAGCAATTTCGTTAATTTCAGCTAACAATATTGTGCATTCAACAGCTTTAAAACTAAAGGATGCTCCATAACGTTTAAATATTAAACAGCGCTACCAGTAAAATTTATTTATATTCGCAGTCGTTTCGTACGAACGTATAAAGGTAATGATATTAAAATGGCCTCAACTCATATAAGATTAACATTTAAATGTCGTTCAGCGATGTTGTTTCTTTCATTCAACTTATTTTATGAATATGTATGACACTGTTACAATCGACAACACCAGCAGCAAAAGCAACAATTATACTCACACATAAACACATACACAATTGCGTACAAATGATGCTTTGGCTGATGATGATGAGAATGTACCAAAAACGAATCAACCAACAGCCATTTGAATGTAAATTAATGTATTAATGTATATTTGTATATGTTTGTGCGTTATGTAAATTTCTGTACATACATTAATACATAATGAATGCCCTGTGGTAACATTTAGAACTTATATACACCAGCAGGCATATTACATTTACAAAATTAATAATTTAAATTTACATTTATGTTACAGTTTTCCAAAAAAAAAAGGAAATAAAAGAAAATTATACACAGTGGTCAACGGAAAAAGAAAAGCAAATTGGAAAAATGTTAACGCTTTATTATCGTAGAGCAGGAATTTGCACTTTAAGGTATTTTTTTTTTTTAATTAATTAAAAAAGTGCATAATTGACATTTAAAAAAATCATAGATGGGGTTTCAATATATTTTTAAGCCTCTATCTAATCGTAAGTGGTATAGGTAGTTTTGCCAGAAACCAAAAAACAAATAACTGGACAATGTACAAAAATCACCTGGATTTTGAAAGAATAACTGGACAATTTTAAAATAAATTTCGTAACAATTGAATATTAGATATTTTCATCAAAAATACAAAAAAATCTACTTTTTTATTACTTTTATTATTATTATGGTGATTAATTTTATTCACAGTAGTACATTTTCTATCAGCTGTCACTTGAAATAAAAAATTAAAGATAAACGTGACCACAACGGAAAAGGCGGATGGAATGGCCAAGACTGGATCCGCTCTTGATATTTCACAGGGTCTGCCAGTCGCAACACCCCTGGGAACTATTAAAAGCGAAATCTTCCGACACTATCTGGATATGGCTGACGATAAATGGAAGAAACTAGATGAATGCAGGGCAGTGTTGCCAAAACTTGGAGACCAAAAATGGCTAAATTTACGGGGAAAAATGGCTAAAAAATGGCTAAAAATGGGCTGAAAAAATGGCTAAAAGCTTTTTTTTTAAATAAAAACACATTGAAATTCAATAACACAACAGAAATAATTCATTTAAAGTTGTTTACGATGAAATTGTTAGTTAAGATCAATTTCTTTAATAAGAATAAACGTTATTTAATATTCTGAAAGATATTTAAAAAATATAATCATCGATAAATTTTATGTCGTTATTTTTCATCTCATAAGAATCACTCGTGCCTATTAGTTTTAAATAATTTGAAGGTAAATAGTAATCACGACAACATTTACATTCCAGATCTACAATAAAAAACAAGTAAAAAAATATAGCCGGTCAACCCCGACTATATGATACCCTACGCCTCATTAGAACCTGTGTACCAAATTTTATTCAATGATCTGCAAATTTGCGATATGTTCTTTACGCACAAGGTTTACATGGACGGCCAGCCAGCCGGACAAACATCGTTAATTCGACTCAGAAAGTGGTTCTGAGTCAATCGGTTGACGAAAAGGTGGGCTTAGGACCAATATTTTAAGGTGTTACAAACATCAGCACAAACGCATAGTACCCTATCCACTATTGTGGTTTTGGTAAAAATATTTCATTGATAAAATCAAATTAGCGGTTGCTAAATGTAACCTATTTCTGAAATTACTTTTAACGATGTTTACTTCAGCATTAGACCATGGAAGTGAGAGCAACTTTATAGTAAATTCTGAAATTTCTAAAAAAAATTTGTTGCCGCCAGCATCTCTTTATTGAAATACTTGCAACTAGAAAGAAACACCGATGTTTGTATTGATCCGTTTTATAAATTTAATATTGGAATATTGTTCCTTTATTTTGAAAGATGTTTCATCACCATCGTTTATAGCGATTTTCAACATTTGTAAAAGTTGTGATTTAAATTAAAGCCGTTTTAATTATTTAAAATGTTTATTTTGCTTTTATATATTTTTATAATTAAATAAAAAATTATTCTTTTAAAAGAAAAACGGCAAGAAAAATTTTATGGCTAAACCTGTTAACAACTGGCTAAAAAAATGGCTAATGGCTAAATGCATTTTTTAATGGCTAAACAGGGTAAAAAATGGCTAAATCTAGCCACTAAATGGCTAAATTGGCAACACTGCTGCAGGGCTACCAGGATAACGTGGCTCACATATGGCATAGGTCGCTCTGAGCGACTTCTCAACTTCAATCGGAGAGACGTGTCGAGACTTATATACGTGCTTACTGGTCACTGGACGATCGGTAAGCACGAAAGAATAATTTTTTTTTGCGAAAAAAATTAAATACAAATCGTTTATGATATAAATCACAAAAGTCGTAAATTATTTTCATCTTTTTTCATCGATAAAAATTTTAATATAATAAAAATGTGTTGTAAGAAAAAATTATATAAGGGAAACAGTAAGATTAAAGAATGTTAAGATTTATAAGCCTATTTTCACAACCTACCGATAGCTTAAGGTAGTATTTAATCGGCCGTTTAAAAAGTGTTCCGTTTTAATAACTTTACTTTAACCCAAAGGGAGCGATAAGTTAACGAAAGGAGATTCAAAAAAAAACTAAATAAAAATCGATATATGCATTTGGGAGCAACGTGCTGCAACGGTGCCACAGACACACATATTCAAACAAAGCTAAAAACACTCTCGATCGGCATCTTTCAAACAAACAAAATAAAATCAAAATCGGCTGGCCCGTTGTTACTCTACGTTGGAACGGGCAGATACAAAGATACACACAGATGAAGACTACAAACTTGTAACAGTCCTCCCATTTGGGTGGGTTAAAAAACGTTTGGGGTTTTGCTATAATTTACGAATTTTAGTTGCTTTATCTAAGAACTTTTTGCTTAGAAAAACATTGTAATTTCAAATATGAAAAATTAAAAAAAGAATTATTTGACAATTTTTTTTTTTTTTTGTGATATTTATCATGGTACAACTACACAAGGTAGACTCGTTGGCCATTATGTTTGTCAGCTGTTTACCCCAGTTAAAACCCAATTGTCAAATTTCGTGTATATGAGCCAAAATTTGTGCATGTGTGCGTTAAATTGTTTTTGTTTTATATGAAGACAACTTTGACAAGTCGGTTATTTTCATAGAGAATCATGTCTACAGTCCCAATTGAGTCCACCTTGTGTTAATGTACCTTGATATTTATATTTTATGGAAAAAACTGTCAGGGTTTGGTTCATGCGTTCTGAAAAGGAACAGTGAGCAGCCGCCACTTGGGTTTTTACAGCGTTCCCTTTCCAATAACGTTTAGATAGGTGCCAGTGAATTTGTTTTATCTTAATCATTCTTCTATTTTATTTTATTTTGATCACTGTGCAGCCTAAAATTATAACTTTGTTTATTTATATACTGCGTACAAATTTTTTCTTTTTTATTCCCTTTACCGAAGATGAAAGGGTATATATAAGCTGGCCATTCCGTTTGTAATTATACAATATTGCACTTTATATTATGGGTCTATATGAGAAGCGAAGTTGATTAACCAATGTCGGTTTGTGCATCCGTCAGTTAAAATGGGTTTTCCGATGGCCCATTTATGATGTTATACAAAATTTTTATAAAAAATGTATCACATATATTCTGAAATTGTTTGCTATTGATTGACATTCAGCCTCATCGGTCCACAATATATCCTATATTGTTGTTGTTTTTTTGTTTTATGTATATCTGGAGAACGTTAGGATCCAAAGTTCCTAACATAGGCACAAGCATCTTATCAATTCCCAACATCCGAGAATATGTCGGCGGGATTGGAGAAGTGGATGGGGCACTTCCCATACAAAGACATTATAGATTTCTGTATATCATGAGAATGGCGAGAGCCAAAGATTCCAATTAAGGTACAAGTATTTTGGTTATCAATAATCAACATCCGATAAAAAGTGGGTAGGATTTGAGAAGTGGGCGTAGCACAAAATAGATTTATTTTTATCTAAGGAGCGGTAATTATATATTTTTCTGATCTTATATCTTATCGCACCGTGGTGAAGGGTATATAAAATTCGACTTAGTCAAATATAGAACTCTTATTTGTTTTGTTTTTTTTTTGTTTTTTGTTTGTTTTTAGCAAGTCAAATATAAAACAAATGCATACATACACAAATTTTTGAATATTTATATATATTTACATAAATTGGTTGTGAGTTTTTCCCCCTCTTTGTGGCATTATGTAAAAGTAGAAGTAAACAATACCCTTGAGTAAAATTATATGTATGTAAATGTAGGTAACAATAATAACAAACACCATGAACTACATCAATATCATTACTTTCATTGTTGTTAAAGTTAGTTAATGTTTTTGTTGTTTTTAATGCTGATGCTGTTTTACAACAAATAAACGTCAAAAACTAAACTAAACATTCCAACGTAAAACGTACAACAAAATGTTTCGTAATATATTTACATATATCTGTATGTATACATAAGCGTATACATATGTACGTATTTAAGTAATGTAAATATGTAGGAATGAAAATGGGTATACGGATAAAGAACAACGACAACGACAGCAACTAAAACAAATACGAAATTATTGTAAATATTTTTATATGTATGTATGTTAAAATTTGTTTTTTAATATTTACATGTCAAAAACGAATGTTACAACAAAACTTTTGAAAAAGAAAAGGAAATTTTGTGTTTGTGAGTGTATACATGTGATTGTAACCGTGACTTTAAATTGAATATATTTTGTAATACTCAAGGCCCATTGAAAAGGTCTGTGCAAGAAGCCTGATGATCATTGTTTATGTTCTTTTTAGTTGTCAAAAGTTGTTTACATGTGCATGTATACGTTTATGGTATGCCACAAATACACGTTTTTTCCTTTTGCTTTGGATATGTGGTAGTAAATTTTTGACAACTAAAAAGAATCGTATTTTGTTTTTGTACAAGTAAGCAGACCTGATAGATGGGCCTTGGTAATACTCATAATTGTTATTTGTTTCGTTAAAAAAATAGCTTTTTACGTGAGCTGTTTTACATGCCAATCACTACATGACTGTCATTTTAAATATAAATAAATTTTAAATCGAAATAAAAAATAAGTCGAAATAAAATATAATAATTTTCATTTTCTAAATCATTTTCCCACGCGTTTACAATATTTTCGTTAAAGTTTTGGAAAATTACAAAATATATTTACTAAACATATTAACCAAATAACCCTTTTAATTTTATATGTTAGTAAAAAATAATTCATATACACATATCACAGGTTAGCACGGTTTACCTCAAACCTTTAGTATAAGGAAAAAACTGTTTAAAAAATTACACTGCACTTTCATATCACGAAGAGGGATACAACTGTATTTTTTTTTTTTGCTAAATAGTAAAGAAAATTATGAAAGATATGAACACTGTATATTGTTTTCTTGCAAAAAACAAACAAAAAAGGTTTTCTTTAAATCAAGAAAATCCTTTTTATTGAAAACGAAGTCAATGCGAATGAACGCAAATACTCCAATGGCTCCCCCAATAGACGACGTCACCAGCTTTTGTATTATGGGAGTATTATCTACAGCATGGGAAGATCCAGAGAATAACGCCAAGCGCCAAATAGAGCGATGTTTGGAATTTCCCTGCTAACATTTGGAATATTGTTTTTTAAAAAATCAGAGTAATGAGCCTATTTCGAGTACTTTTGGTGATCAAAAACTGATTAATCAGTTACAGGCTTAAAAATAGACTCAAAAATGACTCACGCTTATAATTCTAATGTGTTTGATTTAAAATGTAATAACAAATCGTATTGAAACCGCAAATGGATCATCTTGGCGCTTAAAATGTGAGTATTATTCATAATCAAATTTCGCGCAGCTAGAAGGTTATAAACTGTTTTTGTGTGCGGTTAGGAACAAAATCTGAGTTCGATCGGTTAAAAATTTGCGTAACGCACGAGTGTTAAAGTTATTGCAAACAAAATTCGACTCACATTCAAAGCTTTTATATCTGGAGTAATTGCATTGTTTTATATTTTGGTAAATTTTCATGAAAATTCCTACTTTTTTGTATACACAGAAAGAAAAACACTCGGGATAAATCAAGTTTTTTGAGATTACTTTAAGTACGAGTCGTACTCAAAAATTCAAGTACGAATAACACTCAAACGTACTCAAAACAATCCTAAATGGGATTACTTTTGAAAATTAATTTCTTTTCAAATTTTTTTTTTTTTAAATTTGAACTCATGCTACTCATTTAGTTTATATTTTTGGTTAAATATGTACATAAGATTTCTAAAATAAAAACCATATCGGGCATGATGTTTTTATCATTCTGTAATGTGTAATACGGGTAAGTAAATCACTCATAATCATTTTTGTTTGTAATTTCTTTTGTTTTTGTTTTTTTTTAATTATGAATTCAGGATAAAATCAAATTTATATTACTTGAATCAAGCTCATTTTGAGATTGATTCAATCTTAGTTTTACTTAAATCAATCTCATTTTCGGATTATTTGAGGTACGAGTTCGGATTAAAACAATTTTATAATTTTTGAATGAAGTTAATTTTGAGATTGATTCAATCTTAGTTTTACTTAAATCAATCTCATTTTCGGATTATTTCAAATACGAAAACGGGATTGAGTATGGATAATTTAAGTATTTTGGGATTAAAAATCCGTACTTGAATCAATCTTTCTGTACTTGATTCAAGAAAATCCGTACTCACCGTACTATTAATACCGCTTCGGATTGATTTGAGTACGGATGGATTGATTTTTTTTTTGAGTGTAGGGACTTTTTGAAGTGTTTGTGTTGATTTTTAAGTATCTTATCATCCACCGATTTTAATGAAACATATACGATATATGTTTTTAAAGGTTTTAAAGGTATTTTTGTGTGTAGATATGAACAATAAAATATTTTCAGGATTAAAAGGTTTAAAAAGCGTTTGAAATTTGCTTGCAAACACACGCACATACATATAATAGTGGTTGAGTTTTTTGTTTTTCTCCCAAAACTTATGTCTGTAAGGTCTATAAGCCTGAAATAAATAAAATATAATAAAAACGTGTTTGTTTCTTGCATTATACATACTTGCAAACACACATGCACACTAGGGGAATAACTGTCTTTGGTCATAATTTCTTCATCCCACCACGCGATGGGCAATTGGGTATTAATAATGAAATTGATTTTTTTGGGCCATTTTGGCCAAAAAAGTTTCCGGACCAAATGCAATTTCGAAAGCTCCTCAAAAAAATATATTTTTTTTTAATACATTTATCGTGTATATATTCTATATATGGATTTTAAATATATTTAATACCCAGCAAAAACTTACATTGCAAAGTAATGAGTTAAAAAGCTAATATAACGGCTCTACACTACTTGTACATTAATATTTAAACTCATTATTTTAACACGGTGATGTCATTGGAGGCAAGTACTTACCACCCTCGCTTACAAATAGGGAGTTAAATAAGTCATTACCACATTCTCTTACAAATAGGGAGTAAAATATTCCTTTTGGTGTTGCATTGCAATACTGCGTTTATGAAGTCAGCATTATTCATGCCCAATAACCTTGAGAACGATATGAATTCAAAGTCGATATGCAGGGGTGTTCTGGGAATCGAAAACACAAAATACAAGAATTTGGAAGCTGGTTTTAATACACTTTTAATAAAATTTTTTTAATTTTTATTATAAAATTCTATTTAATAGAGAAATATTTCTTTAATATTTGTCATAAAATTCTTATATTACAGAAATATTATTAAAAACTGACTTTTAAAATTCTTGCGTTTTACGTTTCCGATTTCCAGCACACCCCTGTAAATTTTTCATATTCAAATTTATTACAAATTGTGTTTATTTATAACAAAAAAAAATTGTAATAATTTGTATTAGATTTGAAAAAAATTAAACCTTAGATGCATTTTATTACTTATGTAACAGATTATATGTCACCCATTACTAAACTACTTCTATGTAATGCAGATGGTATGAAGTAGTCATTGAAAAGTAAGTTGTTCAGTAACCGCAAGTTATTACCAAGTTCTTGCTGGGTAAGTAACTGTATGAATGGTTTAATGAAATAAATTTTAAGTTTAAAGTGCAAGCTGATTTACATAATGGAAAAATATCTTGTGCAACTTTAACCTGCAAAGGTATTTTTTTCTAAGAATTATCACTAATTCATATACATAATAACCGCCACACAACTCATCAAAAAGGGTCATAATATCGCGATTTTTTGCGCCGTTCTTCAGAACAAATGGTAAGATCATGTTATATTCATGAAATTATTATAAAATACTTAAAGTTTTGTTATTAATGTTAAATTTGTATACTTAGGAGAAAAATTTAAATTCAAAACTTCATTGCATTTGATGCGGAAACTTTTTTTACGTTCGCGCAAAAGTAATACATCATTACATAATATTATTTCTTGGTCCATACGGCTATGTGATGAAGAATTTGATATTCGCAAAAATCGCAACAAGTTATCACCCTAATGTACACACATGTATAAAAGACGGTTGTGCTTTGTATTGTTCTCACAAAATGTTTTTGTTTTCGTCATGTATAAATGCATAAGGACAGGGTTACCGTTAGACATTTTGATAAATAAAGTCGCTCAAAAACGTGGTTTAAGAAAATTTAATGACTTTTAACGAAGATGTGTGTTTTTATTTTTTGCTTTGATTTAAATATCGTTATACCTGTATGCATAATATATTTATTTTTTTTTTAACATTTTTGGAGTGTTTGAAAAGCGTATTAATTTATCTTGCAGACACACGTACAAAGATGGGTGAATAGTGCATTTTTCCGTTCGATTAAAATGTGTACGCTTTTGTTGTATAACGCACAGGTTCTCTTGAAAGTAATTTCTAGTAAAGGGAATTGCTCATACATTTTATCTCTCTAGGGTGACTCTTGAGTAACTTTTTTATCCATTATCCCCCAATTTCTTTCTCACCTTGTGGACGAGAGGGGAGAGAGGAATTAAAAGGGGTACACAAGCGAGTTAATATTACTTGGCTGTCACACAAATGTTTTACAAAAAATTCCATTTAGTTTTATAAATTTATTTTAAATAAGTCTATCTATTTTCTTATCAAAGTTATTTTCGGGAATACAAAATTTATTATTAATACGATTTCCGTATGACGTGCTAAATTCCCAGTTTTTCATATTTGATAAATACACTGAAATTTATTGTTGAGGGAAAGCTAGCTTCTATGCGCATTTCACTGGTTGCTTAGGCCAGCTCATCAGGAAACCTTTTCCAAAGATTTTAGAAAGGCCAAAAATATTGTACAAATAAAACCGTAAAGCGAATAAGAATTATAAACACTCAAAGTCTTACTTGTAACAATATCAAAAAACAAAACAAAACACCAACAATAAACAGTGAGTTTATCTTTTCTTACATTCCCCTACAATTGGTTGGGTTCTTTCCGACTCGAATTGTAGTTGTAAGTGGGTAAAAAGAAAAAACAAAATTAAAAAACAAACTGCTTCATTCTACTGTCTTCGTAAGAAAACGACAAAAACTACAAAATACATGAATTTTTTTCCTTAAATTTGCTTTATAGAACACCAACCTCACAAGCCTCAATTAGAATATGCGAACGTAGTTTTTCATCCGTTTTTTTTTTTATTTAATTTACTTAATTTTGTACTTAATGTAAATATATGCATTTGCATGATTATCACTTAATAACCAAATAGCGTAACAAAACATTGAAAACAACTTTTCAATATTAAGAAATCGTTCAAAGTAAAAAAGAAACTACTTAAAATACTGGCTTAACCCGGTGCGCTTTGCTGCCCCCATTGAAATAAAATGGGTAAAATTTTGTTAAAAACATTGCGTGTATTAATAAAGAAGCAGATCGTACAAAATTAAGTAATTTAAATGCTACCCTTCTCCAGATCTGTAGACATTTAAATATATTGCCCAAGTTCGCATTTCCAGTTCAACTGCCGTTTTATTGTTCCACATTTGGAAACTTTTACTGCAGACGGTTTCTAAACCTGTAATTTTTAACAAATATTTATAGCCTTAGTTAAGTGCCTGGTAGCCTTGAAATTACTATAAAGATTGAAGGAAAATGGGTTTAGTAATATAGCGATTAAAGGGAATAAAACAACAGATATTTTCCATTTTTTATATATACAATAAGTGGATACAAATTAATAGATTTTTTATTCATTGCTGTAAATAGCTAGTCATACAGTGAGGCCAATTAGGCGTGCCAATCTTTATTTCTACTTGACTGCTCGATGTAAAGGAGGGAGAGCATTGTGTTTATAAGCTTTTGTATGTTTGTTGCCTTGTGGTGCCCTAGAGACCAAACGCGTCGGCCGATTGAAAAAAAACTGACCAGTAAATTAATGAATATTAAGCTTTGTTCACAATTAGAGCGACAATTTGTGTTTTTCTTCTATATTTTTTCTTCCTTTAAAGTTAAAAAAGTTAAGTCTACTTCCACTTTAGCAAAGTATGAAATTGAAAATGAAGTTTATAACAATTCTATTAAGTTTTGAATGAAAATGTTTAACAAATGTTTTAAAAAAATAATAATTAATACGTAATATTGTGTTGCTCTATTTTGAACAGCAGTGAAAGTATTGCTGTCTATTGTCAACGAAGCTTTATTTTTGGAAATTTCTATTGATGAACTAAACTTTATTTGTAAGAAGATAATTGTATAATGAAATTTAGAAACTATTAAATGATGTTTGATCCGTCTAACGTTTTTCAAAAGCAAAAATTTTTTTAATAAAACTTATAAATGAAAAAAGTAGGCGATCTTTATGAGGTGGGGTATCATTACAGACAGTTTCACACTATAATACAAGTCTTATTTTTTTGGGAAAATACAACCGTGACATGATAAGTTGTAATTGTTTTTTTTAAATTTTTTTAAAACTACTAAAGTTTGTGTTGTATTTTAATGACCTTAAATAGGTATTTATTTTATCATTCTGCCTTTAGTGTCATTAACGGTGTAAAATTGGTTTGAAACACAAAAAAAACTATAAAAAGTGAACTTTTAACAAACAATCGAAAACCAAACTGTGTAAAAGATTAACTTAAATCAAACTAAAACATCTGAATTGATGGCAACAAAATACTGTTATCAGATGACGATATACCGTTTTTGTTTTAATTGATAATCAACAGGGCAAGTTTTTAAAGGCATATGCCATTTTTGACATTTTTGCAATTATTTCGTTTAAAAATTCCCATTTTAAAGAGCTCTCAAGTATAATTTATATTAATAATAAAGTTAATTTTTCTGATATTTTATTATGTATATATCGATGGCTTAATATAAAAAAGGCGTAACTCGATTTTGTGTTTCTTTAAAGGGAAAGAACAAATCATAATTGGATCGTTAAATTTAAGATACAAAAAAGTTTTAGTTCAATTTTTAATAAAAAGATGCAACACTTTTTATAATAAAGCCTTATGAAATTTTAAAGCACGATGCGTTTGGCATTTGTCTACCACAATAAACAGAAAAAGTTATTTAAGAAAAAAATTAGTTACGCCTTTTTTATGTTAAGCCATCGATATGTACATAGTAGTTTTAATATGTTAAATAATTGTAAGCAAAATAAATACAAAAATCTTACTTTTATATTGTTAATAATAAAAGATAAGGTCAAGGGTTAAAATCAAAGGATTATTATTGAGTAAGCCACCAATATTTATTAGGATTCAAATTAGGTTTAATATTTTTATCCTCCAAGTAAATACTTGTGTCAAAGCTACATTTTTTAGGTGTTAGTTCTTTACAATTTACTGATTTTATATTTGATCTTCTATAAATGTGATAAAATATAGCAATACCATCTTCGTTTTGAATAAAACCACGTTTATCAAGAAAAGTAAATGCTTCAGGTGGAATGAATCCATTTTCAAGTGTTTTTGAAATGTATTCATCGTCAACAAAGTAAGGAGCCAATATTAGATTATTCACAGTAGTATTATTACTGTTTAGAATATGATCCCTTATAATGTGAATAATAAAGTTATCAAATCTAGATACGACCACTTACAAATTAAGAAGAATTTATAGCCTATGCTGCCGGTAAATCAGAAAATTACTATCAAAATTTCCTCACAATCGGTTAAGTAGTTTAGAGTCTGTATGGAACAAACAAACGCATATTTATCTTTGGATATATAGATACACCAGAATTCGCATATCGTTGACTTAATATAAAAAGGCCTAACTCGATTTTTTGTTAGTTTACAAATGGAGAAAAAAACTTAATAAAATCCATACAATTTAAGTTATTTAAAAAGTTTTAATGCAATAATTTTTAAAAAGATGAAATAAACATTATATTATAGCCTCCAGAAATTTAAAAGCGAAGTACATTTGTCATTTATGTACCACAATAAACAAAAAAAAAATTTAAACAAAATGAGTTACGCCTTTTTTATATTAAGCAGTCGATATACAAACCTTAACAAGAGGATTTTCGGGTGTTTATTTAGAGGTGGAAAACATAGTATTGGCAACAATGTCTTTTGCGACTGTTGATTTGCGAGTTCTCGGTTTTTAGTAAGTATGGTTTATCAATACCTAAAAAAAAGGATGAGGCAATAAAATAATTTGCAAATACTTTGACAAACCCTTCGGGCATAAAGTGCATTCTATGGTGTTTATATTATGTAGTCAAGTATTTAAAAGCGAATACTCGAAGCGTTTGGCTATAACAGCATAATTTACTAAAAAGATGATCACGTGCCAAAATTTACATTTTAACGTTAATGCCATAAGCAAAAAACGTTTCGTCGAATCTTAAAAAAAACACCCTATAAAATGTTTATGCATATTTACCAACTCAGACTCACCCTAATACCCATTTGTACAAGTAGACATCTAATCAACGCAATTCAATAACGTTGATTGGTCACGTACTCTCCACTGTCGCAAAATTTTTTTATAGTCGAAGTCGTATCTACATGGATTTTTAATAAATATCAAATGCAATACAAACAACAACAACACTAAGAACAAAGGCAGAAACAACAATAAAAACAACAACCGTAACAAATACCTCGTAGATTCATTTAGACAGTTGTTAAAGATTAGTCAACAAAATAAGAAGGAAAATAGAATTCGTACAAAAAAGCAATAAAATATATATAAAAAGGAAAATAAAAAAGTAAAGGATGTAATAAGAAACGTTTTAATATGATGAATTAGCTTTTGTTTTTCTTATTTTTAAAGGGCAACAAAAAAGGAAACATATGGCAACATAAGTTAAAAAAAGAAAACCATTTTCTTAATTTGTTTGCACATATGAACGGACACACTGTTGGTGTGCGTAGTTGTATATACAGTGGAAACTGTCATGAGCAGATAACGCAGAAGCCATTCAGATACTTCTCAGTGCTTTCCGTTGAAACGCTGACGAGACCAGGTAACAGTCTAAGGGATGTCCGCCTAAAAAAGGTATCCAATTAGGGATATCACTTCATACACAGAAAACAATTTAGAGTCCTGCTAGTTTCTAGTTGGTTTAAAAAATTTATCAAAAAAAAAAAAAAAGCAAGTCCGATCAAATGATATCCTACACCACTTCCAAGTATAACTATATAGAACAATTTTAGGGTGTAGACGCCCTGTAGCTCTAACATTACTAAATGGTTTAATTATTATTATTAGCATCTTGTATTACAATATGTATTTCAACCTAGACTATTCATAGGAGTATTTATATATACATATATTCCACTGGTTTTTATCTCTAGCTATAAGATTCGCTATAAGATTTAGAAACCTCCTTTTCTTTGATGACTTGGGGCGTGTGATTCTTCTGTTATCCAGTGGGTTTCACGCCAAGGCAGATTGCGTGATATCATCCACTTCCTTTCGTAGTGTACAATCTAGCCATCGGTAGTTTTGCGTCGTATTGCAGTTGCACTTTGCTCCTGGTTCGTATTTTCAGTACACATCTTTTTATGAATCTCTATAACTTCGCTCTCGTATAGCAACACAGGCACTAAAGATTTTCATTTTTGTAAATTGATATGCATTTCTACATCTGGCTTTTCGCTATCGGTCAGCGTTCCACCGACGTCGTCCAGCGTTTATGTTCATATTTCTTGATAACTGCTATTTTTAGCCTCCTTTCCAAGAGTCGAGGCCTGTGTCTATGTATCTTGAAATGTATTAAACAGAAGTACAATAATATCGATACGCTACACAGAAAGAAAAACACTCGGGATAAATCAAGTTTTTTGGGATTACTTTAAGTACGAGTCGTACTCAAAAATTCAAGTACGATTAACACTTAAACGTACTCAAAACAATCCTTAATGGGATTACTTTTGAAAATTAATTTCTTTTCAAAGTTTTTTTTTTAAATTTGAACTCATGCTACTCATTTAGTTTATATTTTTGGTTAAATATGTACATAAGATTTTTAAAATAAAAACCATATCGGGCATGATGTTGGTGTTTTATAATTCTGTAATGTGTAATACGGGTAAGTAAATCATTTCATTATCATTTTTTCTTTGTAATTTCTTTTTTTTTGTTTTTTTCAATCATGAATTCGGGATAAAATCAACTTTATATTACTTGAATCAAGCTCATTTTGAGATTGATCCAATCTTAGTTTTACTTAAATCAATCTAATTTTCGGATTATTTGAGGTACGAGTTCGGATTAAAACAATTTTATAATTTTTGAATGAAGTGCATTTTGAGATTGATTCAATCTTAGTTTTACTTAAATCAATCTCATTTTCGGATTATTTCAAGTACGAAAACGGGATTGAATATGGATAATTTAAGTATTTTGGGATTAAAAATCCGTACTTGAATCAATCTTTCTGTACTTGATTCAAGAAAATCCGTACTCACCGTACTATTAATACCGCTCCGGATTGATTTGAGTACGGATGGATTGATTTTTTTTTTGAGTGTAGTTCATTTAGTTAACCGTTCAAGCCCTGTTAATGCCCCTGTTATCCTGATCTACGATTTATAAAATAAGATCCGGTGTAGGGATGAACAATATCGGCAATAGTTCGCATCCTTTCTTTACTCCAATAAGTGAGTGAAATGGATCGCTTAGCTTGCCATTATAGCCACTCTAAAAAAAACTCCTTATTTATAACCTTTTTCTATTATCTTTCTGGGAATTCCTTTAGACTTAATTAGGTGTACGCTAAAATATAAGAATTTTTTAAATATATTTATTTATTTACATATTATACTTTTAGATAAATTATTAGCAAAGGACTCTGAAAAATTATTTTGAATGCCATTATAAAAGTTTCATCGTTTTAAGCAGGGCTGTGGTGTCGTCCGAAAAAAGTATTAATTCCGACTCTGACTCCAAATGCTGAAATTTTTTAAGTGCGACTCCTACTCCTACTCCGACTCCGACTCCTACTATAATCTTGATGCTAAATGTATATCGTCATCTAAAAGACCTAATAACCTATCTGCAAAAATTTCAAAATTGATTTTTTTATGGATTTTTATTTCTTATATCATAACGCATATGTGTGCAAAATTTTGAACATGTAATATTGCAAATGACAAAGTTGTTCTACCTAGAGGACCGTTACGCACTAAAAAAGAGAAAAATAAATCTTCAAAAATCACGATAAAAGTTTTATTTTGTTGCATAGTGTAATTTAAACAAACATTAAGTACTTATTTTTGCTTAAACCAGTAAAAAAAACTACTTCTTTAATTATTTAATGTATATAATATTCATGTGTAAAGAAATTTTTATTTATGCATACTAATTAGTACTGCAGATAGGTTATTTGGTTTCAGATTTTTACAATTCCAAAAAACCTAAGTGTCATAACATAAGCTGTGATTATAAAAACAAAATTTTCTCACCCGATATATATTACTGGTTTCATTTTAATCAAAATGTGTAATTTTCGTTTCAATATCGTTAATAGTTCCAATTTTATAACGTTTTTTCCCTCTCCTGTAAACTTTTGAAAACTGCAGATAGGTTATTTCGTCTTTTAGGTGACGATATGAGACTCAGTGATGTTAACTTTGATTTTTTCATTACCGTACGGCCTTTTAAAAATTAGAGTTTTTGAGAAGCAATTACCGTATGCAAACAGTAATGTGATGTTTCCAAATGACAGGCGATTGATTATGTAGCAAAATTTATTAGGGGTGTGCTGGAAATCGCACATCTTAAATGTGTTTTAAGAAGATAATTTTTATTTTGGAAATTTTTTTAAATTTTTTATGCCGAAAAACTTTGGAGTCGGAGTCGCGAGTTTTTGTGGGTACTACGACTCCAACTCCGGCACAAAAACATCAACTTCGACTCTTCAACTCCGACTACGACTCCACAGCCTTGGTTTTAAGTAATTCATTTAAAATTCATATTTGTCGTCGGTAATTGTGGAGTCGATTAATTGAAAAAAGTCTTTAATATTATATATATGCTCTTTTTAAATTTATTTAAAATTGTTGTTCATATTGAACCAATTTAATAAAAAATCATAATTAATAATTTAAATGGTTTATATTCATAACATGTTCGTGAGAAACTTGGGTGTAACCAAGCCCAAAACATTTATTTTGATTGGGTCTTTCCTTGAGAGAACTTTGTCATTAAAATTTTTAAAAATACTGTTACATTTTTTTATTATTTTCCTGTACCATTCTGTAGTTAAGAAGCATTTGTCTAGTTTTTCTATTCAAGTTTTAAATTTTACGAAGTTTGATATATCATCTGCAAAAAGATTCGGTGTAGTTGAAAGAGGTGCAGAGAGCGTACTGCTGGCAAACTTATCCGCTGCTTTGTTGTCAAGCGTGTCCTGGAATCTAAATAAGTTTAATGACGACTTGTCTGTCAACGATAGCTTGACTAATCAATCATGGCTACAGTTGGCCATTATTTATCGAAAGGGAGTCAGCGTAGATCGCGTATCAGCCTTTTGTATTTCTTATGAGTTTAATTTCTTCAAAGATATCTATGATTGCATGAGAGAGATTAGAACTGAAGTAAGTAATTAATGACTTGTTTGAAACAATACAAGCCATAACACATGCAGCATTATAAAAATAACATAAATCGAGTACATAATTTTTCTAGCTTAAACTTTTCAAATTCACTTAAAATTTTGCATATGAGCCACTAAAATTATCACATTTTCCAAATTCGTACGTGACAAAAAATGCAAGTGATTTTCGGTTGAATGTAAAAAAATGCGAATTGTGGGAGGTATTTTTTCTTTTTTTAATTTTTTAAATTAAACTACATATTTTTCTTTAAAATCTGTAATTGAATGGATTTATAATGAAAAAAATGTAATATCGTTCTAATAGTATTTAAAAGGTTTAAAATATATAAAACAAGTAAGAAAATATAGTCGGTCAAGCGCGTCCTTATGATGCCCTTAGCTACAATATAAAATAAAATTGTGAGAATGTACCCTAAATCCTATGGGGTTGAGAATTTGTGACGAATATTATTTAGATATCTTTGTGTGCTTCTAACCGATTTTGGAAAGGGGGTTTATATGGGACCTTTGATTAATTTTGGACCGACTAGCACAACATTTTGTCATAACATAGAACCTATCGTGAGAGTTATTGTCGCCAATTTTTATGTCAATACCAACATTTATAAGAAAGTTACATCATTTAAAGTTATTTTTGGGAGTAGTCTTTGTATGGGAGCTATGGTGAAATGTGGACCGATTCTAATAATATTTGGTTAGATGAAATAAATTGCAATAAAAAAAATTTTGACATAATAAGATCAGTGTTTAAAAAACTAGACTCTTTATCGAATATAAAATTTTAAATATTCCACTGCATTATGGAATGAATAAAAGATACGAGTACAATAACTTCTAAATAATTGTTTGGATTTATTTACAACATTATAAGCGAAGATAAGCAGTTGAAAATGTTCCGCATAGAAAATTTTAAAAAGCGACCAGTTGACACACTCTTTAGAATCATTCATACAACAATATCACATACGTCGAAATTGTTGGTTTCTAATTTTACTTATTATTTTAGTTTTCGACTTCCTCAATGTTATTATATTACTACTTTAACGTTATTAAGTCATTAGAAAACTCCAAATGTAGTAGAAATTATAAAGCGAAAACTTCAATCAAACCAATAGAAAATTATTTAGTTTTTTCAACTGCTACTTAATTTTTGTTTTTATTGCTGCTTCCCCATTTTCTGGCTTTATATATTGCTTGTAGCAGTAGTTTTAAAAAAGGTTTATGCTACAAAACAAGATAACTGCTCTTTTGCCGCTACTTGTAATTGTTTAGAGTTAGTAATAGTAAAAGAAATATTTAGGTAATGTAGTTTTTTAAACACTGAATAAGATGACACATGTAGTTGCATTTAAAATACTTACAATATCGTACGTGATGACCCTTTTTTTTTTTCGTACGATGGAGCGGGGAGGTTTCCCCACAGTGACAGGTACCGCGACCAGGTTTGGTCTATTGTACCCACTCTCCTTAGTTGGCCAAAAGACCCTCTGCTTCCCATAGGAACCCAACCAGGGCCTTTGCCGGTATATCACCGATTTGGGACGCACACATTGTACCATGCCCCAAGTGCCTCCTCCTGGCCCATGCCAGCGCAGGGCAGTCACACAGCACATGCTCAGTCGTCTCGTCCCCTTCTAGACATAGTCTGCATTCCTGATCCTCAGCCAGGCCCATCCGATAAAGGTGGTATTTGACCGCGTGGTGACCAGTCAAGTAGGCCACCAGCAGTCGCAGATCCCGTCTGCCAAGACCATTCGTCCTCATTACCCTTCCGGGAGAGATAAATCTCCTTGCCTGACGCATTCCCGGTAGCGATACCCAGTATCCTCTATGTTCGCCCAGAGCCCAGTCCTCCATGACGGACTGAACCCCTGCCCAACTTAGTCCACAGAAGGGCTCGGGACCCACCATCTGCGCGCTAGAACCAGCCCTGGCCAGTTCATCAGCCATTTTACTACCCGGGATCCCTGAGTGCCCCGGCACCCAGCAGAGCGTCAATCTGCTCCTTGTCCCCAGCTCCTCTAGCTTTCCACGGCACTCCGCCACCAGCTTCGAGGACATTCTCCAAGAAGTGAGTGCTTTGATGGCCGCATGGCTATCAGTGAAAATCACATTACCGCCACCAACCATTCCCCTGTCAAGAATGTTGCTGCAACACACATCAATGGCGAAAATCTCGGCTTGAAAAACACTCGGTGATACGCCCATTGCCATCGAGAGTCGTGTATTAGGTCCAAAGACCCCTGCACCCACTCCGTGCTCCGATTTTGACCCGTCAGTATACCAGTGCAATTCATGGTTTCCCCGACATGGATTCCCAACACTCCAGGACCTTTCGTCCGGAAAGATTGCCCTGAACCTTCTGTCGAAGACCAGTTCCGTGGTCATTATGTCTGCCCTTGTACAGACAGATAGACCCGGAGCCACGTCCATCAAGCAAGCATGCCCCTGGACCTCAGCAAGTCCCGATGTTAGCTTGATCCTAAGGAGACCGGACATAGCAGTCCTCCTTATATGGATGTGTAGTGGCAATATGCCCACTATAACCTCAAGTGCTGCCGTGGGACATCTGCGCATTACCCCCGTCAGGGCCAGACACACCATCCGCTGCAGCCTGTTGCACTTCCTCACCGCAGTCTCCTGCCGCATCTTAGGCCACCATACCAATGATCCGTAAGTGATTATCGGTCTGACCATCATGAAGTATAGCCATTTTACCATACCTGGACTAAAACCCCAAGTTCTCCCAAAGAAGCTCTTGCATGCCCAGAAGGCCCTAACTGCCCTTCCGAGGGTTTGATCCAAGTGCGAGTTCCAATTGAGCCGTCTGTCCAGAACAATTCCCAGATATTTGACCTCATTGGAATACTCAATCTCAATTCCGTCCACTACTAGCTTCTCAAGCCTGTAGTTGTACCTCCTCGTGAACGGTATCACGACCGCCTTGTTAGGGTTGATGCTCAATCCCCTTTCATGGCACCATCCAAGAACCCTATTGAGAGCACCCTGCATCACCTCCGTGATGGTGCTCTCGAATTTTCCAGTCACCACTATTGCCAGGTCGTCTGCATAGCCAATGGCCCGAAGGCCATATCCCTCGAGCTTGACCAGCAGATCATCAATCACCAGGCACCATAATAAAGGTGACAGCACCCCCCCTTGTGGACAACCCTTAACAGCACTGATGCTGACACTAGTGTCATTCCAGGAGGCAGTAATTTTCCTTCCCCTCAACATAGCCCCGATCCAGTTGACGGTGAACTCGTCTATCCGCTTCCGCGCCAGAGCATCCGTAATAGAACCGTAGCTCGTGTTGTCAAAGGCACCCTCCACGTCAAGAAATGCACACAATGCGATCTCCCCATTACGTTGTGCCTTTTCTATCTGCGCAACCAAATGGTGCAATGCCACCACAGTCGACTTACCCTTTTGGTAAGCAAACTGCGTTCGGTGCAGTGGTGTGGAAGCCTGCAGTTTTTCCCTAATGTGCAGGTCCAGTAGCCGCTCAACAGTCTTAAGCAGAAATGAAGTAAGGCTGATAGGTCTATAGGATTTCGGCTTCTCCAGCGGCCTGTTGCCAGCTTTGGGAATAAATACAACCCTGACCGTACGCCAAGTGGTTGGAATGTATCCCCAGGTGAAGCTTGCCCTAAAGAGTCCAATCAAAGGCCCTACTATCATATCAAGACTCTCCTGTAACAAAACACCTCCTGGTGACTTGAATGTGCAGAACGAGCCAATTGCCCACCGTACCCTATCCTCATCGAAAATCCTACCGGCCAACCCATTTGCCCGGCGAGTCCCCAGGATCGCCGCCTCGACGTTTGTGTGCCCAGTATCATCCACAACAGTCGAGCCCGGAAAGTGTACCCCCAGTAAGGTTTCCAAAGTTTCCCTGCGGTTTGTCGTGAAGGAACCATCTGTCCCCTCCACCAGACCCACTCCATTTGAGTGTCCCTTGGTCATTACCCTGTGAAGTCTTGCCGCGCTAGGGAGGCCCGCGACACTACTGCAAAAGTTCCTCCATGAATCCCGTTTGGATTTACGTAAGGATTTGTTATATTCCGTTAGGGCACCTTTGTACTCCTGCCAGTTTTTGGTCCGTTTTGCCTTGTTGAATAACCTCCTGACATGCCTACACTTCTGCTCGAGCGTCTCATTCCACCATGGAGTCCTGCGGCTGGAGCTTAAGGGTCGCAATGTCGTGCTTCCTCGAAAGGAGGAGAGCAATGTTTCTATAACAAGGTTGGCTGCTAGCTCAATCTCATCAACAGACCCGATGTCTGTCATCAGGAGCTCAGCCTTCCGGTTCACAAGGGACCTGAACTCATTCCAGTCCGTTCGTCTGGGATTGTAAGCGCATCTACGCAAATCCACCCCCCCCCCCCCCCCGGTATGTCAAACCTAATATGTTGATGGTCCGACAGCGAGGCCTCATCCGTAACCCTCCAGTTACGAATTGAATCGCGCAAAGCGCCGCTAACCAGTGTAAGGTCTAATACCTCCTCCCTGATCGCATTAATAAAGGTCGGCTTACAGCCGACATTGGCTATGTCCAAGTTCGTACCTACCAGATATTCCAGTAGTAACTCACCTCTTTTGTTGATGTTGCTGCTTCCCCAAACGGTGTGATGGGCATTGGCATTGCAGCCCAGGATAAGCTGCTTTCCATGCATACCGCAGTACAGCACCAGGTCCGCCACCTCTTTTGGTGGGGCTACATCCTCTTCGCCGGGGAAATAGGCCGTCGCAACGACGATCTCCGACGACCCCCGTTCAGTGGGTATATTTATCTGTGCTGCCACTAGATCTCTGAAAATAAAATTAGTCAATGGGGTTATGTCAACACAATTGTCGACAAGCAACGCTGCGCGCGGCTTGTCCACTGACCGATCGTAAATCAGCTTACTTGATTGGGATTGTAGTCCCCGGATCTGGCCACTATTGATCCATGGCTCCTGCAAAAGCGCAAGACCGATGTTTTCTTCGGCAAAGATCCTGCACAGTGTGGTCGACGCCCCTTTGGCGTGATGCAGGTTTGCCTGTAGCACCCTAATGGTGTCCATCGCCATCCCTAATGGACCGCTGCACTAGCTCCCCCAACCGATTACGTCGGGGTCCCTTCCCTCGCGACCCTCTGGTCGGTTTGTCTGATCCTACACCAGGGTTGGGTGTGCTGCTTTTGGCCGGGGGTTGAGGCCTTGGGACGATTTTCGCCACACTTCCCTTATCTGCCCGTTTACTCCCGCGAGCATAAGCTGCCCCGCTGGTAGATGGGCCATCATCAAGGGCAGATTCTCTCCCTTTGATTGGTGACGATTTGCCAGCTTTTTTTTCCACATTCTCCGCCGGCTTCTCGTCTTCTTTCTTGCCACCATCCTTTGAACCATTGTTCTTGAGGTGCAGTCTCACCTGCCCAAAGCAGTAGCTGACCTTTCCTCCCATCTTCACAAGCTTCTGGTAGGAGCAAGTATCCACTGCCAGACGAAGATGGAGAAATTCGCCATGTATTTGCCTTTGAGCCACTACCCAATGAGTTGCAGCCAAGTCATTCTGAGCCGCTATGAAGGCCAGGACCCTCTCATTTGACAGCTCAAGACTATGTGGGAAGTATCCTCTCACAAAGTGCGCGCGGAGGAATTCTTCCTCAGGGACGATCCTACATTCTACCCCTGATTTCTCCTTGATGTAATCAAGGTTGGACTTTGTCCATTCCGCCGTCTCCTTGTTGATGCACACAAGCATCAACCAGTCGGTGCGCCGTAGACAGCTTTCAAACTGTGGTTTGAAAGTTCCTGCTTTCTCAATAACCGCCTGAAGAATCGTATTTTTGATCCTTTCGATCTGGTCGGCGGTTAGAGACGGAGCTTCAAGTGCTGAGACAAAACCCAGTCTAACGCCCTTTGGCGTCTGGACCTTTTGGGCATATGTTTGTCTCGCACATGCACGCTTTGCCGGAGCTCCAGTAGAGGGAGAGTTTTCTGATCGTTCCCTCTTTAGTGTTGCGACTGCCGGAGCCCTTGTGGCGTCCCTTAAGGCATCTTCCCTCGACAGTCCTTTTTTTAAAGCCGCTTTGAATAGCCGCCGCTCCCTAGAGTTGAGCTTAACGAATCCCATTCCGGATTCCAGGCTCAACGCCTGTAAATTTACGCCTCGCACTGTGCTGCCAGACTTCACCGAGTTCAAGCTGCAAGCATCATCCTGCTCAGCGACTTCGGTGTCAGAACCAGAGGACATTATCTCCTCTTGCGGTATTCTAGGCACTTCGGTCGCGGCACAAGTTGCCGCCTCCGTGGACCTTTTGTCCTCCGCCTTCAGGTTGGTACCTCCAACTGCTTGCCCAGTGGCGCTGCCATTGTTGTCGGTTGCCAGGTTTTTTGTTGGGTTCTCCGAGCTAGAAGACAGTACCCCTTGCTGCGGATTTCCGATTGCTGAAGTCGTTTCCTCACCTGCTTCATTCACGAACCACCTGTCCGCTTCCAGAAGCTTGGTACCAGCGTTAACGTGCCCAATGGCTCCGCTAATGTTGGTGGTGGATGGTTTTAGAGTCTCATCCAACTCATTTTTTTCTTTAGATTCTGTTTCCATTAATATTTTTCATAATGTAGGGATGGGTATGGTCACCCATGGCAGAGCCCGTGTACCATGAGAAGTCTAAATTAAAACTGGAGGTCGACCTGTATCCAGAGTCCGCTTACTAACGACCAAACTCCCCTCTGGCCATGCATCCATTGGCGTAAGCTGTTCCACCTTAGATTGGGGTAATTTTTTGTAGAGTTGTCTTCTCTCCGCCCGACTACCATTAGCCAGCATCCAGAGCAGAGACATGACCATGCTGAGGATCTGTTACCAGCCGTCCCCACGTGGAGGGTATAGTCGCACTTCCAGAAGTGAGACACAGTTACGGCACGATCACAAAGATGCGTATTAGTCCCCCTGTGTCTCCATCTGGCTGACGGCCACGTGATGACCCTTAAAAGCTTATAAATTTTTTATTTTACCAATATAAAAAAACGTTCCGCTCAATATTTTTTTGCAACAAATATCTTGCTTTGAACTTTTATTTTGAAACACCCAACACTGATCAAATGCAAATGACAAAGGCAAATTATGTTTTGCACCACGTACGTGACATTAGAATAGCATCCACAACAAACTCAAAAAATACGGATAATCGAACTATATCATCGATCTTTTTTACTGTAATTGTAACATTAATTTTCAAGTATAAATCCAATGGTGCCAGTATCTGTATTTAATCAGCTGAAAATTTAAAATTGTTGATTGAAGTTACAAAAAATGAATTAAAGAGATATTCAGTTTAAACTTTTCTTTTTGCTTTTTAAAAATTGTAATAAGCTATTAGTACGCTATGCAGAGAAAAGTTTGAGTGTTTTTTTCCTTTCTACTATATTTGAAACTAAGTTTCAAGTGCTTTCATGGAAACGCCCATATGTTATTTCCCTTATCTGTAGTTGTTTTTAAATAAAGATTATATTTCAGGTAAATGTTAGCATTTTAGGTTAGTAGACCTGCAGTGCCCACAATAGGCTGATAAATGCTAATTTTAAATTGTCTAGTATCTTAAAAGGTTTCAGAAAATATTTTTTGGTATCGTTCATTATTAATTTTATATTGCTTCGAAAAAAGGCCGCCGCCTTTTTTGAGGGTGGTGTAGAAATATTTTCATTTACAAAAATTATACTGAAGGTGGCGAATTAAAAACAATATGAAATTTAAATAAAAAGTTCGTCATACTAACATAAAGTAACGATTATTTTAGTTAAATTCACTAAAATTATATTTAAATTTAAAATTTGAGCAGCTTTATTCTAACGATAAAGAAATAATAATAGCAACTAATGATTAAGAATAAAGAATGCGACTCCCAAATTAACTTAAATCCTAATTATTTCATTTTTACTTCTTCGCTTTATTTTTATAAATTTTTTTGTTATTACCTAGAGGAATTTTATAGCGTTAATGCAATTAGAATAAAAACCTGAAATCATCAGAATTTAAAAAATCCAACAGTAAATAAGCATTCAGTTTAAAATAACTTTTTTTTTTTATTTTTTATGAGAAATGTATAATTGACTGGGATGGATTTTGCCATTACACACAAGCAGAGCTAGATGGGCAAATATTTTTATTATTAAAACAAAATTAGTTTTTATTTAAATAAAACTGAAAAATATATCACAAAAACTCAGTTTGCAAAGCATGTTACAAAATGTAAAGAGAAAAGCGGAGAAAAGCAGGTGGCATTTTAAAATGAATTTTGAAAAGGGCTGATCTCCATATTTATTTAGAATATTTAATATGCGTCCTTTAGTTAGAAATGAAAAAAAAATTATATTCAAAATTTTTACGGTAAGTTTTGAATATGTGGTAAATTTGCTATGAAAATTATTTTTGAGTTTGCCATTATTAAAAAAAAAATCTGAATACCGTATCAGGTGAAACATATGAATTAACTAGCTGTTTGGTCCCGGCGCTGCTCGGGATTTTCTAAATAAAAATAAAAAATTAAATACTTGTGAATTTTGTTAGTTACTGGACCCCAGCGCTATCTACCATCAATAAAAAAAAAGTTTAAATATCACGGCAACAGCGCCAGATAAACTCACTGTTTATTGTTGCTGATTTTGTTTAAACTTTGATATGGTTACAAATAGAACTGTTTCTGTAATTCTTATACGCTTAACAGTTTTATTTGGTTTAATATCTTTAGTTTTTTTAAAATCTTTATGGATGAAGTTTCCTGATGATCTGACCTAAGCAACCAGTGAAATGCGCATAGAAATGGCTGTAGGAAATATCGCCCAAAGAAAAATGGCCCAAAAACAAAAATGAAAAATCGCCCAAAAAAATTGCATGTAAAATTGGGCCTGATTTCATATGAAAAATGGCCCAAAATTTTTGGGCTATTTTTCGTTATGTTGGGTGATTTTTCATTTTTGAAATTGGGTGATTTTTCATTATGAAAAATCGCCCAAAAATTGTTATATGAAAAGTAGCCCATTTTTTTTGGGCCATGGACGTTATGACACTCCAAAAAGTGTCATAGTGTCCATGGACTTTATGACACTTTTGAAAATGTCATAATGTCCGTGGGCATTATGGTATAACAAATACTAGCTTCGCTAACTAAAGCTTCTCTGTACAGCCGGCCTTCGGCCGGGCGCAAGGAGTTTCTCCTCTATGGTATAACAAACACCGGCTTCGCTAACTAAAGCATCTCGGCATAGCCGGCCTTCGGGCGGGCGCAAGGATTTTCTACTCTATGGTATAAAAAAAACCGGCTTCGCTAGCTTAAGCTTCTCTGCGTAGTCGGCCTTCGTTCGGAAACAAGGCAGATTTTAGAAGCTTTACTTAGCGAAGCCGGTGTATGTTATACCATAGAGGAGAAAGTCCTTGCGCCCGGCCGCAGGCCGGCTGTGCAGAGAAGCTTTAGTTAGCGAAGCCGGTATTTGTTATACCACAGAGGAGAAAATCCTTGCGCCCGGCCGAAGGCCGGCTGTGCAGAGAAGCTTTAGTTGGCGAAGCCGGTATCCTTATAAGTTAAGTTGTGGACATTATGACACTTTGCAAAGTGTCATTTCTCTGATGGGCTTAAATGAGTATTACTGTCCATACTGCCGAACAGCTGTTGAAGGCACAATGCAAATTTTTACATAAAACTTATATTTGTATATAACTAAATTTATATGAATAATAAACACTTTTTTGCAAATTGAGTAATTTTCATATTTTTTTTTTGGGAGAAAATTCGTTTCTGCTTTTTGGGTCATTTTTCATTTTCTTTTTGGGCCCTTTTTCGTTTTTTTTGGGCAAAATTTCGAATTTACTTTTTTGGGTCATTTTTCATGTTTGGTTGGGCGATTCTTCGTTTGGGCGATTTTTCTTTTTTTTTTGGGCCATTTTTCTTTGGGCGATATTTCCTACAGCCCATAGAAATAGCTTATCCCATCAACAATGAATTACATTGTTTTTATCAATTAATAAAAATTTAGAATTAAGCACGAATAACGAAATCATTTAAATATTGTTTACTTTCATCAGAAATTTTAAGGTTCACAAGCGAATCTTCAAAGGGTTAATCTTTGAATGAATTACATACACTATTGATACCATTTTGCTACAAACACAACGAAAATTCAAAAATAATGTTCGAAGAGGACTCATCTCCGGAAACTGCAATGACCAATTTCTCCTTCAAATATTACTTAAAATAATTTTTTATTCTTACTATTATAACATAAAAATAGGCTTACAAATTTAGGAAAAAAACTCTGCTTCAAAAAGTCAAATGGTTTAAGACATATTCAGTGTCTCCTGAACACTTTGTATTTTTGTAACTAAGCCATTTTTGCAATTAAAGAATCAATTTTAAGGACAATAAAACACTTATTAATGAAATTTTATACCATTAAAATTTAATCGTTTTTTGAAACTAATTTTAACCTTTTTTTGTTGCATATCTTAGCATTATTTCGGTAAAATTTAGCATATTCTCTCTATTATGTTTCGGCAGTACTTATTGGTAGTGACGTATTAGTATGAGAATTGCAGGTTCGATTCTCGCCAGAGACGGTGGTCTCTTTCTCTACAACGAGCTTTAGGTCCAGTTTACTTTTGCATGATAAAATTAAGTTCAAATATAACTTGTAATTGTTTTTCTAACATAAAATAAAAAAAATTAAAAACAAAATTCTAAAATCTTGTTAAGAACAAATCAGAACAATTTATTTTCTCACACTAACCAGACCATAATTTAATTTTATCTTATTGTCAAGTGTATTGAAGTTATAATTTACTCTATGCCAGACACAATCTCTTCTAGAAAAAGTTCAATCGAACTTTTTAAATCACAACCATAAACACAGCAAAAGTATTGCTAAATCTTAATATTAATGGCAATAAGAATTTATTTAGTATCTTACCGTGTCAACTCGGGAAAACTACACAAAAGTAATTATGGGAGAATGTCTCGCAAGAGAAAAAAAAAGATTTCTAAAATAAGTTATTAAAAGTTAAATTCCTTTTTATTTTTTTATTTTTTCATATAAATATAATAAACGTTTTTATGGCTTAACTTTTTTCTTTGTATTTACTTTCTTTTTATTTTATTTTTTTACGTCTTTCATTTTTTTTCCAATCTGCATTAACCAGGTTCATTGAATTTTTCATAGACCACTTGAGTGAAGAAGTGGAGAAAAAAATTGTTGATTGAGCATAAAAGTGCACAATATCCGCCTGTAAAAAGGCATTGAAATCATAAAAATCAAACTCTTAACAATAATACACAGAAATCGTTTTTTATTTTATTTTCTTTTTTCACTTTTTGCGGAAAGCTAAATAAAGAATCGCACAAATATATGTATATGTCTATAGATATACCATTTTTGTTATGAAGTAAACGAAAATTTAAAATCAACGATATCACACACAAACAATACCTCTTGACTTGTATACGAGATTTTTAAAATAGGTGTGTTCATTTGCAGAAAATAATTGCTTATTTTCAAAAAACTTGAAACGAGAGAGTGAAAAAAGAGCATACAAACTTGTGAGACAAAATATTTGTTGAAAATTTCTAATAGTAAAATTTTTACAAGCAAGAATTATTCAACTCCCTGTTCCATGTTTTTGTTGACAAAATAAAATTAATTTTCAAAATGTTTAAATTAAAATCTTATTAAAATTTTAAGGGCCGATGTTGATTTTGAATAAAACACAAATTATTGAGGAAATAATTGTCATTTCTTTTTATTATGATAATATTGGTATGGTTCAATTATGTATGGAACAAAATATCGACCAAATGGCCGCCGCGATATCGGCGGCACACCTCCATCCGATGGTCCAAATGTTCGATGACGCTGAGGCATCATTAATTTTCTATGCCGTTAATGTGGAAATTATCTCATCGTTTAGCTCTTGAATTGTTACTGGCTTATCGACGTACACCTTTTCTTTCAAATAACCCCAAAGAAAGAAGTCCAACGGTGTCAAATCACATGGTCGTTGCGGCCAATTGGCTACCAAGTGAGATAACACATTGAATTTGTCGCGCAAAAGAGCCGTTGTTTCCTTAGCTGTGGGGCAAGTGGCACCATCCTGTTGAAACCACATATCGTCCACAACCATTATCTTCAAATTCGCGCCATAAAAAGTTCGTTATCATCTCACGATACCGAACACCATTCACAGTAACTGCCTGACTGGCCTCATTTTGGAAAAAATACGGTCTGATGATGCCGCCAGCCCATAAACCGCACCAAACAGTCACTCTTCGTGGGTTCAGTGGTTTTTCGTCAATCACTCTTGGATTATAATTCGCCTAAATGCGACAATTCTGCTTATTGACGAATCCACTGAGGTGAAATTGTGCCTCATCACTGTGGATGATTTTCTTCGAAAGTTCACGATTTTCATTTTAATTTGAACGCCCATTTTCATAATAAGCCTGAATAACGATAACGCGTTGTTCGACTATGTATCTCTCCATGGTTCAAATTGAGTTAGTCTGAAATTTAGAAATGTCAAATGAAATGCAGAAAAACCTTGACGTGCAAAAGTATGCCCTTTATTTAAATTTATCATTCCTTGATATTCATTTTAAATGAAAAATATTAAAATAATCTTAAATCACGTTTATTTAATAATATTCACTGTTATATATTGAATCAATAAAAGCCTGTTTAATGTTAAAATCAAAAGTTTATCTTGTTAAACTACCATGCATACATAGATAAGTATGTTAATTTTTTTATTTTCATTTTTAAAATATGTTATAAAAAGAAGACAATTCCCATATTCTTTTAATTAAAATTATTTAGTTTAATTGTACATCAAGTTTTCAAAGTATACTGATGACTAAAACTATATCTGGTGATGCAGCTGATGATTCTGTTAACAAAGGAGAATACAAAATAAGTGAAACATTTGCTACTTACTCACTGTTTATTGTTGGTGTTTTGTTTTGGCTTTGATATTATTACAAGTAACACTTTGAGTGTTTATAATTCTTATTCGCTTTAGGGTTTTATTTGTATAATATTTTTGGCCTTTCTAAAATCTTTGGAAAAGGTTTCCTGATGAGCTGGCCTAACTAAGCAACCAGTGAAATGCGCATAGAAGCTAGCTTTCCCTCAACAATAAATTTCAGTGTATTTATCAAATATGAAAAACTGGGAATTTAGCACGTCATACGAAAATCGTATTAATAATAAATTTTGTATTCCCGAAAATAACTTTGGTGATTCGGTTGGTTATTTCAATTTAAATTCATTTTGCTCTTACTTAACTGCAATGTTAAATTAACATGAATTATAGTAGTTTAAAAGAAAAAAATGTTGTTCACAAGTTATTGTAAAATCAGGTGGAATTAACATGAAAAATGTATGATTCAAAATCACCACCGAAAAATTTGAAATCAACCTTGTTTTCTCCGTTTTTAACTTGAATTTTTTCTGTGTATCGTTTCAATTGTCTGCTTTTGATGTAACTGAACACAACTAATGTTTGTGAAACAAAAAAAAAAAAAATGCTTTTTCAAATTGACATTTCATGAAAAAAATTTTTGCTTAGTATAACGTCTATATTTTTATAACTTCTCTAATACACATGCATTCTTTTTAAATTAAAAAACTTTATTTTGTTGCACAAAAACCTTAAATCCACATTCATATGGAATAGTTAAAAAATGGATATTAAATCCTTCGGCACATAGCAACCAATTTGCCAGGATCTGATATGAATTAATATTTTTCGTAAGTTTAGGAGAACATCTTTAAAAACATTTAAATTTTATAAAAAAAAAACAAACACTTAATAAGAGAAATATAAAAGTAGGTTAATTGTGTAATTAAAGAATAAATAATGTTTTATTGCTACTTTGCTTCAGAGGCCCCTTTGCGCGAAATTATCGTATATGCCAATTTTTTTGAAATGGAGTTTTTGATGCAATCTTGTTCTACATTCAAAGAGACGTCACCTGACAAAATATTGTAAGCGAATTCCACTTCGTTGCTCCAAAAATTTAATGTATGTTTTAATTTTGATATTACAAGCAAACGCAGAGAAAAGTAGAAAAATGGCTGTCCTATAAAATTTGGTTTTTGTAACATACGATAATTTCGCGCAAAGGGGTCGATATGTATATAATATAGAATTATATAGCATATTGACAGGAAGAAAATATGTATGTATGTATATTAGAAATTAATTTTTTTTTATATATTCTGAAAACCGTATTATCGATTTGAAATCCTTTCGCTTTCTGTTACGATTTCCATCACGTCCTAATCCCAGTAGTTCCTAGGTAGAACATACCCATACCATAGAACATACTGGGAATAAGATTTCTCGCACGGAGAAAGTGTTACACAAACATATACTGTACTTCTATGAAATACTTCCACACTACACCGATAGATGCTTATATCAATCGTTTAGGGAATCGTCTGAAATGACATGCACAGATTATTTAAAAGCCTTTCATAAGGCATGTCAATAATCGTATGAGCCTCCTGTAGGGATTATCTTACAACTCGTGAAATGTTTAGCCGTATAACTGAGCTAGCTACCTTAATAAGAGAGTCAAGCGTATTTTTAATATCAAAAAAACTTATTTGCATACAATTAATACGAAACTAATCTTTAGCACGCGAATTCAACACAAACCGTTTGGAATATCTTATTTGACTGCTCCTTACGTAGGTTTGAAATTGTATTGGCAATAGAATGTTTTTGTTTATAAAAAAAGGTTCATTCGATGATGGTTTAACGAATGATAAACAAAATGATAAACAAATCTTTTTGTACTCTTTAAATAACCATTCAACGATTGTTTGTGGCTTGCATCGAAAACTTTCCAAGGCTTAAAGGCGAGCGGGTCAGAAAATATATAAAAAATTAAAAAAAAATCTGTAGATGTTTTTGTTATTCCTAATTTTCAGGTAATCATCAAAAGTTGTTAGACGAACAAACAGAGTACTGTCAGCGAAAAAGCGTATTGTCTGGATAAAAAATATTATTGCGGTAATAATAAAAAATTACTTTCGTATTGCGGAAGATACTTCCTTCGGGAAGAAACGTGTCTCGATGGCAATACTAAACGATACTTCTAGATGATAAACTAACAATATCTCCAAATAACCACTAATAGGAAAATAGAAAGATATCGCCAACATATCATTGGTTTGATAAAAAGAAGATATTGTATTTTGAAAAATGTTCATTTATGTACAAATAAGCACAGCTTTTTATTAAAAATTAAATTGGTAATTGTTACATTATACTTTTAAATAATATCATTTATAATTAAAATAAAGTAAAATAATGTAATATAATATAAAAAAATATAAATATTTAGTTTTTTTTTAATTATTTATTCATTTATAAAATTACTTAAATCTTTACAATTTAAAGCTTCAGCGCCTTTTAGGCCTTGTTGAAACACAATCTTTTTTTTATAAATAAAGTTATTATGTATACATTATAAAAAAAAAAAACATAATAATAATGAATTAAAAATAATAGTAACTTCAAAAACAAAAGAATGGAAAAATTTAAAAATAAATTCCATTAAATGAACTTCTGAAATTTTTTTTTTAACTATAAACACCTTATAATAATAACGCACTGCTACAAAAAAACACTTTTTGTCAGAACTTGAAAACCGACCTAGTGGAGGTTGTAGGCCTAGTCTGCCTGTTTGATCAATTAAAATGTAAAACACAAATAAATGCTGCATATTATCTCTCTTTCAGATGTTTTTTGACTTAGCACTTTTTATATTTTTTTTTATTTTTTTGTTTATGTACATAGCACATTTTTTCCTACTTGATAAAAACCATTGTACAAACAAAACAAAATCTTTTTAATTACATATATACATATGTACATACATATATATAAAATTTTTTTATTGTTGTATTAATAAAATTAAAAATACAGACTAAACATTTATCAAAAAACAAAATTTGCAGACTTACTTCGTTGCTGCTAGTCAAATTAAAAAAAATTACTATTAATCATGTGGTAAATCATCATAAAACTGATGATGATCTTTGGGCAAAGTCAATTTTAAACATTGTAAGTCCTCGTATTTCCTGCGAGTTATTGGCTTCCTTTTTTGATAAAGCTGCTGTAAATCACACCACTGTAAAGGAACTATGTTTCGATCAATTCTTTGGGGTAAAATTTTCCATGATTCGGTGAACCTTAATTTGAAAAAAATTTCCCGATCAGGTGTATACCTTATAGCGCGTAGATCTGACACTTTGGCATCGAATTTTCCACGTCCTGGCCGAATGCTTTTACAGAACTGAATTTTGCTAAATTGTTTAAAAAAATCATGACTTAAATAAGTTACGTCGTATGGTTCAGGTTTTTTTCTTGCAGCTTTACATATTTCAATATATTCGGCCGGAACATGGATATTTCTGTTCTTCATAGCTCGCTCTATAGTGGAGTGGACGCTATCGGCCTCCATTTGTGTATGCCCAGTCTCTAAAATTTTTTGTTCTATAACAATTTTGTTTTTGGTTGCAGCGTTCAAAAGTGCGTTACTCATCACGTAATTACGGTTTTGATACCCACACCCATCACTAAAACATATAAGCTTTACCTCATCATCTCTGTTAGTAATGCTGGGAAGAACTTTATTTTCAATGAAGTAACTCCATATGCTGGAAAATTCTTCGGCACAAACGCCCCCTTCAGCCTCGTTCCATAAAAAACAGTACCCTTTATTGTTAATAAGGTTGTAAAACACCAAGTTATGTACTTGTAATTTAGTTTTATAGTACAAGCTACTGACGTTGGACTTTGGAGCCATCAGTACTGCTTGAAGGTCAACTGTGAAGACATGTGACTGTTCAGATTTATCTTTATTTTTCTCAAGTCTCGCTTCTTCTTTTCTCTCTTGGTGACAATTATATTTCTCATTTGATAGATTTCCGACTGAATAAAGAGCACATTTCTCGCATTGGTCTTTTTTCGGTGTAAACAAGCTAATATTTCTTTTCTCAAATTCTGAATAAAACAATGATGGCGAAAGCGGTTGAACATTGTTAGTTGAGCACCAATCCGTAGCATACAAATCGAAAATCATTTTTTTAGAACGCCATTCTGGCAAAAGATATTTTTTTTTAGTCACAGATCGACAGTAGTGCGATTCCATCAGTGGAAGGCTGTCAAAAAATATATTTAAATTTTGTTTTCTTGGACAGATTTTTTTAACACTTTCAGTAGCATTCTTATTTGCAACCAAAGGCGTCTTCACCCAAGTAAGCACAGATCGCCTACCTATATTCAAGGTGTTTATGAAAAATGTTCTACACACCCGTACAGTCTCATTATTTAATTTCAAGTGATATTGCAAAGATCGGGATCTCCTAGAGACAGTAGGCTTTGTTCGATTGTGGAGTCGATGAGGATGTGTTGTGTTCACTAAGGTGTTTATATAAATTTTTTTTTGGTTCCAATCCATTTTCCAAAAATTGGTAAACATTTCTTGTCTTTGAAGATCTGTAATTAATGGGCATTTCATGGCAGCGTTGTTTTTTTTCTGTGCGCACTTACATCTTGGCTTCATAGCCCGTGCTTCCTTTTTGTTTCTGTAGTTCCACGAACCACTTTCTTTTCGAGTACCCCAATAACTTTTGCCAATTTCCCTTCTTTTTTTATTTTTTGCCTGGAACCATGCATCATTTTTCACCTGAATTCTTTTCTTTCGCTTTTTATTTTTTATTGGCATATCACTGGAATTGTCAGAATCACTATGGAATCCATAGGGCACTAACCCAAAAACACCATCGTCTGGTTCTATCCCAAAATAATCATCGGATGGCTGAAGCAACTGGGCTGCATTGTTATTTATGTTCAAATTCATTATATTCTGTAATAATTTACTGTTATAAATCTTGTTTAATTTAATAATAATAACAATTTCTTACCTTTTTGTAAAAATGAAACAAATTAACTTTTTATTTTGTACAAACAATAATTAATTTAAAATTTTCTGTCACATAGCACGTGCTTTTTTACAGCTGTGTACTTAGCACATTTATATATCATTGCCAACGTTAAGTAAAAACAATAAAAACTTAAATTTTTTTTTTTCCAAAATATTATTTGGTGTTTATCTATCGAACTGCGTCTAAATCTTAGTTTTCAAAAAAATGTACTTAGCACATTTGAATGTGTAGCTAACGATTTGTCACAAAATGTGGCTCAGCCGATTTTGGTAAATATTCCAGATTCATCATCACTTTGTTTATGTTAAGTTTCATTACATTTAATTGCACTTAATACTGGCTTAGTAACAGTTAACACATTAGCATACTTAATGCTATCACGATTTTTATGTTGATAACCAGTGATGTTTGTTTGGCAAAAATAACAGTCTTGTGGTTTATGTAATATTTGATGATGCCAAATCATTGGGAAAGATAACGGTAAGGGCTGGCTTATAAACTTTTCGGACTTAGTTTTCTTAAGCATACTGGAACAGCTTGTACAAATACTTTAGGGTTTATACCATTTGCTAGAACTGTATGAGCAGTTAAAAACTATATTGAAGGCATTTACCAAGGCTTTATTTTTCTTCAGATCAAAGAGATGTTTTTTGTCAGCGAATAAACCGCTAACATATGTCTGTCTGTCCGTCTGTTCGTATGTTGAAAACACGCTCACTTTCGAACAACTCAAAAGAAATGAACAAACTTGGTGCCAAATTGCTTGCAGTTATCCTAAGCAGTTTGCGATTGAAATTCAGCAAAATCGGTGCAGTTGGACCAGAGCTATGAATCAAAATGTGGAACCATCACCTAAAAAAAAAATGATTACTTTGTTATAAAAAATAACATAAATGGTGGAACAAGGCACGGAATGAGATAAGATTTTGCAAAAATTTGTTTTATTCTACTGGAAATCACGCTGTAAAATTTCGTGAAGATCCGTCCATAATTTACCCTAGGCCCCATATAAACACTACTCCCGGAAAATAGTTTAGTACGCCTAAAACCGATAAAAAATAATGCTATCATAACAAAATTTGAATTGAAACTGTTACTCAAGCTAGTTTAAATTGCTAAATAATTTAATATAGATCTAAACCTCAAACCAACCAATTTGAATGCTGATGTCTGTTTTTATAAAGATAAATTAATAATAAATAGACATCATATAGATATCCCTCCTGAAATATTCAAACAGTCGGTGGAGGGTATTAAAAATTCGGCACAGCTGAATATAGCACTCTAACTTGTTTTTATTCATATTTTTTGCGCGGAGGGAGAAAATACTTAAAATAGGTGTTAATGAAAAGTTGAATAACTTATAGAATTTTTATCCGATTTGAAAAATTAAAACCATGTTTTGTTAAGAACTAAATTTTCTTCATACGCTAATATTAATTATTACGAGCTTTCATATTAAAATAAGCAATGAAAAGCTACTAAAATCAAAAAAGTTTATAATTTTCGTTTTTTTTGTAGATATTCTTAACAAAAACAATACTTATAATTTACAAATGTAAAAAAAATGCACGTAATTTAAAAGCGTTATCAGTTTTCTTTCCAAACCTGTTAAAAAAATTCAAATCGGACAAGAACTGACTGAGTTACAGGTCGATAAGTTGACGAACATCACTGAAAACGGTTTTTTTAAATAACTTCTGAATTTGAGGGTGCTTCTGAAATTTTTTGACACAATTTTTAATGTACTCAACAAGACCAATAACCCACGCTAGGTCGTTTTCCAAGTTGGTTTACACTGTAGCACCGTGTAATTCTTCTATTTGATTCAGTCAGTACATCTTTAACTGTGTGTTTTTAGAAAATGTAAACAAGTGAGTGAGTGAGAAATTATATTGAAAACAACAATAAAAAACGAAAATTTGTTTTTGTTTTCAATATAATTTCTCACTCACTCACTTGTTTACGTTTTCTAAAAACAGGCAGTAAATGTGTCTTAAACGTTGAAATTCTTGTTAGATTTTTTAAACAACTATTCAAATTATTGTATTCATGACTTCCCATATATTCTATTCGCTGTTTGGTTGTTTCAAGTTGCCACCATATTTTTGAAAAATTTCCCACTCCTTTAAAATTACATTCTGGGTTGAGGAATATCTTGAATAAATTGGAAGGGAAACATAAATATTCAACATTTGTATATAATTTAAATATTTACCTTTTGCAGAATATTTAAAAAAACAAATTACTTAGATTTAATAATTTGATATATCGTCGTGCCGAAGTTATCTTGCCGTATATCACAAAAATTTTTCTTTGGGAAATCGAATCTTAACGTTCAAGTTTTAATAACAAAAAATGTACGTGAAAAATGTCGTCCAATATTTTTGTCAGATATTGTGTTTGAAGTTCTTTATCGATTTATGTAAAAATATCCAAAGTCACGGAGAAAAATTTTTAAATTATAGCCATTGTCACATCCGAAATTATTTTTCAATTTTGTCGTATACGCCACTTTTTGCGAAATATTTTTTAGTTTGTGGGATATAAGTCAAAATAAGGTATTTAAAAACTACATTCACTTGTTTCACCAATATTGAAAATTAAATTATAATAATTTTCGAAACGAAAATTTATACTAGCGACAAATATATTTACGTATAGTTATAGTTTTTATATTATATTATCGATTGTTTTATGTATGTATGAATAATCTTAAGGTTTATTATTACTTAAGGGTGGTCCAACCATAATGCACGATGTTAATTGTGAGTCAAACCATAAAGTCAAATTTTTGTCCAACTTAATTGGACATTTCCTTGTATCAATGTCAAATTCAATCATTTAGAGGTAACGCATCGAGCAGCGCGTTAAGATTGTATAAGCCTTTTACGAAAATGGGCGTTCAAATCAAAAATACATTTCGTGCACATCTTGATTTTTTTTAGTCTGCATAATCGATCTAATGTGTCCACAATCGGGTAAATTGCGCGCGAATTTCTGCAAACCGGCTCTGTAGGACATGTGAAAACGCCTGTTCATGCATGTTTGGTCCCGTTTATGGCCAGGCGGCATCATCGGCCCGTAATTCTTCGAAAATGATGTTTGCCAAGCAGTTACTGTGAATGGTGTTTGCTATAGCTAGCCGATAACAGATTCCTGATTACCAGAAATAGAGGATATGCACCTGGAAGATAAGTAGTTGCAACAGAATGTGTAACACGGCCATGTTAATTGACCTTCGCAATCATGTGTTTTGACACCGTTGGCCTTCTTTTATTGTAATATTTAAAATAAAAAGAGGTCGTCAATAAACCAAGAACAATTCAAGCGCTAAAGGATTATATAACTAGGCACATAAAGGACATTGAACCTCAATTATGTCTCAGATCCATTGAAAATATGGACCATCGGATAGAGCATTTGGCCGATATTTTGTCTTAAACATTGTTGGGGTGAATAATGGGTTACCTGTGCTTGCCTGGTTCTGAAGGCTCAATATGTGGCTGGTTGGGGCAGGTCGTGTCACTTGTTGTGGCACTTTCTCTCGAGGCTCTTTTGGCTTTGTTGGGTTGTAACAAAAACACACTCTTTGGCTCAAATCACAAAAACAACCCTTATTTTGCGGCTCACTTGAATAAAAACAAACACCTGTTTCTCTTTTATGGTTTTTAATTTATTTATTTTTCAACAGTTTTTTTCAGTTTTCACATTGGTTTCACTTGTTTTCTAATTAAATTTTGGCTTATTTTTATTTAATTTGTATTTTTCACTAAAAGGCGTCTGGCTGGATCGATTTTAAAAAAGGCAGTGATTATCACTTTTAAGGTGACGTTAACAGTCAGCTGGGCTACATACAACATGGGGTATTGCCAGATGCCAACACCACATGTGGTCCTGTTGCACTCGATTAAAATACTGGGAAATATTAACGCCCGGTTTACACCAGCAACCACAAAAATATGTTTACACCAGCCAGACGCCAACATACCGCCCGCCTTGCAACGGTGGTGCAACATAATTAAAATCAAAAAAAGAATGGAAATTAAATATATAAAATGTTAAAATAAAAAAAAAGGTATTAGAAACTCAAAAAAAAAACAAAGTTAAAATTAACAAAAAATCAAATTTAGCAAATCAAAAAAAAAAAAAAAAAAAATTAATTTAAATAAAATTAAAAAAAAACTTAAAAATAAAGGGCAATAAAAATAGGCAGCTATTCGTCTTCAGCACCACTCCTTCTCCAAAACACGGTGTCTTGGACTTGGATCGTCCCAGGCTTCCCCTTCGCTGGTCTCATTAGAGTACGGGAAGCTACGCCAGGCCCAGAAATGATGTAGCAGGCTGTGCTGAAGTGCCACTAAAGAAGAAGCAAACACGATGGATTTTAAGTGTCGTATTTAGGCAGAGCTACTAGTTTGTGTATCGGCCGAGTGATTACGCCACTTTGCGTTTTAAGATCTGCCACTCGCACCTTGTCGTCATTGCCGTGGTAGACTCGAACAATACGACCTAGCCGCCACTCAGTTGGACAGCCGGGTTCACTTTTTAGAGCCACAAGGTCGCCTTCTTTAAGGTCTAGTTGAGGGTGTTGCCACTTGTTGCGTTTATTTAGCTCTTTTAGGTACTCCTGCTTCCATCGGCGACAGAACTCTTGCTGTAGGGCCTTAACTTTACGCCACCGATTTACCATGCTAAGGGGCGAAGACAGCTCTTCGGGCTCCGCAGGGGTAAGCATAGCTGTGCCTATCAGAAAGTGGCCTGGGGTAAGGGCAGACAAATCTTCAGCGTTTTCTGACATAGGGCCAAGAGGACGTGAATTGAGACACGCCTCTATTTTTGCCAACACGGTTGAGAACTCCTCGAACGTAAATTTAAGCTGACCAGCTGACTTTTTAAGATGCATTTTTGCGCTTTTTACCCCTGCTTCCCATAATCCTCCCATGTGAGGTGCTGCAGCAGGGATAAAGTGCCACGACAAGCGCTGGTGACCATAATTCTCTACAGCCGTGTCACGAAGCTCTTTAACGTGCTTGGCGAAGTCTGCGTCGATTTCTCGAGCGGCGCCAACGAAGTTTCTGCCGTTGTCGGAATACATGCAGCTTGGGCAACCACGACGGGCAACGAAGCGGGCCAAGGCTGCTAGAAAGGCAGGGGTAGATAAGTCGCTAACCGCTTCAAGGTGAATCGCCTTCGTAGCGAAACAGACAAAGAGACACACATAGCCTTTGGAGATTCTACAATACCTGCCAGTGAAACTTTTTATTTCGAATGGGCCAGCAAAATCAACGCCAGTATTCGTAAAAGGGCGGCAAAGGGTAGTTCTTTCTTGGGGCAAAGCAGCCATTATTTGATTTTGCAGCTTTTTTCGATAGAGAACACAGACTTTGCAGCTACGACAAACTGTTTTTATCAGATTTTTTGCTCGAATGATCCAGCACTCCTGCCGGACCACATTCAAGACTAGCCGAGGGCCTCCGTGCAGGACTAAAGTGTGAACGAACTCAACATACAGGCGAGCCAATCTACTGCCATACGCCAAGATAATAGGGTGCTTTTCATTGTAGGACAGACAAGTGCTAGAGCTAAGACGACTATTAGAACGAATGATATTGTCTTTATCAACAAAGGTGGTAAGTGTTAACAGGGGGCTCCGTGAATCAATTTTCTTACTCGCCTTAAGGCAGCTAAGTTCCCCTGAGAAGTGAATTTGTTGAGAGAGATAAAATAAACGATTTCTAACGAACCTCAACTCATTAGCCGAAATCTTTAAGGAACCATACTCGACCTTTTCGCGTCTTTTCTTTCTTGCCTGGGCAACAAATCGAAACATGTAGGCGATTACGTGATATGCTCTAGCTAAACTTGAAAACCTGTCTAAAATGTCTTCTTGATCAGTCGATCTAGCAACAAAAACTTGAGCTCCTTTCGACTCTTCTGCCGTTTCGAACTCCGCGGCACCTACAGGCCAAGAAGATTGCTCCAAGGTGAGCCACTCAGGTCCGTGCCACCAGAGCCTATTTTCTATCAGGTCCGCAGGGATCAACCCCCGGGTTGCTAGATCGGCAGGATTATCGCCTGACGCTACGTGACACCAATTTTTTTTCCCCATCTTTTCTAATATTGTAGCCACCCTATTTGCCACGAACGTTTTCCAGCTACAAGGGGGTTTTCTAAGCCACGCCAAGACAATTGTGGAATCGGACCACAAATAAAGGGGGGACTTGTTCACGTTAAAAGTAGGTACCACACTGTCGACTAAATTTGCCAAAAGAACTGCTCCACATAACTCCAAACGAGGCAAAGATGGCTTTTTTATTGGGGCCACTTTCGTTTTACACGTGAGCAAACTTGACAAAACTTTATTTTCGAACTGTACCCTTATATATATTGTAGCTGCATATGCCAACTCAGACGAGTCACAGAACCCGTGAAATTGAATAGTACAGCCAGGCGAATACTGAACCCAACGTGGAAGCCTAATTTTTTCAATATCCGCATAATTTGCCGCAAAATTCTTCCATTTTTGCAGAGCTACTGGTTTGATAGCCTCGTCCCACTCGATCTTATCAAGCCACATTTGCTGCATTATAATTTTTGCTGCAACTACCACTGGAGCCAACCAACCCGCAGGATCGTATAGCCGAGCAATGGTAGAAAGAACCTCTCTTTTGGTATACGAGTTTTTAAGTGTTATCTTTTCACACACAAAGAAAAACACATCTTCAGCCGCATTCCAGCGAATCCCTAACGTTTTTGTTGTGCTTTTTTCATCAAGTGACAAAAATGAAGAATTCAGCAATTGATCATGGGGCAAATTTTTCAAAATTTCTTCAGAATTTGAGGTCCATTTTCTGAGCTCAAATCCTCCCCTATCTAAAATACAAATCAATTCTTCCCACGCCACCAAAGCATCAGCGATCGAATGAGCACCAACTAGGGCATCGTCTACATACATATTTTCCCGCAAGATTCTAGCGCCTAACGGAAACCGTCGCTCTTCCTCACTAGCCAACTGCAAAATGGTTCTAAGGGCCAAGTATGGGGCACAATTTACGCCAAAAGTCACCGTTTTCAGCTGGTAATCAGCAATTTCCGCACTGTCACTACTACGAAAAACAATTTTTTGGAAGGGCCTACGTGTGGGATTTACAAAAATCTGCCGGTACATTTTTGAAATGTCTGCATTAAATACAAACTGAAAAAATCGCCATCTTAAAATTAGATTAACTATTTCAGCTTGCAAAATAGGACCAGTGTACAACAAATCATTTAAGCTTCTGCCATTTGCCGAAGGACTTGAGGCATTAAAGACTACCCTCAATTTCGTAGTTGTACTTTCTGGCTTAAAAACGCCATGATGGGGTAAATAATAGGCTGGGCCACTTCTAGCATTCTCTGCTTTTTCCATGTGCCCTAGCGCTATATATTCTTTAAGGACCTCATCGTACTGGGCCTTACGCTCAGCATTGCGCATTAATGATTTTTCGTTTCTCAAAAATTGACAAACAGCTATATGCCTATTGGGACCAAGCGAAAGCAAACTATTTTTGAAGGGCAGACTAACAGTGTATCTCCCTGCAGAGTTTCTAGTGGTAGTAGAATTATAAATCTCCTCACATTTTTTATCCTCTTCTGATAAAACACGCCTATGAGAAACTTCTTCTAACTCCCAAAACTTCGACAATTGGTCATCAATGTCTACTTTTGTCATATGAGACACACTAACAATTCGAGGGGAAACTCTAGTAGGCGTTGGACCTGTAACTATCCAACCAAAAATGGTTTCTTGAGCCACTAATGATTCAAAAACACCATGCCTTACTCCGCCACGAAGAATAGAAGGATACAAATCACCTCCTAACAACAGATCTATCTCACTACTTTCATAAAATTTCGCATCAGCAAAACATAACTTGGGCAGCTCAATCTCTTTTTGGGGCAAAAAAGTATGTGTTGGAATACTACCAGTTACACGAGGGACAACTAGGGCCTGTATATTAAGAGACATGTTCTGATCGAAAAGAGAAACAATAGTAAAAACTGCCATTTTAGAAGATGTGCTAATTATATCTCCGCCTAAACCTGAGACTTCTGCAGAAACTGGATTAGTTGGCAACTTTAATAATTTTTGTATTTTTTCCGAAATAAAACTCTCGTCAGAACATGGATCTATCAGGGCATGAACCTTGTAACAGGAACCAAAACTTATAATGTTAACCCAGGCTGTGGCTAACATAACCTTTTTTGCAACAGAGGTATGATGCGATTGAACTACACCAGAAGGGCCGGCAACATTAGTGGACTGTATTTGATTTTGACTATTTTGACTCTGAGCTTGAGAATTAGTGTTTGACTGGTGTTGATTATTATTGTTGCTATTTCTTACTATCTCTTTATGTATAAGTGTATGGTGTTTTCTATTGCACCTAGAACAGCTATTAGGACTAGTGCAATCCCCATACATATGCCCCAAAGTAAGACAATTAAAACAAAAACGAAATCTTTTTAATGTTGAAACACGATTCTTATAATCCATGCTCAAAAATTTATTACAAACACTAATCTTATGCCTCTCTTTACACAATTTACATGAGCTCGAGTCAACTTTTGTGTGATGAGCCTTAAACTGCTTAACTTTTGTAGAAATATTGCTATTATTTAAAGGGCCTGCTTGGGAACCACTGGCAGCTACATTGTTCGCTACTATAATGTCAGAAACACTCTCAAGGGCATGAAATCTATCGGTCAAAAAATTATTTAATTCTTCCCATTTGGGAACCTCTGTTTTAATTTTTACCGATTGCTCCCACAGATGTAAAGTATTTTCTGAGAGCCGAGACGAACATTGAAAAACAAAAATTGGGTCCCATGAGGCAATATCTACTTTATATAATTTTAGCACCGAAATACAATTATTAATCTCCCTTTGGAGCCTTTTTATTTCTGCAGCCGTTTCTCGTTGACATGGAGCCAAATTAAACAAAGTCTTAAGCTGACTATTTATTAAAACTCGTTTATTCTCATATTGTGATTTTAAATTTCCCCACGCAATTTCAAAATTTTCTGCCGTGAGGGCAATATTTCTATTTATATCCCGTGCCTCATTATCTGTTTTTTGAAATAAATAAAACAACTTTTCTACAGGGCTAAGTCTAGAATTATTTATGTAGATTGCCGTAAACATGTCCCTAAAGGTGGGCCACGATACGTAATCGCCATGAAAAACGCCAGTATCACATGGGGGTACAGGTATAGAACAAATGTTGGGAGCCACTGCTTCCTTACTTTTTTGTTTCTCATCGTCTAATACCTGCTTCGCATTAGCCAAAATATTTATGCACCTCACATAAACTTTCCTCACTTGAGGGAATTTTGTCTTAACCGCTACTAATTCTTTTTTCTCCTCTATAGTGTCCCCGGTACACTCGTCAAAAATTTTCTTAAACTTCTCCCAACTTTTGTCTAATTCGCTTTTTTCAAATTGAAAAGCCTCATTGGTATATGAAGAAAAGTCTTCCTTTTTCAACATAACCTCAACGCTCACAATTTCATCTGCTGCCCGAATAAATTGTTCAAAAATAGACATTTTGTTTTAAAAAAAAAAAAAAGCGCACTACCGAACAACAACAAAAATTAGCGAGACAGTTTTTCTTTTTCCAACGAGACAAAATTAGCACTTTTCCAATATATTGTTAGAAAATTTTCCAAAAACTAGTTAAGTTTAAAATTGCACCACGAATTTAAAACGAAAAATTTCCTCACGTACAATGAGAAACACCAAAAACAAAAAGTTTTTATTAAAAAATTCGAAAGTTGGCCGTAAGCAAAGGGTCAAGTGTAAAAAAAGGCAAATCTCGTTTCTTCAAAAAGGTTACAATAATAAACGGGATCTATGTAATATTTTTCAATGTAAAATTAAAACAACAAAACACTTGAATAGCGGTCCCTTTTTTTCTTTTCTAAAAAATCGCGTGTTAACCTTTTCAAGGTGACCTTAAATCACTTTTTCGAAACACAAATTAGCACGAGCCTCAATATGTACCACTTTTAAATTTTAACAAAATTGATATGTACGCACCTTTAATTTCTCCAAATTCCCGGTAGAAGGACCAAAATGTTGGGGTGAATAATGGGTTACCTGTGCTTGCCTGGTTCTGAAGGCTCAATATGTGGCTGGTTGGGGCAGGTCGTGTCACTTGTTGTGGCACTTTCTCTCGAGGCTCTTTTGGCTTTGTTGGGTTGTAACAAAAACACACTCTTTGGCTCAAATCACAAAAACAACCCTTATTTTGCGGCTCACTTGAATAAAAACAAACACCTGTTTCTCTTTTATGGTTTTTAATTTATTTATTTTTCAACAGTTTTTTTCAGTTTTCACATTGGTTTCACTTGTTTTCTAATTAAATTTTGGCTTATTTTTATTTAATTTGTATTTTTCACTAAAAGGCGTCTGGCTGGATCGATTTTAAAAAAGGCAGTGATTATCACTTTTAAGGTGACGTTAACAGTCAGCTGGGCTACATACAACATGGGGTATTGCCAGATGCCAACACCACATGTGGTCCTGTTGCACTCGATTAAAATACTGGGAAATATTAACGCCCGGTTTACACCAGCAACCACAAAAATATGTTTACACCAGCCAGACGCATAATTATCATAGATCCTTCTGTAATTATAAAAAATATTATGTTCAACATTTTTTTATTATTCGAAATTATTCTATGAGCTAAATTTCAGTTATGTATTTTATAAAGCTTTTTTGTAATAGTCCTTTTCCTTCAATTTTTCAGAAACGACTTTATACTTTAACTGAAATTTAGCTCATAGAATAATTTCGAATAATAAAAAAATGTTGAATATAATATAAAGTAACCTTCGGAAGGAAATAATTCCCAGTTTCTATTTGAAAAAATATTATGATAATTCTCTGAAAACTTTTTGTTTTATTTACAATTAACGCCGTGCATTATGGCTGGAACACCCTGAATAGTTAACCATTAATTGCTTAACAAAAAAATTAATTTAAGTAATATAGCAAAAATTCCATCAATATAAATACTTCATCCGAAAAAAACTCTTGACATATAAAACTAAATATGTTAAAATAACAGTTATATTAATAAGAAAGTCTATTTTTTGTAATATGCCTGATATACTTGTTCACACACAACAAGATAACGCAAGATTTTTTTAATTGAAAGTTTTCATACGCTTTTTGCCGTATATCCACAATTTTGCTATTTACGATATTAAAACGCATTAAATTTTTAGCAAAAGTGAATATACAGCAAAATGGCATCGCAATATCTCATTAACCATAAGAGATAGAGCCATGAGGATTGCGCAGGTCGATAGATCTGATAAATTTACCACAGGAAACGGTATTATCTAATTTTTTTTTTATTTTGTGATATACGACAAGATAACTTCGTATGTATGTATTATATATAAATTTGGTTTTTCTGTTTAAATTGCGTAATTTTCTCAACAATTATTTTATAAGAAAGAAAATAAAAAAAATTTAATATACATAAATGATTTTGTTATTCGTGCTCAATTCCCAATTTTTATTATTTGATAAAAACACTGAAATTGAGTTTAAATAAAATCATCAACAATAAACAGTGAGTATATCTCTCCTTACATTCCCCACTACAATTGATTGGAATTCTTCCAACATTAATTGTATTTGTAAGTATACTATGAAAAAACAAAAACAACTCGCTTTATTGTTTTCGCAAACAAAATATAAAGCGGACTTCCAGTCAATTTGTTTAGGCCGTGCACTTGCCAGTTTATTATCAAAAGAATTTTCGTGGGAATAATTCCCATTTTTTATTATTTGATAAAAAAAAAAACACTGAAATTTATTGTTGATGGGTTAAGCTATTCCTATGCGAATTTCACTGGTTGCTTAAGCTTAAGGTCACTTTTTTATAACATTAATTAAAATAGTTTTATTTTAAATATTTCGATTTCCGTTGGAAATCTTCTTCAGGAAATTTTTATAATAAAATAAAATTTCAAAATTTGACAATAAATGGAAAAAAAAGATGGAAAAATAAATTTTATGGTTTCAATTAACAATATTATCATAATAAGATACTGTTATTTACTGTTTATTTGGTCTAATATCTTTAGTTTTTCTAAAATCTTTATGGATGAAGTTTCCTGATGATCTGGCCTAAGCAACCAGTGAAATGCGCATAGGAATAGCTTATCCCATCAACAAGAAATTTCAGTGTTTTTATCAATTGTAAAATCATGCAAAATCACCACCGAAAATTTTTAAATCAACCTTGTTTTCTACGTTTTTAACTTGATTTTTTTCTGTGTATAGTCGTAAAAAGTACGTACATATCGCTCCTTTATTGCAACATTTTTTAATTACTTAAGCCTTCTTACTTACTATCCTTCTTTATATGTGAAACAGAATTCATCATTATATATCAAACTGAACCGAAGTTATAGCAAAATATTTTTATTAAATCTGTATATAAAGGTACATTTTGAAAACTTTAATCGCATTTTTCCAAGTTGATTTTTTTTTTAAATATGTCTATGTTGCAATAAAGTAGCGATATGTATGTACACACAAGCGTAAAATATAGCATAACTATGTATACGTAATGTGCAAATTCATGTTAAGCATGTGCGATTGCACTTTTCGTAAGGAATAATATGTTTTTGTTTTTGTACATTTAAATCCATTTGGCAGGCCTTTTGTTAATTTTTGACAGAAGCTTATGCAAGAATCTTATGTGTATAATAGTTGGATCCTAAGATTTTAAACATCAGAGAAGAATTTGAGCAGTCCGTAAGTATTAATGCAAAGTAGTAGTAGTCTCAACATCGATGTATCGTATTTTTACCGAAGTTTTTTAACATTGATGCTTATTGTAAAAACATCGATTTTTTTCAGGACGCTGTTGCATCCCTAAGTTCTATTTTGTCAAAACTTTTGAATGAACAACAATAAAGCGACTCGAACGACTTTAAACCCCAAAACTCTCCTATATTTCTTCCATATCGTAACGTATAGCCGATATTGTTGCAAAGCTCTTATGTCAGAGGCATTTAAATGGAGGGTGCGCAGAATAATTGCCCATATTAAACATAAAATTAATATTTACATCAAAATCAGTTCCTTTTCTCTTCTTTTAAAATGTTAACTCCAAAAAAAATATTTGTATAAAATAAGCAACACACCTGCCACCCTATAGCAGAATGAGATTTATGGTTTAAATGGCTTAAAAATTATTTTTTTTTTCAATAATGTATATTATTGTGGAATTTTTTTCAATAATGTTGGTGATGTCCATTTTCTGCTTTTTGCATCTTTTTACATATTTTCCGTAACTTTTTGAGAATGTTGGTTTTTAGGTGAAGAATGGTTTTTGGCTTGTTTCCAGTGATCGTGGAGGGCACCTACGTGCTGTGTATTCTTCTTGTTGAATCCACAAATTTGATTGGTTTTCCAGAGTTGGCCTAAAACGTGGCTGTAATTGTCGCTGATCAACTGCACCCGTATTCTGTAATTCGCTTAGCTAAGAGAATACAAAATGTAAACATTTTAGCGATGACATTAAATGCTAAAATTGCGGCGAATTAGGTTGTTATGGCATTGCCAAATTTAGCAATGCACGTTACAGTATTTCATTAATAGCCAATAATTGCTAAATTAACTTTATAGATTTTTAGCGATAGAAATTAAGCCTAAGCGAATTACAGAATACGGCCACTGGTCTTGGATTCTCCGTAGCCCAAGTCCAGCAGTTTGTGAGGTCTTCTTATTTATTGTACTTTGTTAAACTGATATTTTTGTCTAAAAAGGAAAAAAAAATTCTTTCATGTTGGCTTTGAAATTTTAGTTTATAAATTTTTATGAAATTTCATTATTTGAAATTTTTTTTTAACGAGAAAGATTTTGGGAAAAAACATAAAAATAAATAAGATGTAGACTGGAAACCACAAAACAAAGAGTTGAATATATCGGCAGTTTAATGTTCAATAATTTGCCTGAAAGTTTAAAAAATATTAACGTTATTTCAAATTTTAAATCTTCTTTGAAAGAAAGAAAGAAAGAATTTTTACTGAGCAATCTTCAATCACTTCATTTTGTAAATAGTAAATTTATTACATATGTACATACAAAAACCATATTAACTATAATTATTGTCAACTCGTCTCAAAAATGTCCTAAGGACGCTGAGACAATTGAATTTATGAATTTTAACCCATTAACTAACCGCCAAAATTAAACTAGCAGTGCTAATTATTTAAACATTATATTGTTAAAATCAACCATATTTGAAGATTAAAGGGAGGTAAACACTTTATTTTTAAATAGAAACAAAATATTATTAATCGTGAAAAAAGGTTTTTTAAAAACAACAAAATTTTGTTTGTTGCCATTGCAAGGACCATAATATGTTTTTTTAACTATTTCTCAACCAAGTTTCTTCTCTACGTGCATTTATGTTATTTTTTGCACATTGATAAAATAAAATTGCATCGGGTATAACAAAGTTTTTGGATTTCGTTATCTGCCTTCTTTTCTTTTGATAACTGCATCAACGGTTCCCTTTCCGTGTGAGCTTGCAAAAAATTTCCCTTCCACGGAGGAACATCTAAAGCTCTTGATTTTTTCGCAGCCGTTTTGCTCATCTAGATTTAAATAATTAAAATGAAAAATTTCTTAAAAATGTGGATGTGATCATTTAATTGCATTTGCTTTGTATGAAAGAATTTTGAAGGTCTTTATTGAATCGTTAGTGGGGTAAGGGATTTTACGTTTAACTAATATCTTAAAATTTTTAATTTCATAGATATTGATATGTGTTTTTATACATTTTGTAATCAATTTGTTTGCCCTAAACTATTTTCGATTAAATGTCTTTAAATACAAAAATTACTGCAATCAAAAGTTATTTATATTTCTTCATAATTTATATTTTCATGCACTTACATTGATACATACGTATTTCATAAGATTTAATAGCACCTCAGGCCAATACCATAAACTTTTAAATTATGCTGACGATTTTTTTTTCATTATTTTTTTGTTTAAAAAAATTAATGCTACAGTAAATATTACTTTTCATTATTTCCTGATTTCTGTCACATTTTAATAAAATATGGTATGTATTCAAATAACATTTTCCACAAATGACTTTTTTCTCGAACTGTCAAGCCTTAAGGTTCATTTTGGCTGTCTTGAAGTTGTCATAATGCAGTGGTAAATGAATGAAAAATTTCAGGAAAAAAACAGAAAATGCCTTCAAAGAACGCAAATTGTATGTGATTGCATTTCGATAACATAAAGTGTCGAGAAAAATCAGGTGAAATAATATACTTAAAAACTTACAGACATGCAAACTTTCATTAACTGCATACGCAGAGGCAAAAATGTAAACGAACAATAATTCACAACCAAGTTTTCGAAAAATAAACACATTTACATACTTATGTAAAAATTCACAAATAGGAGGGATGGCTCGGAAGTTTTGTAAAATCAAAAAAAAATTTAGATATTTCTTTTAAGAACTAAAGAAATTTGTTAAATTTTTTACCATTACACGATTAACTTTTTTCCCAACGAAAAACTGCACATAAAAGAAATTTGGTTTTATCAATGTCTCATTTTCTTCTATTCTGTCGCAAAGCTAACCAGCACTCATCTGCCGATTATTTATTTTCCTTTTATTTGCCGTACAGATAAATTCAATCAGCTGACTCCCAACTTTTACATGTATTTTGAAAGTTGTTGCCAACTTAAAACCATGTTTTTTGTCGGTATATTGAGAAACCCAAAATTGTTAACAGACAGTTTATCGGTCTTATCAATTTATGTTGACATTTAGTAACAGGCAGCTTGACGGTACATTGAGAAAATGGCCATCAGTTTACATTATGCCACTCGTATTGCTATTCAATTCTATTCCAATTCGGGCCATAAAATGTTCGTTATCATCTCACCATAGCATACCCCAATCACAGTAACTGCCTGACCGGTCCATTTTGGAAAAAATCACTCTTGTATTATCCGCCAAAATGCGGCAATTCTGCTTAAGCGGCCCATACACTTGCAATATTATTGCATATGATATTCGCCATATTATTTCCATTTTGTCTTATATTATGCAATAAGTCGCACAATAGTTTCATTCACTCAATAAAAAGGTGAACATAACCTATAGGAATAACAAAACAGCCTTGTACAATGCTGCCAACACATTTCACTTTCTTTTCGTTATGCAATAAAAATCAAAAGTCTTTTGATTGTTGTCAATATATTGTGCCACCTTCGAATATCACATACACATTGGCGATATAATTGTACAGGACGTAAAATTTAACAATTTTATTGCAAGTGTATGAGCCGCTTTACTGACGAATCCACTGAGGTGAAAATGTCCTCCATAACTGAATCACGAAGTGCACGATATGCACTATGATTTGAACGACCATTTTCATAATAAGCCTGAATAACTTTAACGCGTTGCTCGATTGTGCATCTTTCAAATTGAGTATGTCTGAAATTGAGAAATGTAGAAAAAACTTGACGTTTAGATGTGGTTCACATTCAACATCGGCCCTTAAAATTTGTTTCAGTCTGAACGCATGGCAAACATGATTTAATTTATTTTATTTGACACTATTTGCCAACTGTTTTAACAAACAAAAACTGTCAAATATTTGAGCTAAGGTAGAACATTAAACAAAATATTTTTTTGTTTCACACAGTTTGAAGCAAATTTCAGAAAAAATATTTTCGTCAAATAAAAATACTTCTGAGCTAAAAGACTATTTCAAATAACTTTCGTAGAATTGTATGGCGAATTTTTTCTTAAAATATATATACATCCTCTAACACTCATTTTAAGGAATCAAAAGTATACTAAAACAGCACTTTAAAGGGTAAAAAGGTTTGACGAATATTTTTTGCATTAAATTTCAGCAGGATTCTTCTAAGGCCAATATATCATGATAAATTCCTGGCCTTTTTTTTAATTTTCCGAAGGGATGGTTTTGTTGTGGCACAGTGTTATTTGATTATCTCTACGTTTTGCATCTACTTTAATTTGCTTTAATATAAAATTTTAAATGTGTTCAAATATGCATATTTGTTTTTTTTTTATGATCATCTTTTTTTCACTTTCGGTCACAAATTTTAGAAGATTTCAAAGATTGCCCTCAAGTTCATAATCAAGCCCATGCATTCATATGAAATAAATGTCTTATCTTCAATGTCTGCCAAAAGAAAAATCGTTGATATTCCATGAATATTACTTTAAACATCTGTAAGTAGTTATCAGCACAAAAAGCAAGTAGAGTAGAGGTTTTGTTTTCTTTTATTTTCAATTCTGCAGAAAAGCGTAAATGCATCAAAACGACATTGCTTTAATGGCAAAACGAGTAATGTTTTAAATGAAAATTTTTTATGTTGCTTTCAGATTGTTTTTTTTTTTTTTCTTTTTATTATTCAGTGCCTCATGGTATATACTCCCCTGCTGGGCAAGTGTGAGTGCGTATGAATGTGTTGGAAATGCATTTAAGTGTTTGTATGTGAAGGGGAGGAAAATAAAATACTATCAACAAGACGAGTTGACGTTATGCCAAAATTCAGACACATTCATATATTTACATATAATCACACAAACTCACATTAGTGTATACAGTAAAATATATATGTGTTAGTATAAATATATGTGTTTAAAGTAAGAGTGAGTTGTATGATTGTACACCACAAAAACCACTGCATGGCAGCTGATGGCAAAGTGAAAATCACTACAGAGTTTCGATTTTTTCATTTTTTAATTTTTCCGCACTAACACCAAGGCAACCACCATTTGTATACTTACTACGTAGACATCCAAACCCATGCGTACATACATTAACACATACATATCCTAACGACACACAAATTCTGTGTGTGTGTTTGCTCACAAGCAAAATTTTGCATATTTTGTTCAGTTTTCCTCAATGTGTTTAATTTTTTTGTTCTTTGCTCCAAAAATATGCATGTATTTAAATCTGAAAATGTTAATTGCAGTCGAGTATTTATCTTAATTAAGCATTTCCTTTTTTGGCAAAAAAGAGAAAAAACGCTGAAAGCTTAGACACACAAACGAACACAATAACTATTTGTATTGAAATGGGTTATTCCATAATTGATTGTGATTGTTGAAAATTTATAGCATGAGTTTCATGATAACGCTTAAAAGTCTCGCAATCTGTGCAAACTTAGCATTTTAAGGCTTCGGAAATCAACTGTCAAAAATTTTATAAGAATTCACCCAGTCTTCTGAAAGACCTTCCTAGACCTTTTTGAAGATCCAGTGTTCATGCTCGATTGCCTTCTCAGGAAGGTATTATAAAAAGGACTACCTTCTCGGCAGAAGGCATTGGCTGGCTAGGACATCGTGTCTAAAAAATGTATTAATATGGAATGGGGAAGTAAGAAATAATATCTAAGAAAAAAGGGCTTCCAGAAGGCCTGCTTACTACTTCTTTTTACTGCTGGGTATTTACTCCAGCTTCGCCAATTTGCCCAACAATTTTGACTCGTCAACTTGCGATGTTTATTTGGGCATTTATACAAACAGATTTATTAAAGCTTACCGTCGTTTTCAATAAAAAATTAAAGAGTTTTTAAATCACAAACAATAAATTCTTACAATAATTTGAGCAGATTAGACTTTTAGCTTTTTTTATGTTTTTTTAAAAACAAATTTTTTATTACAAATTTACATAATTTTAATAATTTTTGTTGTTTGTTTTTAAATTTATTTCTATTCTAACGTCTTTTACAAACTGATGTTAATTGTTTTAAAAGGGTCTTCATGAAACGAGTCTCGCAAGTTTGCCCATTTGCACCAATGGCAATTTTAAGCGATATCATGAAAAAGTGCTTTTAAAAGCAAGTTTTTTGCAAATTTATATTTGTTTGAATAATTTTATTAAAGAAGTTATGTCAAATAACTGGGGCTTATAAATGGGCTATAGTATGAATGCATGAGCGGTGATGCAATTTAAACAAAAGATATATTTTTAAGAATACTTATTCGCCACGTGTGGTGCATAACTATTTTTATTACCTGTGTAAGGCCAAGAAATATTTATTTAAGAACCCCCAAACATATATATATATATATAAATATATATATAAATATACATATACAGTATGGCCATTAGCCGGTCACAGACTATTTACACGCAGAGAAAAAATATGGTTGGGCATGGTTACGGCAACCACACTGTGTTTGTTGGAACAATATATTGTTGTTGTACACAAATAATTGTTATTTTTATTAAATATCAGCAATATTATAGTTACTGTAAACATATTAATGTTTATCGCAATTATAAATTTGAGTATTGTTGACCGAAAAATAATTATTTTTCTAACAACTAAATTATGATAACTTTCAAAACATATTATATTACTCACAGCCATAAATAAATTTATTATAATAAGTTTAAGATGCAATCAAAATATCGTTACTCTAATAAGATTTTGGTATCGCCATTTGTAAAATAATTTTGTATCAGTTGTGTCGTGCTTTACATAAACATATCGAATTATTTGTTAGTGAGTGGCTAAATAATAAAAAAATAACCATTAAAATAAACAAGAAATTAAAAAAAAAATAAAGAAAAAACATTAAAAAAGGGTTGTAGTGTCACAAAATAAAATATCTTTGCTAAAAAATTTTAATAATCTTAAAGTGGTGGAAAAATTTGTGAAATATTGGTCCAAAATATTAACCATTACTGGTAAGTTTTGTGTTATTTTAAGAGAAAAATAATGAAAACTCCATAAAATAATTTATAAATAATTGCGACTTACGACAAAAAGATAACAGTAACTATATTATGTTTTTTATTTTATCATAAGTATTTTTTTCCAATAAAAATATTACGTTTAAAGTTGTATCATATTATGATGTAAAAAATTTATGTATAACAGTTCATATTACTTTGCATTATAATATGATTACTTCTAAACTTATTATGATTGCCATGACAATAATATGATTACTTCTAAACTTATTATGATTGTCATGAGAATAATATGATTACTTCTAAACTTATTATGATTGCCATGACAATAATATGATTACTTCTAAGCTAATTATGATTGCCATGACAATAATATGATTACTTCTAAACTTATTATGATTGCCATGACAACAATATGATTACTTCTTAACTTATTATGGTTACCATGACAACAATATGATTACTTCTTATCTTATTATGATTACCATGACAGTAATATGATTACTTCTTAACTTATTATGATTACCATGACAGTAATATTATAACTTCTTTTTTTTTTTTTTAGCGATAAACCAACACTCAGGGGATGCCCCCTATATATGCAGTGCAATGTGTTGATCAGGAAAATAAGGTTTGGGAAGGAGGAAAGAGGGAATAGTGTTTGTGGACATTTGACTTGAATCTTAATGAATTATAAGTACCGGGGAAGACCTCTGCGGGAAGTTTATTTCACATACGGATAGTTCGACTGAAAAACGAATTTTCCCTATAATGCGTTGTGCGAAACACAGGACAATCGACTACAAACGGATGTGATCCACTGGATGAGCGAGTATTACGAAGGAATACTCGTTTTATGATTAACAGGATAACAATATGATTAAGGGAAAAATATTATGATGCAATATTACGAACATATTTGGTCATAATATGATTTAATAACAATCGTAATATGGTGACTACAATCATGAATCTTATCATAATATGTTGCTCTTAAAATCTGTTTACCACAACCATGTTTTTTCTTTGCGTGTAGCAGTGTTCGTCTGCCTGTTCATTTATGTTCAAGATACGCTTAATTCGGAACGACTCAACAGAAAAGTATGGGTCTAATAGTGCACATTTTTCCTAGATTGAAATCCAGCGCAACTTGATCAGTTGGAAAAGAGTTATGGGCCCAAGTGTCGACTGAATGATAGAAGTTTGCGTCGCAAGATGATTTAGATTACAATAAAATGTAATCAATGAATCAAAAACCAACATAAAATGATGGTTTATAGGCACAAATACTCTATTCCAGAAAGGAGTTTGCATGAGGCCTATGCGAAACTAGGGACAAACTCTTAACGTTTTCATCAAAACATTTTTACAAAATCAAAAAATCTTCATTTGTGACCTGTACTTAGCGCACAAAAATTTGCATAGACAGCCAACTAGCGTGCCAGCCAGATATCAAAAATTGATTTATTTTAGGTGTTCCACACTTTAGCATAGTATGACTGGCTATAGTATGACTAGAAATTTTCATGTCCGATTTTATGAGATATGCTTCATAATTTATCATATATGTAAGTATTCCATATAAAGTCCCCTGCCATTTATTTTGATTCTTAGTAAAGGATATCAAATATTCCGTACAGCGCATTGTAGAACTCTTACTTATTTATATTAGAATTTGCAAATATTTTATATAATTTTATAACAGGTTTAACAAATTATGTAACCATAACTATCTAAATTATAAAGTCGAAGAATTTTAATAACTTTAAAAAAATTTTTTATTTATATTATTTAATTTTTAAAGCGCGTAAAAATACTAATTTCAATAGCGTTCTGCTTTTACATTTAATATCTGCTGAATTCAAGCGTAGCCAAGCAACAAAAAAACAAATAAAAAATTATTACTAACAGTAACAGAAATTCTTTTCAAAGTAGATGCTTTACTGACTGCTTCAGCAGAAAGCATACACATAGTAAGTTTAAGCAAATTGTTAACTCTCATTTTGTTTTTTCTATGTTAATTTTCTTATGTTTAGTCACGCAATTACAAAAGCATTAAAAATAGTCCAGCAATATTCAACGCTGCTTAAAAAATATGTTAGTTTAACAATTTTAATTAATTGAATACTTCAAAAATTAAAACGTTAAATTATTAAGGAAGTTACTTATTTTTCAATATTCATCTAGACCCCATAATGTATATATATTTTGCGTCCTTGAATAATTCTAAGTCGATGTAGCCTGACGGTCTGTTCATATTTCAGTCTATTCAAATCAGGCTCACTTTCAATCACGAATCGTTTTATAAAAATCACACTACTTAATTTCTTAAAAATCGGTGCATAATTTACTATTGGCGTTATATTAATCTAATGGTCTGTCCGTCCGTCTGTCCGTTGGATTTGGTTTCCCGAAGACACCAGATATGATGAGGATAAGGTTATTACACATTTATATAAAATATTCCGGAATTGATTTCTATTGAAATTTAACCTGGTCGGTCTAAAATTAACTTTTATTATGTATATCTTGAGAACGGCAAGAGCAAAAGTTTCTTAATAATATACAAGCATCTTAGTTATCAATAAACAAAATCCGACAGAATGTGGATCTTAAAAGCAAGTAAAATTAAATCTTAATAATGTTCTTTTTAAACTTTCCGCGAAATGAAATAATTTTCAAAACCAGCCGACTAAAATCTTTATAAAAACTTTAAATTTTAATAAGAGTTAAGTTTATTTGATAGCAAAGAACTAAACAAAATTATGCTGAGAAAAACATGTTTATTCGAAAAATTCATGTATTCTTGATGCTCAAACAGCGAAAAGAATTGATATAGAAATATGTTTATTGTTCTTTTATGTTTTGATAGCAAAAACACATAATCGTCAATCAAAATTTCGAAGAGAAAAAATAGATACATTTTTTCTGAATGTCTTCAAATATGGATTATACCAAAGAATATTTATCAACATCATATGAATATTCTTTGATTGTACTTAAAAATTTATTTTGAAATTACAGAACATGATCAATTAAAAATGAAGTCACCCATATGCAAACAATAATTTTCAAAAACCAAAAAAAAGCGTACAAACAGACATACATACATACATCGCAATTTCGTTCGAGAATTTTTATTTGTTTTTTATGACATACATTCCGCTAAACACTTTCTCATTGAATTTTCAGTGCAATTTTCGTACACTATACTTTGGATGTCTGCCACAACTTACGCCCGCTGTGTCTTATTTCGCAAACTGCAAAATATTTTTGTCAAGAATAAGTGGGTGGTTGAATAAGTTGCTGGGTGTGTATAGGAAATTCACATTTTTGCTCATATTAAATCGTGTCATTTTCAAGAATTCTTTGTTTGTATATGCATTGCATTCAAATACAGTCATACATAACGTAAATATTTGTGAATGCCGTTGCTCGTTTTTTCCCTCGTTTTCTTTAGGGAACTCATTCCAATACCTCGATATTTAAATACACTCACAGTTGTATGCGTAAACGAGTGTATATCCCAGCAAATAAAATTGGACCACCTGACCCATTTTGATAAAATGGACTACTCCATGGACTGGTCCGATGTAATGCAAGCATGGACCATGTAATTGTTAAAAAGTGTTTGTAGTGAGACGACATGTCTTCGTTTTTTAACGACGTGCTTTCGTTTTTAAACGACTTCAAAACTAATCCTCTTGAGTATACCATGGAGTAGTTTTAAAACTACTCCTTAGTGGTCCAAACACGCAAAGAAAAAATATGATTGGTAGGATCAGAATCAGAAACTATCATTCATGTTTGGCTTTTATAATTGTGGCAATCATATAATATATCTGAAAATTAAGAACACAATATGATTGCAACAACTAACTACACAATTATCTTCTCAAACATATTATTTTTCTAAATATGTATAATATTGTGTTTGTCAAAACTAAATTGTAAGTACTATAGTATGATTCTAGTAATAAAAACGAAATTTTTAATAGTTTCATGTTATTTTATTTATATGTACATAATTATGTATGCACATATGTTTGTATATAGATATTTTTGTTTTTTTATTACAAACATACATATTTGTGTATAATATTATTAATTACATTGTTTTATTTCAATAATAAAATCGACTGCGTTAATATATTGTTCCACTATATATATGAACAAATCAGGCTTTATTATAAAGTTGTTGGTATAAATTTCCACGTTGGTGTGTGCTGGCAGACCTTATACCAGCTTCACTGCAAAAAATAATTTTATATTTAGGTACCAATAATAAATAAAATAAAACTTCACATATGTGTGTATGTAATTACCCGCTTCAATAAACTTGTAATAATTAAAATTATCACAATTAATTGCGATAATTTCGTTTTTTCCACTAAAAAGCTGTATTAATTAATAAAATTCCTTTCGTTTCTATTTCAATATAGTACTTGCTCCACCTTCTCATATAAAATCTTTTAGCTAAATGACGCTTGCGAAAATTTCTAGAAGGAAAATGGCAAAAGAGAAGATGCTTATTGTCTCTCAGAAAATAAAATGTTTGTATGTATAAAATTGAGAAGAATGCTTTTAAAAAAGTCAAAAAGAGTGATCGTAATAAACAAAGAGTAAATGCGGTATTTGCATATGTACTAAGGTATTTTAAAGACACCAACAATATATGATTGACATAACAAGTACATTTTTATGATTTTAAGTTGATGACTTAAAAAAAATAACTAAAAGAAAATAGTAATAAAGGCTACCACTGTAAATACTTAATGCACATAATGTGGAATTTTAGAGATACATGAGTGGGTATACAATTTATTTAATTTGTTTACCATTGGACGTTTAAGTTTAAATATTTTAAACATAAACAAAAGAAGTTAACTACATACATACATACATATATGTTACTACATACAAACTTACATATACATTCATTCGTCACAAAAATGTATATACATACATATGCATCAATTAACTATTTTCATTTTTAAAATACCAATATCTTGGTTATTAAAGTTACACAATAATTAGGTATTTTTAATTTTTACAAGTATTTTAAATTCTTTTTTTTTCACATTAAATACAATGTAGCCTATATATAAGTTACACAAGCTGCTGTATAAATTAATTATTTTTAATTTTTACAAATATTTTTAATTTTTTTCACAAATATTTTTAATTCTTTTTTTTACATTAAATCACAATGAATTTTTATATATTTTTAATAAAATGTATTTTATTTTTGTGTACTTAAAATTCGTTCAAAGCGTTTAAAAGAACTGCACATTACTATTATTGCAAGTATAATTTTGATTCAAGATTGTAAAAATTATTAGGGTGTAGGAAAAATATTGGCAATTTTAGTTTTTTTGATACCACCATAATCAATGGTTTAAGAATTGGGATCATGTTATATTTATGTACAAAATTTAAAAATAATCAAAACAAAAATTATATTGTTAAAGCCAATTTACATTAAAAAACTTTAATTGTGGTTACCATGTCCGAACGCAAAGAACATAATTTAATTGTAGGGACCATTTTGCAATCATATTTTTTCTTTGCGTGAAGGTGGGTTATATACCATGGAGTAGTTTTAAAACTACTCCTTTGTGGTCCAAAGGTGGGTTATATGATCCTCTCCTAGGACATCGTAATGTTAAATAGACCAGGTTTTTTCCATACGTTTGGGTTACTTTTGGACTAGTCCTGGTCCTTTGTGGACTACTCTTTACACGCGTGTTTGGACTGGTCCTATTATTTGCAGGGTATGTTAACGTATTTCATGGTAAGTGTTGTTTTATATGTCTTTGGTTTTGCGGTAAAAATACGAATATTTTCATGTATGTGCGTGTGTGTGTCTGTGTAATTCCGTTTGAATGGTTCAGTGTTTGTTTATATTGCAGTTGGCACAATTTATTTATTGTATGCTTAATGCGATGGAGTTCCGTCTGTTATGGCAGTTGAGTAAGTAAGTGCATTTTGTTTGCTGCTGCATAAAGCAAATTTTTAAAATTTTTTTTTTGGGTGTGCGTTTATGCACTTAATTTTTGTGTGGCATTTAAAATAGACCTGTTCTGTACACAAATTATTTTAAAATAAGGTCAATTAGTTATAATTTATAAATTGCACACCAAAACTATGTATGTCGTCAAATGCCTTCGGCAGCATTCTAAAATTTTTAAAGTAAATATGACATTGGATGGGTAAACTTTAAACCTTAGAGACTATTTTTATTTTAAAAAATTGCAAAAGGTTGAGCAATTGTTTTGTTTTCTTTTATTTAATATTCGTTTGATATTGCATAATGTTTGCTAGATCAAACAGCATTTAACATTTTATTTACTACCGTATTCATTAATATTTTTTTAGTAATAAAGTTAAGTAGATGAACAAAAATGATTAAAACGAACACAGAAAAAAATAACAAAAGTTATTAAGTAATAAAAGAAAATTTGTTAAATCTTTTTAATAATTTTAACAATTTCTTTAATAAACATGTTTGTAAATTGTCATATTAACAATTTGTTTTTTTTTTAGAAAATAAATGTGTATATCATAGAAAAAATATTTTGTGTCAAAAAGAAAAACCATAAAAAAAATTCTTTTTTTTCCATTTTAAATCTTTAAAAGAATGAACGATTTGGCGATTGTTCTGAAATTTTACCAATCTATACGGTCAGTTAACTTATTATTTAAATTTTCATTAATAAATTTTAACGGGTTTTCTATAAATTTTAGCTTTCCAATTAATACTTTTAATGATGGCAAGATTCCGTTTTGTGTTGATGGCAGAAACTCGCATGCAGGACTATGTTTGTTCCTTAATCAGTTATAATGGTTTTTGTGATGTAATTTTTTATGAATTTTACTAAATCGTTAATAAAAACAACTTTTAAATGCATCTTTAATTTCAATTTAGTAAGTAACAAAGTATTTTGTTAATATGACAATTTAGTAATAAATATGTACATATATTTAATTGTTAACAAATATTTTATTCAATATTACAAACTCATTGTCAAAAATATTTGTTGAATTTTAAAAATTTTCATTACCAAAATAGTTTTTTGTATTTACAAATTCAGTTGCTGGTGCCTTTTCAATTAAAAAGTTAATTGTTTTGACGAATAGGGTATTCAATATGACAATTGATTTGTCGTAATTTTTTTCTGTGAAGGATTATTAAATTTGTTCGTCACATATTTGTTTAATTTGAACAAACCTTTGAACTTATTACCCAATAATACCTAAGGACTTATAACTTCATTATCGCACAAAACAACCCAGCTATGTATTGTATAAAATTTGGACAACTTTTCTCCTACAGTTCTCCAGATATAATGTACACACAAAAAAATAATCTAGGGCATTTTACAAATGCGTACAAAGGTAATTTATTTTTATATAAAAACAAAAAACTAAGTTTAGTTGCCTAAGATAATTGGTAATTTATAAAAAAAGTTTTGCCTAACATTTTTGTTATTATTACTAATTGGGTTAGGTATCTTCTTCGAATTTTTTAATATATGTATGTAAGTTTATTTGATTTTTTCTTTCAATTGGAAATTTTTTTGTGAAAAAAGTTCAAATTTAAATTCCAATTTGAAATTTTTGAATTTAAAAAAAATTAAAAACTATTCGATGGAGTATAAAGATACAATGTATGTATGTGAGTATCTTATAAACATAATATCTCCACTAAACTTTTTACAAAAAAATTCCAATAGGTTTAAAAAATATTATGCTCATCCAAAATATGATATTTTGGAGTTAATGATGCAGAATTGTTCGCTATGAGTTTATTTTGTGTGTAAATTTTATCTTTATATCTTTTATACTTTCCCCGTTTGATGAAAATAAAAAAAATAAATAAAATATTACAATGAAATTAAATTAATTTTATTTAAACTATGTAACCAAAAAAAGTATATAGTAAATTTACCTAAAATCTATGGTACAATATTGAACTTAGATAATTTTCCAAAAATAAAAATAAAAAATAACTTTGCTATCATTGGTAAATTTTTAAAGTTTTTAAGAAATTTTAACAAAATAATTAGATACTTTTTCGAACATAGAAATTACCTAAGTTAATAGTTTTATGCTACCCTTGCGCTTAGTAAATTTTATACCATATATTTAGGTAATTTTACCTATGATTTTTTTTGTGTGTATAATGTATCAAAGCTTTTTGTAACAAATTTAGAACACTTCTCCAGTCCCACTCATTCCTTTCAGAGAGGTGGTGTACTTATAGCCCCGCTAGGTGTCCGAAATTGTGTACAATTATTCACACGCCGTTCTTTAGATATAAATAAATCTATTTTGTGCAACTTTGGCTCTTGCCGGACACCATGTTTTTGCTCAAATCTCAGTCATTTATGGCCTAATCGTGCTGAATTTCAATAGTAAACTTAAGCGTGGGATATGTGGCAAAAATATTTAATAACCTAGTCCCCAAAAATATATAATAGCACACGGGCGCCCAGACGCACATACGGGCAGACACACAGATGGACAGACAGACCTCGCTGTTCATAAGGACTTTAAATATATACATATACTTTTTAGGGTGTAAGACTAATATTGTAGAAATTACAAACATATACAAGCCCTATCCAGCTGTGTTATTCTGGCACGATATGTCATTCATTGGCCTCAACATTTTGCATTAAAATATATATAAAATGGGGGGGGGGGGGAATGTAAGATGAAATGAAGCCACTGTTTATTGTTGATGTTGTTTTGTTTAAGCTTTGATATTATTACAAGTAGAACTGTTGCTATAATTCTTATACGTTTAACAGTTTTATTTGGTTTAATATCTTTAGTTTCTCTAAAATCTTTATGGATGAAGTTTCCTGATGATCTGGCCTAAGCAACCAGTGAAATGCGCATAGGAATAGCTTATCCCATCAACAATAAATTTCAAGTGATTTTATCAATAATAAAAACTGGGAATTAAGCACGAATAACAAAATCTTTTAAAAAAATATATATATAAAATAAATAAAACGAAAAGACCATTAATGGCAGTTATGTTTAAATAAACTTAAATAAGAAAATAGAATCTGAGAATTTCTTTCTCATGGTGAGCAACATTTATTATATAAATTTTTCATATTATTCGAATGTGTATCCTAAATATTCCTTGAAAATATTGAATGAATAAGACTATTTAAGTATAAAAGCTTTAAAATAAAAATCGTAGTTTGACTTAGAATACACATTCGAATAATATGAAAACTTTATATGTATATTAAATTAGAAAATGTATTCTAAATGAGTATAAAATTAACAATAATGAAGAACATTTTTAAATTTTTGCTTAAAATTGTAAGAAAAGGTAAGCGCAAGAGGAGATTATAAAGGAAAAAATACACATATTTTTAAAGATATTGAAAGGATTCATATCGTTTTACATAAACATTTAAACCCAAATAAAATTGGAGAGCAATTAAAAAAAGTGTTGGGAGTAAATTAAGTTATCAATAAATTAATTTATCTACAGGGTTTTAATATAATAAAATTAAGCATATAGGATTCTCAATCAACGACAAGACTTCACAATTAATTAACAAAATAAAAACCCTTTATGGACACCATAATTTAATGTTTGCAATCTGATTAAATCTTTAATTACTGATGAAAGTTTGCCTGATGTAAGAGGAAAAACCCCTTTGTATGGTAAACTTCAGTCTACGTCGTAATGTTTAATTTCGCTACATCAAGTGCCGTTATAAGTCGCTTTATTACACTGCGTCACACTTTTTTGAGATTTACTTAATAAATTTAAAAAAGAAGGCATTGCCTTAATAAATGACGTTAATTGTAATTAGTGGAATTTTTTCTTCAACTGCATAGTCCACAGAAGACGTGCAACAGAGCGCAGTACTCTTGAATCATACAATTTAGTGTTGTTAGCAGAGGATCAAAAGAATCACCGAAGTGACGACGCGTGGCAACGTCATCATTAATTAATAATTTTTTTATATTTTTTTTTCATGTTGCTAATTGGTGACTTTGGAATGATCAAGAACCGACGAGCATGGCCTTCAAGCATTCCTAGCCCGATCAATTCCTCACCAACAAGCTGTTTGGAAACAAATAAAAAAAATTAACTCCAACGTAATAAACCTCTATTTTTGTTTTGGCAATTTTTAAAAAAGTATGAGCAAACTCTTCAACGGACTAGTTGGAATATGTTTCTAGATCGATTGCCTAACTAAGTTCTTCACAAAAATTATATTTTCATAAAAATTAAAAATCTGAGGTACCTCAAAAACAGTGATTTGAAAAATGGAAGGGTAATGTAAAACACCCCTTGTGGGTAATATGGAATACTATAACATATTCCCAGAAACAAAATAGTAACAACAAAACAAATTCAATTTAGCATATAACTTTTTTATTTTAATTCATTTAAAATATAAGACACCTTTTTGCATAACTTGTTGCTTAACAAAATATTCCATTTAAAATTATTTCTTAGCCTTCATGGCTATTGGTTCCACAATACCCGCCTTCAGTTATTTCACATTAGCCGATTGTCAAATTTTTTTAAAACAAATCTCATAAATATAACAAAACTTATTAAATTTCCATGCTAATCAATTAAAAGTATTGTTAAGTTAATAATTTGTAAACATTGTAAAAAACACAAATAAAATGTCAGTATTTATAGCAAAATAACGGTTTAAATATGCACACAAAAAAGTCGACAACACCTGTTTTCACCTACTGACTAGTGTTTTCAATTTCGGTTAACCGATTAACCGAAAAACCGGGTTTTGGTCATATTTTCGGTTTTTAAGAAACCGGTTTTTATCCCCCGGTTAACCGTTTTTTATATCTGTAAAAATCGTCAAATTGCTATATTTTATTGTTGTGTGAAGTCAAGATAAACTTCAAAAGTATGTAATAGTACATGAAGGACTCCAGATTCTCTTAAAATTAGACGTCAAACATCGCTGGAATTTAAAATTCTGGATAATGTATTGAACGTATTACAACCGCTCAATATTGCAGTTAATAAGTTTCCAAGTGATACTGTAACATCATTGGAATCTGAAGCAATTTTAAAATTTGTGTTCAACAAAATTGGCAAATCAAAAAGCAGTTACGCACAAACTCTACTACTTTGTCTACGTAAGAGGATTTCCCAAAGAAGAAATATGACCCAAAATACCCTATTTTTATATTTAAATAGTGGTTGTTTTCCGAAATCCAACAAAAGACTTTGCTATGTAGCTCTACAAGAGACTTTTTTTATTGTAGAAAATGAAACAATTGAAAGTGAATCAGACTCTGAAGATATTGAAATTTTATCACATTCCGAAAGTTTAGAGGAAAAACTAAACTTGACGTTAAAATCTATTCAAAACTTAAGCAATAAATGCAAACGTGTCAATCTCAATAACCTAAAAGATGACTTCGAATATTTGGAAAAATTTAACAAGAGAACAGAAAAATTAAATATGCTATAAATGCTCTTCTTACTAATAATCCGACATCAACTGGTAGTGAAAGAGTTTTCTCGGTATTATCTTTTAATATAAACTAAATTAAAAAACAGAATGTCTCCTACACATTTAGATTGTGTTTTTTTTTAAATATTACTTTAAAAAAAACTTCATAAAATTCACATTTGGTCTTTATAAATGTCTTTTAGTCACTATTTTTGTTTTTCTTACCACAAAGTAAACATTTTATGCAACAAATGTTATTTTTTAACCTTCATAAGGTCTTCAAATTTACTGACGTTAACGATCTTCGGGTCAAATTTTTACCCAAATAGAAAATTTTATATAAAAACTATTGTTTTTCAATTAAGTATGATTTTAAAGTTGATATTTTATTGAAGCAGCATTTAATATTTAACATTTATTGTTACACAAGTTATTTATTATAAAGAGCAAATAAAGAAAAGAATGTATACAATGATTAAAGTTTTATAATTACATATAAAAATTTAATTATGGCATTGGGTACACAAAGTTATTGTATTAGAGTGCTATTTACATACAAATTTCTTACAAGTGCAACATACAAGTTTTGTTTTGTTATCTGATTTGAGACATAATTGGCAACGACTTCTTTTGTACGAATTTTTGACAGTTCACACATTATTTCCTTGGTTTTGTTTGAAGATGACGGCTGTTGCTTCTGCTCAGTAACTGCGCGCAGTTTATATGCAATTTCCCTCGAAAATTGGGTTATGTTTTTCGCTGCTTTATATAGGGCGTGGCAAGTTGAAAACCTAAATATTCTAAAAAATGTCGACGTTTGGCAAAACAGTTTTCGTTGTAGCCATGGTAAGCTGATGTGAATAATATAAAAGCGTTGTATGCTGATATATCTAGTATGTTACTAAGTACTACTTGAGGCCATCGATTGGTTTTCCTTTTGCAAGAATAACATAACACAACAACCTTATCCAGAGTATCTACCCCTCCTTTACATTTACTATAATCTAATATGATTTGCGGTTTTTGTCCTCGCGATTACTAATTTCAGACCTATGATGCAAAGTGCTGAGAAGATTCACAGACTTATGTTTTTGGGAATATATGAAAGGAGGGTAGTATCCTTGGTGAAACAAAAAAATGATGAGAATACAGCTCTGCCTTTAGAGGCCAACAGCTCTGGTGGCAATTCGATCTTGTGTTTAGTTCCTACTAAAGTAATTTGCTTCTCTAGCAATTTTTGTCCCAATTGGTAGGATGTAAAAAAATTGTCTGCAGTCACATTATGACCTTTCAGACCAACTGTCAAGTCAAGAACTACACGCATTCCTTGGGTTCTTTCAGGCATAGCTCCAATTTCCTTACCTGTATACGGTTGTATATTCCAGGCATTGCTAGTGGAAAAATCGCAAAGAACCCACAATTGTATACCATACTTCGCTGGTTTTGATGGTATGTACTGCCGGAACGGGCATCTTCCTCTGAATGCTACTAGCTGCTCATCAATTGTTACGTCTTGAGATGGATTGTAAAGTTTGGGCAGAATTTCAACCCACATATTCCAAAGCTTGCGTATCGGCGCAAACTTGCCTAAAATTTGGCGTTTACTGCGGGTATCCTTGTTATAAAATCTTATAACTCTCGAAAGATTTTTGAATCTTTTTAACGGCATGATTGCTCTAAAAATAGGTCTTCCTTTCTCAGAATCCCACAAACTTTCCGTACTTTCATTGTTTGATCTATACACTCCAGCTAACAAAAGTAAACCAATTAATGCAAACATTTCGTTGTCGTCCACTTCTATCCAATCAACACCAAATACATGTTTACCTTCATTATTAGTATACTTCAAAATAATGTTCATCACAGGAGGTGGAAAAAACAATTGAAAACTGGAAATCTCTTCCGTTGTAATTCTTGAACAAGAATAGGGGGTCAAGCCTGGCGTCATGCTAATAATGTATTCCGTTCGGAATCTTCCATGGCTATTTGTAAAAGGTTCCTTGAAATATCTTATTTCACCACTTTTTGATGAGCGCTGAAAAAATTTAACATAATTGTGCGTAATAAAAATTCAAGATTTTTGCTCCAGGTCAAATATGACCCAAAAACCTTAAGTGTAAAAAATTTTATAAATATTTTTTTTGCCAATATTTTTTTCTAAAAACTTAACGTATTTGTTGACATTTTAAATGAAATAAAAGTCATAAAAAATCAAAAAGATCAACCACTCACTTTTGGAAAAAATTCAATTATAATTTCAAAATGGGTCAAATTTGACCCGAAGACCTCATGAAGGTTAAGCTATTTTTGTTGTTTTTTAAATTAATATGAATTCTTTTTTACGTTTAATATATTTTGTTATTTAATGGAGGGTTAACCGATTAACCGGTTTTTTCGAGTTCGGTTAACCGAAAAACCGGGTTTCAAAAAAGTCGGTTTTTTGAAAACACTACTACTGACCGGCAAAAACTAACAGTTCTACCATTTGCATAGCCTCAACCGTAATGTTAATAATTTGATGTAAGCTATGTTACATACAGGGAGGGTTTCTAAATAACATTAAGTTAAAGGGGGGTTTCACATTGCCCACCTTTTCCACAATACCTGAAGTTACTATAGTTTTTTTTTGCTTATCTATATACATTTAAAAAAAAATTAATTACAAATTCATTGCCTCAGCCCCATAAAGGCATTATTGAGGCGAGTTGGCAAAATTTAATATTTATAATATTAAAAACTAAATAATAATTACAAAAAAAAATAAATAACCGGTCCGTTTTTTCTCAACTAGTGCTTATTTCGTGAATGGTTACATTTAGCTCATGTCTGATTTGACAGTTAAATAGTTGTTTCCTTCCGCCGAACGAATATGGTTGTGTATACGCTTGAACAACGCTGGGATCGACTTTTCAGATGAAGCTCATTTTGATCTTGACGGATATGTTAACAAGCAAAATTGTCGCATTTGGGGCACAGATAACCCCGCACGCATACATTGAAAAGCCGTTTCACCCAAAACGATTCACTGTTTGGTGCGAATTTTGGTCCAGAGGCATAATTGGGCCATTTTTCTTCGAAAATGGTCCAGGAGTGGCCGTTACAGTCAAAGGCGATCGTTATCGGGCCATGTTGAACGAATTTTTGTTCACAAAAATTTAAAAGGAGGATATTTGCAGCATTTGGTTTCAACAGGACGGCGCTACGCGCCACACAGCCGAAGCTGCACTCGATGTTTTGCGCCCTGTTTTTGAAGATCGCATTATCAGCCGCAGAGCTGATGTCGTTTGGCCACCTCGGATCTGCGATTTGACACCGTTGAACTATTATTTGTGGGGTGCCGTCAACGATAAGTGTTACGCCGACAAGCCAGAGACAATTGACGCTTTAAAGGACAATATTCGTGAAGCCATTGGTGAAATACAGCTGTACACAATCGATAATGTGCTAAAAATTTTACCGATCGTGTAGGCTACTGCATGGCCAGCCATTTGAATAAAATGTTTTTCCTTATTAACCGTAAGGATTGTACTTTCAAATAAAAAAAAATTGACAAAATATTCAGTAGTTTTTTTGTAGCATTTTCAAAAAAAAAGTAATTTGGCGGACCCTGTATATATATATTTAATAATTAAAAATGAGTATTTACAATGAATTCAAATAATTAAATCAGAAGTTCATCTAACTTTCCAAATAAGTATATTTTTACTGAATTTTTAAAAATAGAAATTCTAGATATAGATTTTAAATTTTGCGGTAAATTGTTAAATTTACGACTACCCATATGTTCCACTCTTTGCCTGGTTGTTTCCAATCTGCATCTAGCTTCCGCTAAGTTACTATTGTTTCTGGTATAAAATGAGTGTTGGTTTCTTGAAAACTGTACTGTATGGTGTCGCATATTACACACGCATTTGAAAACATATAAAAGAAGCTGCAACTTATAAAGGCCATATGCTGATAAAACCGATTTAAAATGATCATGGTATAATGAAAAAGTTGAGTGGAAGATTAGCTACTATCTTAAGACTTTTATTCTGCAAGCGTTTAAGTGATTTCAGTTCACTAGACTTTTTATATCCATATAAGATAGCTAAATAATTTAAATGACTTTGTATTAATTTGTATAATTTGTGTTTTTACTCAGCCCAATCATAAATATTCCCAAGGAATTTATTTCCCGCTGAAAATTTTTTTCTCGAGAAATAATTCCTCCGATCATAAATTCCGTGAGAATGAAAAAAAGGGAAAATCGAAATTTCTAAGTCAGTTGTTTTGTTGTGTGACATTAATATTGAACTCATTTCTGAAATATTCTTACTCTCGGTAGAGGGTTGTTAATGATTCGGCACAACCGAACGTAGTACTTCTACTTGCTTTTCACAGAAACTTGTCAGCTGGAGAGTTTTAAAATTTAAATTATTATTATTCGAAACGTAAAAATAAATAACTTGAGAAATTTTACTCATTCTAAATTTCTCAATTATAAAGTATATGCATACTTTATTTAAAATTTAAGACAAATATTTCATATTGTTTGCAGACGGAATGATAAAGATTTAAGACAAATATTTCATATTGTTTGCATTCGGAATGATAAATTTAGTATTCCATTCTACAATTTTAATTAAATACCAAACAAGAATGTCTAAATGAAATCATTGACCGATTTTTTTTTAATTTATTTTAAATATGCCTCAGCCTTGGATGAATAACAGTTTTTGTATTATATTTCAAATAAGTATGTGAAATTTATTCAGTTGTTCAGGTCCATTAATTTAATTGATTTTTTAATTATTTCAACTAAACAAATTATAATTTTTTTTTTGCGAAATTGCATATTTGCATAATTGCGTTTTATTTGACTACATGTTCATAAAAATCAAAATTTTTTTTTTTTTAAGTTCATTATTTATTTATTGAATCTTCATATGTATATTCAATATGAACTAACAATAATTAATCAAATCTTATCCTAATACATTATATTATGTCCAGCCAGTGCCAGACAAAATTTCGTCATAACGGTTTATGTTCACATATGTGGGTGTTTATCGCTCTTCTGTCCAGCCAGTGCCAGACAAAATTTCGTCATAACGGTTTATGTTCACATATGTGGGTGCTTATCGCTCTTCTGATTCGGTGAGTGCTGCAGTGTCTCTTCTTCTTATGCGAGTGTGGCCGCCATGATTTAAAATATGCCAAGCCAGTGGCTTTTCCTCTAAACTTATAAAAAGTGTTGTTACATTATTTTGCATTTTATGTGACGATTTGAATAAAATCTGTTGCTATAAAACAAATTATTAAAAATTCTTATATTATATTTAAATAATAATTTTTTAATAAGAATTTGCTAAAATTTTTCGCAAATATTTTCTACGATATTTGGCTTAAAGTAATTAAAGATCTTTACTTTTAAGTTTACAAGCACTTAAGTGAACAACAAATAAACTTTATATGCATAAATCAACAATTTTACAATTTAAAATAACTTTATAAATTATACTAAAAGATAATAATTAGCAAATATTTTGTTATTTCTTTGTGAAGGGTCTAATAAAATAAACATGTAGTTGTACTTGAGTATTAAAATTGATGCCGTTGTTTATTTTATCCTTTTTGCCCCTAATCAAAAATTCTATTTAACTTTAATGGTTTTTTTTTTGTTCTACTGTAGCAAAAGGCTTCTTAATTGAAATCGACATCTACTTATTTAAGTTAAGAGTCCCCTTGATGTTTCAATATTTTAGTTTATTTAATTTTTATATTAATTATGGAAATATACAAAAATATAAAAACCAGGCAAGAGATTTTATTCTCACAACTCAAACAAAACTTAAAGCAAACAAAACAAAATTGTTTTTAATGCACGCAATACAAAACGGTTAAACTTATTTAGGAAAATTGGAAAATATAACCTCTGTTTTATGCAGCCAAAATCATATTTACTTTTGAGCAAATATTTATGTAATAAAATAATCCGAAAAAAGTAATTAGTTAATCAATAATTTTCTTTCTATTTAACAAAATTTATTAATTTTCTAAATCTTAGTATGAAGTTATTGATAAACAAATAATTCAAATAATTTTAAATTCAAAATACATATATCGTCGTTGCTCCGACAAAATCAGCTATGTGTTTTTTCCTGTTTTTTCAGGAGAGCAAAAAAAACAGTTTTATGTTGTAACCTTAGCAAAGTGAAACGTTTAACTGACCAAATGTTAACATTGCTTTAAGTATTTCGTGAAATAAAACTCGACTTATTGGCCATTGGGCAGCTATAACAAATTTTCAAAAAACTACACTTAACTCATTTTGTTGGAGCATTTTTAATAATATTTTTAATTTTTTTTTTACACATAGCTGTTTTGGTTTGAAAAAAGAATGAATATTTTTATTTAACTTTAGCATATTTTAAGCAATATCTGTGTTAAAATTTTTATTTGGAAAGATAAATAGGAATAATATAATAGTTTAAGGACTTTAAAGAATTGTTACTTTAGAAAAATTTTGAAATACCTGCAGATATAGATATCAGTCTACCTAGATTATGTCGAATCCGATAAACCGGACATATAAATCAATGACTGGATGGGGACCAAGGGCGAATACCTTGCCCAATTATGACCAGTCCAATTTTAGGGCTTGTTTTCAAGGAATTGAAGTTAAGAAGTAAACCACAGTTGATTTGAAAATTGTATAGCTGAATGCCGACTGGTATCTTAAGTTGCCGGGTGGAAACACAAATTACCAAACAATTTGGACAAAAAGGAGAATGTGTTTGTTTCCACAATTCCAAAAAAGTTCCGGCTTATAATGGGTTAATGCTTATTAATTTAAGGAAAAGAGCCAACATGAATGTATTTAAATTGAGAGCAAATGATTTTATTTATCATAAAATGCGTGGTAATCTTTATGCATATATTTTTTGAGTTATTATAATTGCAAACATATTTCACAATCCAACAAAATTATTACTAACGAAAAATTTTAAACATATTTTGGATTGTTAACGATAATATAGTCACCGGCAACCATACTTCCATCTAGAAGCCACAACCATATGGTTCCCTCCGAAAAAAACGACTGAATGAAGTTTGTTATATGGTGTTGTAAGTGAAGGATATGGAAAGATAGTTTTTCATTATTTTTGGGATTTATCCACATGGTATGTTAACACAAACGGGTTGGTCGATAGATTTTTGATATATTAATAATTTACTAAGAGTTTCTAATACAATTGCAGATAATGTTCAAACTTAATTAACCCAACAGCGCAGATACCCTGGAGGGCATCGAACCCGCAGCCATCGCACTTATAGAACAGCTTACTACGAACAAGCCTACCGGGGTACCCTTTTTTGACATAAAATACCTGAAATGAAGTATCATTAACAAAGGTTTCAAAGCGTGTAATAAAAAAAATTTAAGATTTTGCACATAGCTGATTTTATTGGAGCAACGACAATATTTGAATATGTTTCCAAATGACAGCCAAGTGATTATTTAGTAAAAATTTTATGAAAAGCAATACATTTTTTGTGTGATTTTCATATATGTTACCTTCTCCGAAAACAGGGACCTAGTGTGTGAAAATCAAGTTTTGAGAAAAACACATTTAAAGTTATTCTACACGCTTTTAGGTACCAGAATCCGCTCTTAAGTCCAATACCGTTTTTTGACACGGAGAAGGTCATATATGTTAATTTTACTACACAATCACTTGCCTGTTTTTAAGAAACAGCACATAAATGTATTTTTGTTTTTTTTTATCTAACCAAAGACTCTCTCTTATTTGTTTTGTTATTCTTGGGTGCTCAACTCATTGCAGTTAAAAAAACATATGAGTGTGTTACATTGCTTTTTATTTATTCTTGCAGACATCTAGTACTTACACACAGAAAAAAATACCAATGTAAAATTAACATGGAAAAATGTTGACTGAAAATCATAGTAAATTTCTGCAAAAGTATGCCCATTATTTAAATGTATCATTATTTCATATAATTTTAAATGAAAAATATTAAAATAATATTTAATCACGTTTATTAAATATTATTCACTGTTAAAAAAAATAAAAAAAAAATATTAAAATATAAATAAATATGGATTCAATATTGAATCCATAAAAACCTGTTTTATATTAAAATCAAAAGTTTATCCTGTTAAATTAACATGCATACATAGTTAAGTATGTTAGTTTTTTTATTTTCATTCTTAAAATATGTTATAAAAAGACAACAATTCCCGTATTCTTTTAATTAAAATAATTAAGTTAAATAGTACATCAAGTTTTCAAAGTAGAATGATGACGAAAACCATACGGGCCATTCTGCTGATTGATCTGTTAACAAAGGCTACTTCAAAATAAGTGAAACATGTGTTACAGGGTAAGTGTTTTAAATTATTCTTAAATAAATGCATATGTTGTCTCTGAAGCTTCTTCACACTGTTATAACACACTCAAACCAATTAGTTTCTACATGAAACTCACGTTGTTTCAACATGAAATAAGTTTTAATTAACGTGATTCGGATTGTTATTTCAATATAAATGACATTTTGCTCTTACTTTACTGCAATGTTAAATTAACATGAATTATAGTTATTTTAAAAGAAAAAAAATGTTGTTCGCAAGTAATTGTAAAATCAGGTTGAATTAACATGAAAAACGTATGAAGCAAAATCAACACCGATACAAAAGGGACTTATTTTTAGTTGTGGGTGTATGTAAGACAAATTACGTATATCATAATAAACGTCAAATTCCAACCGTTAAAAATTTAGTACTTAAATTGCACATTTTAATATTTACTTTGACATTTATCAAAATAAGAAATAAATGTGTAAGCCATGCGGAGGTTACCTGTTTTGCAGCCGGCTTTTTAATTTTATTAATTTTTTATTTTGCTTAAAAGTTTTAGAACTGTATACGTAGCATATATTAATTGTTTTTTTTTTTTTTTTTTTTGTTCATTATGTATGATGTATGTTTTTTCTCCCATTGCAAAAAATCATTTGAATTATTCAAATTATTCGAGTAATTAGAACAATATATGAGCTTTTTTCGATCAATCGAGCAATATTAAAATTAAAAAATCAATTAAATCCTTACTCGACCAACGCCAAAAGTCAAATAATTGGATACTCTAGTATTTACCAAAACTTAAATTAACTTCTATATTCAGTTTCTTATGTTTTTATAAACCTCAGTATTAAGTCAATGCTAAGAATACATTTTGTTTTTAAAACAATATTTTTAGAAAATAAATACGAATACTTAACTATCAGCAAACTATAGTCATGTATACATGACTTTTATTTTTGTACTGTACTTATTTACCTCAATGTTAATTTCTGCTGAGTAAAATAACAGGGAGAAGCATTTTTAGTAACAAAATAAAAAATCTCCTATTTTTTTAATATCCTGCCACATTGCAAAAGGTGTTAAAGAATTAAAATAAAAGTTTTGTTGATTTGTGTTACAAATATGTTTGCTCTTTTCTCTTCAATCACATTTGTGTTCGAAATTTAATTATTAAATTACTTTATTTTACTATCAAAATGTTATTGAGATAAACAAATAAAGGTACCAACAGAATGTAGAATTTTAGAGTAATTCAAAAAGTTTTACATATGTTTAAGTCAACTAATCTAAATCATTATCCTGATTTTGAAAATACGGAAGATAAATATAAACGTAGATTTATGTTAGAAATGGTGGAAATTATAAATGTATCGGCAATATCGAGAATTAATTTTAAGTCAGATACTGAAAGTTTAGCACAAAATTATAGGCATTTTATTAATAAAACTAGAAAAGGAAGTTAAAAATTTATTTATACTGTAATAGATTGGGTTTGAATTTTAAAACCTTTTTTGTATTTAATTGAAAATTGTTAAATGCCTTTTTATTAAATTTATTTAATATGTAAAAGTTGTTTAAAATGGTAATTATTGTCAAAAATTCAAGAAAAAATCCCGAAAAAGGCACACAACGGAGTGGTTTAATAAATTTAATAAAAAAAGACCTCAAGCATAATTAAAAAATAATAATAACAAAATTTTGTTAAGGTCGAATTAGAGTCAATTTATATAGAATGGGATTCAGAAAAAAATCATATCTGAAACAATAAAAAAACCCCTCCTTCAAAGTTTCATGATTTTAAAAGAACAGTTTGAGGTATTATATAAAAAAAATCAGCCAAATAAAAAAATAAGTTTTTGATTAGTGCGTTTTTAAAATTTAATATTTTGTATATATTTTTTTTCCGTATATGGTTTGTAATAATAGTATTCTCTTTAAAATAACATGAAAATCATCTTCGTATGTAAAGTAGTTTCCGAGATATTGAAGAAATAATCTCAACACATTCGGCTAATTCGGCGAAATTATGACATTTTGAATATGACATAACTTTTGAAAAAAAAAACAAATTTTATAATTTTTTTGTTCATATATGTTCCTTATAGGATAAAAGGAACCTTTTCACCAAATTTTATTAAAATCGAAAGGGGTCGGGTGCCACTCTTGTTCGATTTGACATGGAACTACCCATATACCCTATGCCACCGTAAAATGGGTTCATGTTTGTGCTTTAATTTGTTACGCATTAAATGTTACTCCCGGAGCCACCTTTAATTATGCCGATCGTCTCAGAATGACTTCCAAGTTAATTGGCTGGCTGGCAGATAGTTCCGACAAAAGATAGACGAACATGTATACAATATAATAAAATATTCAAATTGTTTTCGACGAATTAATGATTTTAAGATGGATTAAGTGCACGAAATCGTAGTATAATATCAATTGACATTAAAAAAAATCTAATGACGCGAACAACTAAAAAATAAAGAAAAAATTAAGCAAGAATAACTTGTTCGACCGCATCGAATCTTATCCCGGACTTTTTTTATTTGCCGGAAAAACTTGATTAAACAAAAAAAAAGCAAATAACAATTCATGAGAACAATCAATGTAATTATTAAAAAATATAAACTTCCAGTTATTTATATAGTTATATAGTAATAATGCATTCATATATTATACCAAAAAAGTTAAACTACATTGTCCAACACACAAACTCCTTTGAGGTTTCCTCGTTTAGCTGCCGCTCTAATTTAAGTATATTGATTTATATTGTGGTCAAATCTTGATTAATTCAAAGATTATGTCAATTTTTCAAAGCTCAATCTCGCAATCGAATTGGAATTTTGTTTTTCTGCCTTTGGCGTAATTGTAGCTATAGACTTGGAACAAGAAAATTAAAGCTAAGCTAATCAGAAAAAATACATTTATTGCCTCAAAATTGTTAAAATGTTGGAAAAATTTTAAATGTTCACATTTTTCCGCCATTTTTGGCCCGCTGCTGCTGTAAGAAATTCAGTAAAGTAATGAGCAGAAAAACATTCCTTACAATAAGTTCATAATTCTTCAGATCTTATAATACTGGAAAATCCTTTTTCACATTCTCAGCTGTAATTAACATCAAAATATCGAAAAACGAATGTAGCATAAGGAAGAAAACTTGATATTGATTAACTAATTTTTTATTTGCTTTTTGGTACACTTTCCATACATTTCTCGAAATTCAAAGTCAAACAAAGTCAGCAGGAATACCCAACCATTTGCTAGAATACATTGAACAAAGTAAATGATAAAAATATCAATTAAAATTAGGAGAAAGCTAAGCAGACTAAGACTTTTTCTAGGAACTATAAAATATATATTTCTTTGGTTCCTTATCAAAAAGTAATTTCAATTTTTGGGAATACAAAATTTAAATTTCAAAAGATTTTGTTGTTCGTGCTAAATTCCCAGTTTTTATTATTGATAAAAACACTTGAAATTTATTGTTGATGGGATAAGCTATTCCTATGCGCATTTCACTGGTTGCTTAGGCCAGATCATCAGGAAACTTCATCCATAAAGATTTTAGAAAAACTAAAGATATTAAACCAAGTAAAAATGTTAAACGCATAAGACTTATAGCAACAGTTCTACTTGTAATAATATCAAAGCTTAAACAAAACAACATCAACAATAAACAGTGCGTTCATCTCGTCTTACATTCCCCGCTACAATTAGTTGAAATTCTCTCAACATTAATTGTAGTTGTAAGTAGGTTAAGAAAAACAAAATAAAAAACAACAACAACTTACAAAAGATGTTGTCAATTAAGTGTTTTTTAGGCCGTGCACCCGCCTGTTTATTATCAAAAAGTAATTTCAATTTTTGGGAATACAAAATTTAAATTTCAAAAGATTTTGTTGTTCGTGCTAAATTCCCAGTTTTTATTATTGATAAAAACACTTGAAATTTATTGTTGATGGGATAAGCTATTCCTATGCGCATTTCACTGGTTGCTTAGGCCAGATCATCAGGAAACTTCATCCATAAAGATTTTAGAAAAACTAAAGATATTAAACCAAGTAAAAATGTTAAACGCATAAGACTTATAGCAACAGTTCTACTTGTAATAATATCAAAGCTTAAACAAAACAACATCAACAATAAACAGTGCGTTCATCTCGTCTTACATTCCCCGCTACAATTAGTTGAAATTCTCTCAACATTAATTGTAGTTGTAAGTAGGTTAAGAAAAACAAAATAAAAAACAACAACAACTTACAAAAGATGTTGTCAATTAAGTGTTTTTTAGGCCGTGCACCCGCCTGTTTATTATCAAAAAGTAATTTCAATTTTTGGGAATACAAAATTTAAATTTCAAAAGATTTTGTTGTTCGTGCTAAATTCCCAGTTTTTATTATTGATAAAAACACTTGAAATTTATTGTTGATGGGATAAGCTATTCCTATGCGCATTTCACTGGTTGCTTAGGCCAGATCATCAGGAAACTTCATCCATAAAGATTTTAGAAAAACTAAAGATATTAAACCAAGTAAAAATGTTAAACGCATAAGACTTATAGCAACAGTTCTACTTGTAATAATATCAAAGCTTAAACAAAACAACATCAACAATAAACAGTGCGTTCATCTCGTCTTACATTCCCCGCTACAATTAGTTGAAATTCTCTCAACATTAATTGTAGTTGTAAGTAGGTTAAGAAAAACAAAATAAAAAACAACAACAACTTACAAAAGATGTTGTCAATTAAGTGTTTTTTAGGCCGTGCACCCGCCTGTTTATTATCAAAAAGTAATTTCAATTTTTGGGAATACAAAATTTAAATTTCAAAAGATTTTGTTGTTCGTGCTAAATTCCCAGTTTTTATTATTGATTGGTTCCCTGATTATACATGATGGTTGGGGGTATACATATCAGTGTTCGAAAATAAACACTAAATATAGCTCCTTATTGTTCGGTTCGGTAGGTTTGTAGAAAAAGAAACGCTTAAAGTGTTTGTGTAGTAAATCGTTAAAAAAATAACGTTTCCCTGTTTGTCATCTTTTCAAAACAATAATACTGTTTTTATCCAACTCAAAAAAAGATAGGTAGGTAGGTAGGTTGAAAGGCTGGTGTGAAGTCTCCTTCACACCCTCACCCAGAGACCAGTATGGTCCATTGTGACGCCTTAATTAGAGAAAGATATGTAAAGAAGGAAAATAGGTGAAATAAACAGCGAAAGCACAAGTCAGAAAAGAAAGATGGATAGAAAAGAATGTTTCGGACCAGCCCCGAAAGAAATCCTGACCAACCAAATTCGACCTACGTGTGGCCAGCACCCAGCCTCCTCTCGCGCAGCCAGGCCATCCCCATTACGAATCCTATCAGATTCTCAAGTCCACAACCCGAGACATCCCCTAATTCGTTTAGGAATCTACTGCCCAGCCACCTCAGCCTGCTGCCCTGCAACCTGGGACAGTGGCACAGAAAGTGCTCAACTGTCTCTAACTCCTCAGGGTCCTCACACAACCTGCACATATCCGATAATTCGGTTCCATCCTCACCGCCATCCTGCCTATCATACAGTGGCCCGTGATCATTCCTATAATGGTCCTCACGCAGACCGTACTCATGCCCAGCAGCAACCTCGAATCGGACTTGCTTAGCACCGGTCACAGCGTCCGTGATACCCGGCAGTCCGTCCGGTTCCCCCAGGCCCGATTGGTCGCGCCCAGAATCCACTCCCTGATCCTTCCAAAATAGAAGCCTATTGGAGGTCTAACCGCCTCCATACAGTTAGGGTCCTCCATCTCTGAGCCCTGTCTTGCTAACCCGTCAGCAACTTCATTTCCACCTATGTCGCAGTGACCCGGCACCCAGCACAACCTTAGCGTATACTCCCCTAAGACTTCTTCCAAAGCCCTCCTACAATCATCAACTAGCTTTGAGTTCACATAACAGCCCCTTACGGCCATAAGAGCCGCCTGGCTGTCCACATATATAGTGACCTCAGAGCCCCTATCAATGTTGTCCCTCATAAGTTCCACGGCCCTCAATACCCCCAGAACCTCCGCCTTAAAGACACTACAGTCGTCAGGAAGCCTATATGACCTTCTGATGTCCAGATCCTCAATGTAGACTCCCGCACCCGTGCCCCTCATCTTCGAGCCATCAGTGAAAATAGCAAATCCACTAAATAATCTGCTCCTACCTGACCAGCTCTCCCTAGAAGGCACTATTACCTCCGGCGACCGCCCAAAGTCCACCCTGGTGCCCACATAATCAGTGGAGCCGGGTAGTCCCAGGCAATAGCCACAATCCTCAATCACACTCAGGATCCGTGAGTGACCCTGCGTGACATTCCCTATCAATCCTAACTCCCTCAGTCTAAGAATGCTCCTGGCCGCCATTCCCATCACATACTGCTCAATAGGCAGAAGATGTAGAATGACGTCCAGGGCAGCCTGAGGAGTACTTCTCATGGCACCTGTCATGCCAATTGAAGCGCACCTCTGAGCCTTAGAAAGAGGGTTCCTACGACTAGCAAATCCCAATGACTCCCACCAAACACAGCATCCATACGTAAGAATGGGTCTAACCACCGAAGTGTACAGCCATCCCACTACTGACGGCCGGAGTCCCCAGCTCCTACCTATCGATGATCTGCAAGCATAGTAGGCATTGAGACCCCTCTTAAGTCTCTCCTGAGTATTTCTTCCCCATGACAGCTTGCTGTCCAGAAATACCCCCAGATATTTAGCACAATCAGACAATCTAAGCTCCAATCCTCCCAGTACCGGTAGCCTGAAATTCTCCACCTTGTACCTCCTAGTGAAAAGAACCAACTCCGTCTTCTCCGGATTAACTCCCAATCCCTTATCATTAGCCCATGCCGATAGTTCGCCCAGCGCCCCTTGCATGATGTCGCTTATTGTCGGCAGAAACTTGCCCGACACCAATATAACTACATCATCCGCGTAGGCCACGACCTTCTGACCCATTCTGTCAAAACGTCTCAGAACGACATTGACGGCCAAGAGCCACAATAAGGGAGAGAGAACTCCCCCCTGTGGGGTCCCCCTAGTCACCGATTTTCTTAAGCGTTCGCTTCCCCAGTCAGAGTGAATAACTCTGCTGCTAAGCATCATAGTTATCCATTCGACCAAGAACAGCGGAACCCCTAGGTCAACCAGTGCCTGCCTGATAGCCTCTATCCTCAAATTGTTAAAGGCGCCCTCTATATCCAGGAATGCCGCCAAGGTGTATTCCTTGTTTCGCAAACCCCACTCTCAACAGACCTACCCTTAAGGTAGGCGTGTTGAGCACCGCTGACGATGCCGGCGTCAATCTTCGTCCTCAAATGTAGATCAATCAGTCTTTCCAAAGTCTTCAATAGAAAAGACGACAAGCTGATTGGTTTAAAATCCTTGGGTTTAGAGTGACCGGTTCCACCCGCCTTTGGTATAAAGACAACCCTAACCTCCCTCCACCTTCTAGGAATGTTTATCTGCACCACTTTCAGCCTCTTAGGGTCTATCATCTTTAGGAAACCTAAATTTGATAGACCCCAACCCGAACACAGCAACCCCTCCCATTTACTTCAGCCCTTTGAGAGACTCCTGGTCTACTGCGAACCTGAAGTCTCTCCCTTGGTTCTCCTTACAGCCCAGTGAAGCTATCAATTTCCACTGGCCTGTAGTGAGAACATCGTTCTGGTTGTCCAGTAACCCCAGTATGACCTCCACCGGTTTTATAGGTGGAGGTATCCACACCGTGACTACTGGCCTAAATGGCAACTCAGACGCTAGTATGACGTCCAATCTGGCTTCAGGGAAAGCGCTGCCACACCTGCCAATTGCAGCCTTTAAAAACTCAAAGGTTTTTTGATTGCCGCAACTGACAGTTTTGACACCTCTTGCCCAGTCAGCCCCTTTGAACGATACTTCGTCCGGCCTTTCTTTCACGCTGAAGATTTCGTCGAGTAGTTTGTTCTCTAGCACCTGCCATTTCTCGACACTGATCCTTCCATCGGGATCCATACGATCAATGACAGCCGCCAGAATACCGTCCTTACCCGACGACTCCCTCAGCTTCCTTGACGTGGAGGACTGGTCCTCTCTGGAGACAGTCCTCTTAGTGGTCTCCTTGCGGAGATCCTTAAGAGGGCCGGCACCAGCCTGACTAGTCCTCTTAGCCGCTGGAGATTTCTGGTCATCACCAGACCTAACTCTCTTGACAACCCCTTTATTGGGGGGCTTAGCAGAGTTCTGTCGGTGATCACCCGATTTCCCTGCAGATGTTGACTGGTTTGTCCCGGTAATTCCTTTAGTGACTCCCTTTTGGGGGTGACTATCGGAGATTATCAGGACTTTCCCAGTCCTCATCGCGCGACTAGTACTGGGTGTTTCGTCCGCAGTCTTAGCTCCTTTAGCCGTGACCATGCTGTCACGGTTAAGAGGAACAGGTGCAGACTTATTACCCTCCTTTTTTCCTTTCGCTCCTTTTTTGGAGGATTCCTCAGCAAGGGTTGGTGAGGATTCGTTGTCTTTACTGACAACTTTTGAGTCCTCAGCAGCCCTTACTGTGTATCCCGCAGGATAGGGAATGCCTAGGATATCACCGACAGAACCGTGGATTCGTTCGAATCTAGCAACGTTCTTCCGGTGCTTCCTCAGCAGATGCCTATCCCGCCCATCGTGCAGTGAGGAGTCTTTCTTAGCAATCTTTTCTAGAAAGGCTAAGGAGGCTCTCACACCACTCTTGGCTTTTTCTAAACTCGTTCGGCTATCTGATGTGACCTGTTCTGTCGCATCCTGCCGAACAATGTGTTTTGATGCACTCGCCAATCCACTTTCCATCTCGAGTGTAACCTCAGAGGCTGCTGGTCCAGCCCTTTGGCCCTGATCATCAGCCGAAATCATTGTTATTTCGTGCTCATCATCAGAGCCCAGAGTTAGATCACCGAGCCTTTCCGAAGCACCTGTTCGAGATGGGGAGCCGACTAGTGAGTCCATCGCGTCCGTCTCTGTCAGTTCTGTTGCTAACTGACTTTCCTGCAGCAGAATATCCCTGTGAATACTCAGCCAGTCTGAGTCCATATCTGACTCAGAGTCTGCCGAGTTGTCAGAGACATTCCCTGCACCGCGTCCTAAGACCGCGTCCTTCTCTTTGGTTTTTTTAATTTCATCCAGTTTTTGGTCCCACGAGTATGCACGTAAGAAAAAGGACCGTCGCGCGCAGTGACGGCTTGCGCGGACTAGGCCAAGTTACAACTGACCCTTGCCATCGGCATCAGAGGGAAGCTGTTCACGACCAGTTTATTTAACCACTAACTAGCCATCCAGGTCCTCGGCACTGCTGTCAACCACCTTGACCTTAAAAGTGGGGATGTGGGAAACAAAAAGGGGGGGATAGGATTATAGGTATTGGGATATGGGATGGATGGATGGATAACCCTTAGTCATACCGGCCTTAGAGCTTATGCATTATAACCAGTCTCGGCTAGACTTACCGACTCAGGTTATAAGGCATATACTACAGCCGGCATTTAAGCCACCACATCGCGGCAAGATAGTTATCCAGGTGGTGGCAAAAAAAGATAAGAACATTTAATTCTGTTCTTTTTTTTTAAAAAACCACAAACTTAATTGCGTTCGGTTCGGCTCATTTGGCTGGTAAAAAAACTATTTTTTTACATAAACAAAATACACATACGAAAAAAAACAAAAAGCCAGCAAAATCATTTTAAACAAACAAAACACACACACGATGCTCGTGCTGTGGTCGTTGCTAAAACATTTTGTTTGCTCATTTGTTTTTAAATGTGAAAAAAGAAACATTAAAATATAATGTTTATCTACAGTACCGCAACAGTACACTAAATAATGTTCGGCTCTTTCTTGAAAGTAGTTACGAACGGTAAAATACTAAAAAATAATTATCGTCCCTGGGTGTGTGAGCCGAACGCTAAACAATGTTCTGTTTATTTTCGAACACTGATACTTATACTTATCTTTTGCCAAAGCATTGTTTTTTTTTCAAATTAGCTTAACAAAAAACATGGTAAATTTTTAATAAAAATGCTCAGTACAGAACTGTGAACAAAAGTTGTCTATTATTCATTCGAAAGTCAACAACAAGTGTATTTACAAATATAAAATGAGCGCCCAAAATCTTAACTTAATTGATAAACATCAAAGTATAATGAAAAACAACTTCTAAGACCGCTTAATGTTAGTAGCAATCAATAAGGAGCATTTTTTGAAAATTTATTTTAAAGCCCAAGGTAGATAAAATTATTGAATTGTGCTATAGTTGCTACAATTCCTCCAACTATGGCTCTCCTAAGCCAAAACGTGGACTATCAAATAATATCGCGGTTTTTTATTTTTTTCTAAACTACGTTAGCCCGAATCTAACGGCTTTCTATTTTTTTTATAGCTATCTAAATTGAAAGGTGCATGCGAAAAACCATCCAAGAATTAAAGGATGAAATTTAAGAAGCAGTCCCTTACATCTTCGAGTACTGAAATTCTAATAAAAAGTAAAGGACGTGCTCATCAATTCAAGCTATGAATGGCCACCATTTAAAAGATATTTGCTTTAAGACACCTTGTGAACAAAATTCCAAACTATGTATTGTAAGGTATACATTTTAACAAATTCCAACCTTAATTAAATTCTAAAGTTATTCAAAGTTACTCATTAAATAAATTATAACGTTAAGAAAGCGACGTCCTGTTTTATGTTGCGAAACACCGAGGTTGTAAGCTCGCCGTATACTTAATATTAAATCAATATAAAAAGTATACGCTTAGAATATCAAGTTTTTGTGGAGAAATAAAGAAGTTTTTTTCTTAAATAGATATTTAAAAAATATTTTATATATACTATTTTCTTTTTGGTTTTTTCGCTGTTATTATGCCAAATTCCTAATTATGGAAGAAGATATTCTGGAGGGCTTTTTGTGTGTATCAATTAACCTTTATTACTCAAATAGCCACTCTAATTCTATTAAACTAAAAAAATTTACAGAATTTTTGTACAATGTTACCACTATCATTAATTTTCCCTACAAAACTTTTCCTTAAATATATGTACAGACAAATATATTTATATATATTTTTTTATTCCATTGATTGTATCTCTGTAAATTAAGTCGTTGTCCTCTTAGCCAGCATCTTATTACAATGTATTTGACATGAATTTTATATGTATGGCATTTATTTTTTCACAATGCTTTCTTTAGGGCGTTTTTAGTATAGATTTTTTTTTACATCCCTTGCAATCGCAAGCAATTAACCTAAAAAAGTTAGTCTTACTTAAGAGCAATTATAAGCTGATTGGCATTACGGCAAGGAGACAAGAAAAAGTATAACAAAATGTTAAGACAAATATTTGCATTGGCACACAAAAAGTATTAAAACTGAGACTGGGTTATTTTACTGGTTGCTAAAGATGGACGATTGACAATATTTTTTTGAAGATTTTTTTTTTATTTATCTTTAACATCATGTAAGTTGTTTTACTCACAATAAAACTACAATTGATTTAAAGGGTGTTCAATGTTGTTACGATTTTATTTAATTTGTATGTGTATTTTTCTTAAAATTTTCCATGGATTTAGATCCTTAGTTTACAAACACATAGAGTCAAATACACCCAAAGAAAAAGCATGTTTTAATATGGTCTCCTCCCACAAAACTATTTTTAAAGAAAATTTTAAGCACATTTTGTGTCATCGACAGACATATTATTGTTAAATTATTCCTCCATCAAGAACCCAAAACCATATTAAAGTTGCCTTTAAACATGTTATGATTGAATATGACAATAAATTGTTTTAAAATTAACAATAGCATTTTCCTCTTTTGCAAGAGCAACATGCTTTAGTTGAAAATCAACAATTCTACTATAAGTGTTAAACATATTTAAGTAATTATTAACCATAACATGTACGGAAGCAACTGCTATATGGTTAAGGCTTCTTGCTGGAGGACTAATTTAACCATAAAATAGTTGTGTTTGAGGTGTAGATAAATACAAACTTACACTACACGACTTTATTTAGAGATTTTAAGCCATTAACGCCATTTACGGCAAACTTTTATTTAATAACGCCAAACATGATGAGGTATTTCGCATAGGTGCACTTGTGCGGAAAGCTATCTGCCTGTCATCCGCCTGGGGATGACAAGAAGCGATTCCTCTGTTCGAAATTCCCAAGCAGCTCACTACTTCCGGTCTTATACCAAGTATCCCCTGGTAATGTCTCTCAGACACCCGTCTGTCGACAGCTAGAGTGAGAAGGCACACAGTTGAGTAACCTGAATGGCATGCTAAAACCGATGCGTCTCAGGTAACAAGGTGGCCACCGAAATGAACAGGCACTGAAACTCAACTGTTCGACCTGCCTAGAGGTTGTTGGCAGCCCCAACACTAGGATCGGATGGGAGGCCTAATCAGTCCCTCAATCTTAAACTGTAATGATAACTGAAACCGCAACAAATTATGCGGCCCTTTGTTTCTACTAGGAACCACAGGACATAATATATATAAACATGATCTTTAGATGCTCTTATTATTATAATGGATATCGTTACATCCGATACAACGATACCTATAAAAATATTAAATTTAACTTCAAGATAAAATTAACAAAACCCAAGTAGAGTAATTTCTTTATTATACAAAATTACAGTGTAAAAGATTAATTATTTCCAAATTAATTTTAATATTATTTTTAAAGCAACAAATTAAATTTGAATTTATTGAATTCAATGCTAATGATACGTAGGTCGCCAATATTTGGGGCTATGTACTATTCTGCACCTTAGTTTATTAACTTATTGTATTTTAATAATGTTCGAAGACTGTTGTTAGAAAATGTAGCAGTGGATGTGCTTATGGATATTGTGGTCTATTTGAAGTAGACCAAAATTTGTAGCAAACTCATTTTCAATTTCACAAAATTCATTAAATTTTAGCAAAAATTCTTAGAAAGTACACATACATACAAGATTTATCAATGGGAAGAAGTTTTACCATTATAGTGCAAAGCAAACCGGCTAAAGTTGCAGGTCCACGACAAGTGTTCAATGCGTTTTTGCATCAGTTCAACGAGCAGTAGTGTAACATTGTATTGACAAGTTAAACAGCAAATACGTCAAATGGATTGTCATAAGGAAAGCCTGTAGTAATCCAACTTTCTAATTTAGCATGCGTCTTGAAAAATGGTCAAAAAAGTAACAAACGAGCAGAATGTGTGGTATCGACTTCCAGTTTAAGAATTAAAAGAAACATTTTATTATTCTGTTTGATTTTATGCTCTGCTTAAAATGTGTTATTGCTCTAAGTTGGTTTGTATAATTTGTTTGTTAGAAAAAACTATAAACAAGTATCGTCGTATCTATAGAAAAATAATGCCGATAACGATAACGATAAATCGTAAAAATATGTCGGTACCGGTATTCGTTATTATGGTAGAAACACAAGTGGGACGAACAACGAATTATTCGCAACGAATATTCGTCGCAAGAAATAGAACACATTGGTGTTTATAAAAGTACACACAATCATTGCGTAGACCGAAATTCGTCGTGCGTTTTGAACTCTGCGATAGTTTTATTTCTACTTCTTACGCAGACGATCGACAAAAAAATTGGGAAAGGGACAACGCAACATTATAGGAAGATCTGATAACTATTTTTAAAATTCATGAAAGCTGAAAAAATCACAGGGACAAATCACCTCTATTGCGAACTTGGCTAACATTCGCGAAAAATTGCAAACTTTTAAACAAGCACTTAAAATTTTTTTGAATTCGTGAAAAAACTCAAATGTCGAAAAATAAAAGAAAAAAATTGCGAAAATAGCGAAAATTCGCGAAAATTTTTAACATTTCAAACAAGCCATAAAATTAATTAAAAGTCCCTAAAACTATAAAGAATGGCAAAAAGTCGGTAAAAATTGCTAAATTAGCGGAAATTCGCAAAAATTTGCTAACAGCGGCATGAGCAAAGTCTACTATTTATTATAAATCGTTAAAGCTGTAAAAAATTAGAAAAGTTACAGGAACAAATCGCTTTTATCGTCAAAATGGATTAACCTTCATAAGGTCTTCAAATTTACTGACGTTAACGATCTTCGGGTCAAATTTTACCCAAATAGAAAATTTTATATAAAAACTATTGTTTTTCAATTAAGTATGATTTTAAAGTTGATATTTTATTGAAGCAGCATTTAATATTAACATTTATTGTGAATACACAAGTTTATTTATTATAAAGAGCAAATTAAAGTAATACAAAAAATGTTACTCCTTCTCTACTCCCTTCTCATAGAAGCGAGTGTGGAAGGTGTATCTTTTCTTTTACACCAAAGAGCCGAGGCCTTCTATGAGGCATTCTGTAGCAGTTAGATAAGAATAGGAATTTATTCAAAACATTTTTTAAGCAGGCCTTTTAAAAGGCCTGAAGTAAGAAGGTCTTCTGAGTTTTACCGCTGGGCTGATTTGACTGGTTCACACATTCTTTCCTTAGATTTGTTTGAAGATGACGGCTGTTGTTTCTGCTCAGTAGCTGCGCGCAGTTTATTTGCAATTTCCCTAGCTAGTGGACGAATCGCAAAGAACCCAAAATTGTATACCATACTTCGCTGGTTTTGATGGTATATACTGCCGGAACGGGCATCTTCCTCTAAATGCTACTAGCTGCTTATCAATTGTTACGTCTTGAGATGGATTGTAAAGTTTGGGCAGAATTTCAACCCACATATTCCAAAGCTTGCGTATCGGCGCAAACTTGTCTAAAATTCGGCCTCCACTGCGGGTATCCTTGTTATCAAATTTGATTACTCTCAAAAGATTTTTGAATCTTTTTAACGGCATGATTGCTCTAAAAATAGGTCTTCCTTTCTCAGAATCCCACAAACTTTCCGTACTTTCATTGTTTGATCTATACACTACAGCTAACAAAAGTGAACCAATAAATGCGAACATTTCGTTGTCATCAACTTCTATCCAATCAACACCAAATACACGTTTACCTTCATTATTAGTATACTTCAAAATAATGTTCATCACAGGAGGTGGAAAAAACAATTGAAAACTGGATATCTCTTCCGTTGTAATTCTTGAAAAAGAATAGCGGGTCAAGCCTGGCGTCATGCTAATAATGTTCTCCGTTCGGAATCTTCCATGGCTATTTGCAAGAAGTTCCTTGAATTATCTTATTTCACCACTTTTTGATGAGCTCTGAAAAAATTCAACATAATTGTGCGTAACAAAAATTCAAGATTTTTGCATCAGGTCAATATGACCCAAAGACCTTAAGTGTAAAAAATGTTATAAATATTTTTTTTGCCAATATTTTTTTCTAAAAACTTAACGTATTTGTTGACATTTTAAATGAAATAAAAGTCATAAAAAATCAAAAAGATCAACCACTCACTTTTTGAAAAAATTCAACTATAATTTCAAAATGGGTCAAATTTGACCCGAAGACCTTATGAAGGTTAAATTGCAAAATTTTAAACAAACTTAAAAACTAATTTAATATCGCTTAATCAAAATGCAGGACACCAACACTGCCGAAGTAATCCACTTTTTAGTGGATTCTGATTTTAGAGCACACCCGATATTTTTTTTTTTTGAAATATGGTCAACATACGATTAGATAAATGTTAACAAAGAAATTTTAATAAAATTTATTGTTTGTTAAAAAAATATGAAAATGGATGCAGTTATAGAAGTTAAGAATAATAAATTTTTATATAATCTAGCGTCCAAGGTATTTATTTTTAAAATTAAAAAAAATGTTAGGTCACATTAATACCTGGAATTCACGCACTTATTGTGACTCCTTTGACGAACTTACGCAATAAATTCGTCGTACTAGGCGAAGTTCGTCATTCTTCCCAGTTGTGTTTTTTCTAGCATTTCTTACAATTTCAGAAACAAAAAGGTTTCTCAATTGAAAATTGTTTTTTTAAGTCTTTTTTGTGCGATAAAATTTTGGAATTTTACAGTAATCGTACCTGGCTGGCGTTGCCCTCGTTTTCACTAAAATTAATATTTAATTTGAATTGCAGTACTGAAATTCTATAACTTTTAAACGACAAACATTGTCGTCAAGTAGTCAAAATTCGTTAGCTTACTATAACTGTCGTTAAGAGTTCTTCTGTAATGAAATTTTAACTATTTTTATGGGTAAACAATGTCGGTAGCTAACGACACAAAAAAAGTTCTTGTTAAATAATAACGAATTCAAATGTACTGTTTACAGATTAAAAAAAATAGAGTAAAGAAACCTATTTTTAACACAAAAGAAGTAAGAAAGTATTGTTGATCAAGCGGACCCAACATTACAGTATTTGGGCGATCATGTTTTCGCCAAAAAGAGTATGTTGTGAGGTTAAAATTCACAAAAAAGATTTTTGTGCCATATTTTATCTTAATAAATACTACTATTACTATGATAACCGCTATGAGATAACAAAGAAGCTATTACTAAGGTTTCTTAGGTTTCAACAAGATATTTTTGGACCTTATCCGTAAAGAAGTGTTCGACCTTATGAAAATAAACACATATGCCAAATTTGGTAGAATTATTACTACAATTGCGACCTGTACTTAGAGCACAAGGTTAACTTGGGCTGACAACCAGCCAGCCTGATAGAATGATGGACTTCGTTCGATCGATCCTGAAAATGATTCTGATTCAATAGGTATACTAAAAGGTGGGTCCAGAACCTATATTTATGTGTGTTACACACATTTGCACAAACACATAATATCCCAGCTAGAACTTTCGAGTCTTTTTTGATTCTACAACGCGATTAAAATACAAGAATTTGCGCTAATTTTCTGATCATTGTGTATGATACTTTTGTCGGGAGAAAATGGTACCCGACCCGCGACCATTCTTGAAGAGTCATATATGATTCGTTCTTTTTATTAGTTTAGATACATTTACGACTCTTTTTGTTTAGAAATATAATTAATATTTACACGTTTTCATTCATGTTTTGTTAAAATTAATTTATTACATTTCTATTTACACCCACACCACAATAGTGGAGAGGGTATTATGCATTTGTGCTGATGTGTGTAACGCCTTTAAATATTGGTCCTAGGCTTACCTTAAAGTATACCGATCGACTCAGAATCATTTTCTGAGTCGAACTAACGATGTCCGTCCGGCTGGCAGGCTGGCTGGCTGTCCATGTAACCTTGTGCGCAAAGTCTAATCGTAGGACCACGAAGGAGGATTTCTTCCTCTCAGAAACAATCAAACCGATTTTAATAAAATTTAAAACATAGATAGAACCATATCTATATGGATACAAAAGGTATGCATTTTTAATAATATAGGACCACGAGGGGAGATAGGGGCAATTTCTGCCTCTCAAACCGATTTTAATGAAATTTATAAACATAGATAAATCCATATTTATATGGACACAGATGCATGATGTGTTCTTAAATACTGTGGTGTAGGGTATCATATGGTCGGGCTTTACCGACTATACTTTCTTAGTTGTTTTTATTTATTTTAAAAAATTTTAACTCAGATGTTCTTATATTTTTACTAATATTTGTCGTTAATATTTCTAAACAAAAATATTTGCTTATTGAAAATAGAGAATAACAAATTCGTTAAAGTAACCGAGATTTCTAGTTATTTAACGATATCGGTAGTTAAATTCAAAAAGTTACAGAGTTGAGGTACTGGTCTTGTTTTACATAAAAATTAAAAAAATTTTTAAAATTACCTTCAACAAAAAACCAACTTAAACATTTTTCCGCCATCAGCTGCCATGCTTACTCTTAACTGAATTCCCTTGCACATTAAATTCTTCGATAAAGAACAGCGGACAATTTGCCTTGGACATTTAGCATTCGATGTTGGTGGCAACTCCTCTCTGAACCATTAATAAAATATCATCTGATATTGTTTTTAGAATGGTAAAAGAAAATGTCGCAGGCTGAGCATATGCAGAAATATGAGGTCCAGGTTTAACGAGAATCTTTCGCCAAAACTACAGAATTAAACAAAATTGATATTTGAAGACTGATAGCACTATTTACCAAGCTATTGAGCAATTGAAGAACAAGCGAGCAGACTAGGTATCCCATTTAATATGTTTACTATAGCCGCTCTAATTTTCCTTTGATTACTTTGTAGCTATATCACATTTCTATTCATGTTTTATGTGTCGAATTAATTATAATAAAATGTGTTCGTTTTCATGGTGATAATTATGAAAACTACAAAAATTGTAATAAAAAGCGTCCACATATGTTTACACAGTCCAATTTCTAACAAAATATTATTGCATTTTCCACTTAACATAAAATACAATAAAAAAAATCAATAATAATATTTCGAAAAAAAACGCAGAAAATTAGGTCTTCTAATATTTATTTTCACATAAATAAACGCTTAAAACCAAAAAACATGTATTTTTCATAAGACTGACAATGAATAGTTTATTTAACACACACACACACACACACACACATACATAGTTGCTATATGAGGAATATGTGGTACGTATACGTAATATTCCAGTATCATAAGCTTTAACTGGTTAGTCGGTTGCCTGTTCGTTGTTCGGTGGTCTTATTTTGACCAAATTCTAAATGTGTACGTAATTTTTATGGCAATAATTTCAAGCTGTACAACAGGAATGTCCTTCAAAAAATGTAAAAAAAATAAGATGAAAAACTTTACGATACATTTGGTCTGCCACGATTTGGTTTAGTAGCGTTAGTATGTAAAACACATTTATGTGCTAAAAAAAAAAACTTAATTTTTGTTTTTATCACATAAAAACTGTAACAGAGCAGAAGTAGAAAAACAGCATGTGTTATATTTACAATAACAAAAATGTGCAAAAAATAATGACAAAAACTCGGCATGACATTAAAACGGTACTCAAAACAATGACCACAAAAAATAATCATAAACAATGAACAATACAGGAATATAAAAACTTCTGAAACTACAGCTAAAACAAATGTGATAACACAGATATTCGCATACACAGACATAACAAACGGAGCTACATGTAAAATAAAACTCCTGTAGGAAATGTCAACAGTAGCACAGTACTGGTTCAATGTTGACTTTATCCACAGTACAACTGGACACTTTTAGACCAAAAAATGGTTTGCTTATGAACAAGTCCACTACTGACCTTGGAGCTTTTAACTAGGTAGTTATTGGGGGACCATATGGAGCTATTGAAGCCAAAGATTCACAGGTACATTTTAGAAGGGTTTAGCTAAGGGGATTAAAAAAAAGTAAAAAAGAAAAAGTAAACTAGTCCTTGCCCAATCGTCGAAATTCGACCATAATTATTTTTGGAAATATGAAGAAAACATACATATGTATAAGTATAAATGTGTTTTAGTGGATTGATTTTTCGAGGGACCAACCTCCGGACCATATATTATTTTCCACTTAAGTCCATGAACGTTTGTTTCAATTTTATAAGTTCAATAATATAAAACAAATTTAAAGTACCAATTTAAAAACAAAACAGTACCAAAAAGTCTTCTCTTATAGTTTATCAATCTCTCTGTACTCTGCATGTTGAATTTTAATTTTTTAGGTTCAATATTATTAAAAATTCTAGAGAACTAAAAAGATCTCTCAAAAAGTACCAGTTGTAGCACAAAAATTTTTTATCTCACAGGTTCTTATTCACACAGGACACTGCACATATTTATGTTTCTAAGTTCAATATCATAGAAGTTAGTTTCTCTTTTTAATACTTTTTTCACCCCGTTAAAGTATCAAAAATATCAATGTTGTAGTGGTAGCTCATAATTTAATATGTATATGCCAATGAATGGAGAAAAATGTTTTTAAAAGAAGCACCAAAAATAGCTACGATTTTTCACGCCTTTAACGTTCGAATTGCGAAAATGAACCAAATCCATAATTGTATTTTTTTAATAAGCCACGAATTTGGGACACTCACAATATTCTGTACGTAAAATTAACTGAAATTGTAATATAAAATAAATGAAAGTTCATAAAAAACCGGTCTACATATTTTCCATTTATTTTTAACAAAAAGTTCATTTAATTTTTACTGTCAAAAATTCAACACCATATTCCGTAAAATCAAATAAATATTCAGTTATTTTGTGAAATTTTACTGTCAAAAATTCAACACCATATTCAGTAAAAACGATTAAATATTCAGTTATTTGATTAAATTTTCGTTTACTCCACAAAATAGCCGAATTTCTAAAAAATTCCAGACAGACACCTGTCAGCTTGTTTTTCTTATAAGCGAGAGAGGGAGAATATTTTTATTTACTTACCCAGTTACACACGTTTGTTTTACTTTTGTTGTACTGACCACGTTGTTTACAGAAGAACTATCAATTATGTATAAGACACCAGCAGCATGACCGATATGGCTTCGCAATTATTTTACTATTAAAATTTGATGTATTTAACTAAATTATTTTAACAAACAGAAAATGGGAATTTCTTACACAAATCAAGCAATGCATTTTTTATAGATAAGTAAAAATTAATTTTTGCTAGTAAAATTATATAAAATAACTGAATATTTAATTGTTTTTACTGAATATGGGGTCAATTTGACAGTTAAAAATTGACAGTAAAATTTTAATAAATAACTGAATATTTAATCGTTTTTACTGAATATGGTGTTGAATTTTTGACAGTAAAATTTTACAAAATAACTGAATATTTATTTGATTTTACGGAATATGGTGTTGAATTTTCGACAGTAAAAATTAAATGAACTTTTCGTTGCTTTAAATTAAATTTTTATTTACTTTAACATAAAGAAGAATTTAACTCAATCAACGGACAATATTAACTGCAACTGAAAATCCGTATTAATATGCACTTAGTTTTTTGAATAACTGTTAGAATCAGTTAAAAATAAATTTGCTTGGAATTTTAAATGTTTATTTATTTAAAAATGACTGAACGGAATATTTCTTAAATAAACTACAGTCCGTTACTGTAATAATATTGTGAGTGCACGATTTTTATTTCTAACATTTGTTGTTTAAAAGTTAAATGAGGTGACAAAGAAGTATCAAAATACAGGTTATACCCGTTTACGCCATCAAAGGGTTGAATTTCAAAAAAATTCCAGAGACCTGTTTATTTATTTTTCTTGTAAACAATGACTAGTCTAAAATTGTATTTGTATGTTTTTTACTTTTGGATATAAGATGTTACCGAATTTACTCTTTTTAAACCCTCACATTTAATAAAATATATATTGTGCACTTCTGTAAGTAAATATCTTTCAAGTGGTGTATTTTTTCTTCAAATCGGCTGACAAAGTGTTCTTAACTGTTTTGCCTTTACCGATTTATATAAAGGATACATAGACAATTTAAAAATTTATATTTAAGTCTGGTCCCCTATTAGAAAATAAAGGTCTTTTAATCCTAAAAAAAGGGAACTATTGCATCTAGGGTACATGTATATCACATTTGTATTTAAGGGAAAATTTCATTTAATATATCAATATTTACGATGCCCAGCAAGTTCTTCAACTTTAGCTTCACTGCAATTAAAAAATATTTGCTTAAACTTTACTAGAACAAGCATTAAATATAGATCTTATGGCTAAAATGAGTGTATTGCTTTGTGTTTGCCATTGAGCAGTAAATATAGATGTGCTTTATAGCTAGTTTTAATGCTTGAATAGGAAACCAAGCCATTGACCAAAACTAAGTATTTAATACTCAACTATAAACTGTAAAAAAGGTGGAGTACAAAAATAGCAGGAAACCCTGTTTTTTTAATATTTTATATTATGTAATTTCAAAGGCCTTATACGAATTATAGCGACTGTTTATTTGTTGTTATTCCAAAAAAAATTATATGCAAACATATAAGTCTTTATTTTATTAATTTGTTTATGCAACTCCTTTTTTTGTCCACTCCACTGTTACTGCTTTCATATATTTCTCTCTCGCCAACTAAAACTAATACCAACACTCACATTATCAACATCTCTATCGTCCTCCATATAATCATTGCCGTCATATAACTATTTTCGTTATTGCTGTTGTTGCTATTGCCGCTGTCGTTGGTGTTGTTGTAATCATTGTTGTACTTATACATATGAAATTCATTACAATACTAAACATTTAGAGAAGAGATAAAAGTGCTTTTAATGTGGCATTTTTACTTTTGTTATAATGTTGTTGTTGTTGTTGTCGTTGCTGGTATTGTTGGTAATGTTTATAAAGTTGTTGTTGTTATTAATGTACATACATATGTATGTATACATGTATATCTATTGTAGTCAAATGCTTTTCGAAAATTGGCGGACGAAATAAACCACAATGCACGGTTATCGATGTAGCAAAAACCACAAAATAATGATTCAACGTAATTTGAAGCTATAGCATTTACAATATAAAGGACACAGTTTCGTTAACACACACAATACACAGACAAATTTCAAGTATACAAACTACTTTCCACAATTCCACCCTCAACCAATTTCCTACTTATTTAACTGGACGATTAAATATGTCTAAACAAAATTTGTCGATGCACAATGTACTGTACGTACGAATTGAAGTATTAAATGGATGAATACTATTAGGTTGGGGGATAAAGTAATTCGGTTAATTTAAAATTTAAATTTTATATGTCTTTTCAATTAATTAAAGAATATTTTTACATATTTACAACACCAACTTACCGTGTAGCCTAGAGGGAAGCGAACTGACACTGAAGTAGTCCCGTGATAGGTCTTTGGTGGTAGGGACCGGTTCCAGTTCTAACATTTTATATGAATAAGACCTATCACTTTTACATGGGTTGTCATTGGAGGGGGTCAATTGACGCTATTTGACCAATCACAGGTCTATTCTCAATGAACGTGCTTAGTGTCAGTTACTAAAATGTAGTATTATTTAAATACAATGTAGTATTATTTTAAACAAAACCAGTCCAAGAATTAAATTTAAGAGCCAAATTTTAGAAATTACCAAAAAAAGTGTCACATCACCGCTGAAGACTGTTCTGTAATTCATTACTTTTCTACCTTTTTGTTCTTTATAAACCAGTTAAGGGATTGGTTCTTTTTTCACTGGTCATGAGTCCTTTCCTTTTGTACTTGTTCTATTTTCACAAATCCCAGGACCAGTCGGTTGGACCAATTGACATAAATTTCCCGCAGGGTAACTACTGGAAATAAAAAAAAACAATTACCGAAAACAACAATCTTTTAAAGGAAACTATTTATTGACTCATCCAATAAATATGTTTCATAGATACTTACCGCTCTTTCTACTTCAACATGATAATCATTAGATAGGTTGCTGTTGTTTGATTATCAGAGCAGATTGATATTTATGTGTGTATTTTTGTCTCAATTTCCAATATTACTCTTTATTTTCAATGATTATGTGAATAAGTATCAAGAATATTTAAAGTGTATGGTTTTTTGCTTTAACTTTTAAAAGCTCTGGAACATAAGATAGCAGCCAAGTATGTATAACCTACATCGTAAAAAGTTGGGATGGTAGTTCTCTATGCATTAATATAATGGTGTTACACTCCCTATATTCAATTCCAAATTTTGCACGAATTCCCATTCAGTAAAGTTTCTATTTTTAAGAATTTTGCCTAACCAACAAAGAATATTTTCAAAAACTTAAATTGAGCGCCAAGGCCCATTTTCACTTCAAGGTCAGCAAATTAAACAAAATTGCAAAATAAGTGGCACCCAAATTTTCATCAATTATACCCATTTAGATTCGTATTATAATGTAGAATAACTTCAAAAGAATAATTACGACACACCCATATTTTTCGCTGGTAATGTATGTGGGAACTGGTGGCAACGCCCGGATAACCCGGTGTGCGACACTGCAGTTTTAGAACAAACGAATAGAAACTGACGAGAACTAGGGTGTAGCGCAAAAGAGCGACAGGTTATTGTCGACGTGGATTGAAGGAAGGATTTTTAGAGTACTTTGAACTATCGAACAGTGAACATTTAAATTTAATCTTAAGCACATTAGAATACATTTAATTTGATTAAATATTTTTAATTTAATAATAATTATAAAAACAACTGTGTTTTCATTAAAAAACCTACATGTAAATGGCATTTTATATCAGGAAACATTTGGAAAACCCAGGTAGGTCAGCGGTAGAGAACAATCTAGTATTGTGGATAAGCATGTTGCAGATACAACTCGTCTTACTATGTCCATCGTCTTTGTCCTAGCGCTTCCTTTATTTGAGACTTAATTAGAGGTATTTTGGAACCGTAGTGGTACCATATTATTTTAAGACTAACAATCGAGAAAATAGAAGAGCGCTACCACCTAAAATTTTAAGAATTGGTATGCGAACTACTTTAAAAAAAGCACGTCATGTCTAAGCAAATAATGGACTTGATTAACAATTTGTTATCTTCAAAACAAATGTCAATAAACTTGTGTTTACCTAGTGGTGTAAATTCGATCATAATTATTTATGCAAATATGAAGAAAACATACATACATAGTATGCATGACCTTACATGTTTCGGGCATTTGTTTTTTTTTCTTGTGTTTTAGTGGATCGATTTTTCGATGAACCAACCTCCGGTCCATATATATATATACTATTTTCAACGTGAGCGTTTAATTAAATTTTGTAAGTTTATTATATAAAAACAAATCTGAAACTAGCTACCAATTGAAAATCAAAAAAGTACCAAAAAGTTTCCTCTTATAGTTAATCAATCACTCTGGACTCTGCATGTAGAATTTTAAGCTAAGTATTAATACAAATTCCAAACGTATCAGATAATGAAAAACTACCAAAAAGATCCCTTTTACAGTTTCTAAATTATTCGCGAACTTGCATGTTTAATATTATTTTTCTACTCCCAATATTAACGAAAATTCAAAAAGTACAAGTTGAATAACAAAAAAGTTTTTATCACTCACGACTGTGAAGTCGGAGTCGAAGTCGACTCCAAAATTTGTCGGCATAAACATTTTCTAAAATTTATATTATTTATATAAGAGGGCCTGCTTTAAAAATTTTGAAGTCAGGACATAAGAACCAGTCTACTTTAAATATGTATGAGCAGGTCAGTTGCAAATCACGTTCGTTTAAAAAATTAAAACCATTGAGATAACAACTGATTTTGACGTATCTTTAGCACTTATTGAGAATAAATATTATGATTGTATCGAAGCATCCATTTCTAGGTTTTTATTACAAAAAAAACATTTTCATGAGCATCTCTTTGAATTTTTTTTTTACAAAACTCGCTGGTTCACCTTTTTAATTATTTTGTTTGAAGTGTTCAAAGATATCGTTGATGAAAAAAGTCAAATTAGGGAATTTTAAAATGCAAATTTGCTTTAATAAATCGTATATTGAAAAATATTTTTGCAGCGATGACTGGAAACTTGCTGTAGCGCTTCTGTAGTATAAGCACTAAGTGAACTACATTTCAAACTTCAAAGCGAATGCCAATAGAATATATAAGATATATAAGTACTGGGGGTTAAACCAAAAAATGATTTAAGAATACTTTTATTTAAGGAAAATGGAAGACGAAATAAAGCCTCGACATTTTATATTGACAATGGCGAGTATACTTAAAAAAAGGTTTTCATTTATTTGTTTAAAAATGCATATGTTTTTAACTCTGCAGGTGGGAGATACAGCAGACCGCAAAAACATGTTTAAAATCATAAAATCTTCCATTTCTGTATTCAAAATTTTTCTTTGTTCGAATATTTTATGTGACTCTTATATGTTTTTTTATGTCGCCGATATTCATAATAAAAACCGCACCAAGTCCAACAACAGAAAGTCTGCTAGTTCCCAAAATAATACAAGGCTTACAACAATTCTTTTTTTTACTTTTCTCTTCAAATTGTGTTAAAAAAATTATACAAGTAACAAATGAAGTTGCATCTGCATTAGAGTGACATTGAAATATACGAGAGAAATTCACCATCGGATTTGCCTAAAGTTCCGGGCGGTTTTTAGTGGCGCTTGATGTAAAACGTATATGGTGAAAATTTGAGCTTATTCGGACAATGTAACACGTGCTCATTTGACGTAAAAGTTCAAATTTTATGGAAGCCACTATTTCTACATACAAATGCTCTCCCTTCTTTGAAAGTGATTTTAAACAAAAATATGAGCAGTCCACTTGCAAACACTGCTAAGGGCGCTGGTAGGCTAGTTGGTAGTGAGCTATCCTATCAGTGCCAGGTTTGCGAGTTCGATATCCACCAGAGACTCTTGTTTCCTGCACACAAGTGTAGAGCTGCGCGGGATTAGTATAGGGGGGAAAAGGGCGCAAAGGTTGTAGACATGTAACAAGGAAATGGTGTAAATTTTACAAACAAGAATGATACACAAAAAAGCCAGTAACCAGAAGAAATTAGAAACAAACAGTCACAGTGAAGTTCGTAAACATCAAAAGGAATATATAAGAAATAAACTTTAACTCTAAAGTTTAAGCTCTAATAAATAATTGAAAGCTAAAAAAAAATAGTTTTTTAATTTTTTTTGGTATAAAAGTAAGCATACTAGAGCCAAATTTACAAAAAAAATCTCATTAAGGGGAACCATATGAGCAAAAAAATAACCGAAACTTATAATATCTGCACAGAGAAGAAAAGCTTAAGAAGTGTTCTTTAAAAAAAATAGACTTAGTATTTAAAGAAAATCGAGCTAATGGGTAATGAACAAAATTCAAAAACAGTCGAGAAACCCCGATTTTTGGGTTAAGTTCGATTTTAATGTCCTCTAAACCTCTTCCGAAAAATCTGAAAAAAATCACAAAAATACCTTACCCTATAAGCTTTCAAAAAAAGGTTGCGCATAAATTTTTGCGCATGTAATTTTTGTAACGTAACGCCAGAAGTATTTTAAACTGTTTCTCAAAAAATTGTACATGTATAGTGTACTTTTTTATATTTTGCTGTAGAGCGCAACTAGCTCTACATTAAGTCACAAAAGGGATAAAATACAGCCTTATTTGCATTCTGGTGTTACATTTATAATAGTAGACTTTTCGCTGAAAATGTCCATATGTACCTTAAAACGAGCAAAGATTTTTACATTTGACAGCTTGAAAAATAAATCTGTATAATTCCAAAGTTTACTAAAAAAGGTTTTATACAAAAAGTCTTGCTCAATTCGCAGTCTAATTCACTTTTGTAATGCAAGTCAAAATCAACTTTCGTTTTTTTAACGTCACGCCAGCGCATAAAGAAAAGGTCGTGCAAGGTTATTTTAACTCGGTTTAACTCTATTTTAACGTGTTAGATAAAATAAAGATAAGTAACAAAAATAGCGGTTCATATACAAGTAGCTGTCATGGATGCCGCTGGCTTAAGCACATCGCAATGCATGACACAAATGGATCAAACACAGGAAAAATTAAGGGAGCATGTAATATTTTAGAGAAAAAATTAGGAAGAGAAATTGTGTTCCTCGGATGTACACATCATATTTGTAAAAAGTACTTGCAGGCAGTTTTTGCAGAATAAATGATTGTAAAAACTGGACCCTGAGGATTCAATATTTAAAAAATTCAAAAACCGTTGCCCTAAGGTTACACAGGATGCATATTTAATATGATAAACATAATATTAAATATAAGCGTCAAGATTTTACACTTCGTTAAAAAAAAATTTTTAGAAGACTTTCTACGAGCTGATTATAATATGGTGGCATATGTAGCATTCATTTATGCGTTATTGCCGAAAAGAATATTTTTGGTTATTGAAATATAGAAAGATCATATTACACCACGATTTATACTGTTTACATTGTCAACTTGTTACACTCATCAAAGCTGAGAATGCTTAGTCAAACAGATAAAACATCCACTGTTAACATTATTAAACAGTCAAAACTTTTGTTGTTGTACACTGATCGTTGTTCCGCACATAACAAATCTTATCAAAAGCCTTCAGTCTATTGCTTTATTCCCCACTGAATGTAGAATTGCTAACTAAGCCTTATGTACTATAAATTAAGTTCGTTTTGTTCAATAAACCTAATTTAAGCAAAAAAAAAAAAAAAAGAGTGCGAGTCAATCCGCTCCACAAATAAAAGAGTTTAAATAAAACTGAAGTCAAAAGAATTTGTTTAATTTACAAAAAGGAGTTCGTGGAGTTTATTATAATTTTTTTAGCTGGAGTTCCTTCACGTAAATTCAAATAAGTAAGACCAGGCGCTATGCACAAGGTTGGCGGCTAACACTATTTATTTTTTTTTTTAATTTATTTATTTAAATTAAAATATATCTTTAAGTTATTTGGAAAAGAGATTTTGTTAGTATTAACAACGCGACACAAAGGGTTAATCAAAAATAATGAAAAAATGCTACTTAAAGTATATATAATCAATTATTCAGCGAATCAGTCAAAAATGTATAGTTCTTAGAGTATTTGTATGTAGAAATAGTGGATTCCATAATATTTGATTTGACATAAAATTTACATTAAGTGTCACTAAAAACCCCACGGAACTTTAAGAAACCCCAAAACAAATTTTTTTATGCCACTCTAATTTTCCTGAGAATGATTAATAAAGTTGGTCGGAAAAATTTGACTAAATAAATAAAATAAAACCAAACCAAAATTGCAGTGTTTTATTTTATCTATTTTAAAAACAAAATACCCCATTTCACAATTTGCAAAAAAAGACTCTTGATGTTCTTTGCCTCTAAGCACATTCTCCTTATTGTCTACGAATTCAGTGGTAAGCAACATTAAGTACACTTGATGCCCTTTACGTCTAAGCCAGTTGGACTTGGTGTTGGTTTTAATTTTTCTATCTCGAAAACTACATTAGATAGGAATTTCCCCACCGTTAGAGTAAAAATTCTGATTCCAATAGTTTAAAAAACGCATTTTCAAAACGATGTGTGGTTTATCTCCACCCTGCAGAATTATTGTTATATTTTTTAGCACTCTTTGCATAATTTCAACAAAATAATATAACTTTCAAAATAAACTTAAGTGCAATTACTAATTTGTCTGGTGGGCTATAGTGTGTTGCAAAACTAGTTCGATCCCATATGGATTGTTATAAATCTCGTTTCCTTCGAAAAATCATAACAAAACTCGTTCGTTCCAAAATTAAATATATTATTTTTCTATATGTCAGTTGGCTTAAATTTTTCCACTGTTGAGTTATTCATCAAAAATGGTATAATACTTCAGAATCAAAAATTTCGACTAATTTCGTCCATTTAATCGGCCGTTACGTGTTTTTGCTTTTTCCCAAAATTCGAATAAATTGTTACGAACGAGTTTTACATCTAACCTACTCATATGTAAATAACTTTATTTTAGTTGAATGCGGCACGTGTTAGAATTTAAATATCCATTTGAAATTTTTACATAATTATTTTCTTGCTATACTTAAGCATTAAAAAAAGAGTTTTAAGTCAAATAAGGACTAGTGTTATATACATTAAGAAGCAAGGTAGTCGGAGTCGTACTTAAAAAATTTCAACTCAATTTATATCATTTTATGTTTCAAAGTTAAATATTAGAGAAAATTCATAAATTACCACATGCAGCACGGAAAATTAAAAGAAATAAATTATATTTCTCGTATATCCACTTTTTGATACTTTTTTCTCGCCATTAAAAAAACAAACATTGGAGCCCATAAATTAATATATTTAAAACATACATGGGATGACAAAGAAGTCCGCATTTCAAAAAATTACCAGACACTTGTCCCCTTATTTTTTCTAATGAGTATTTAATTTGTTTGTATCTCTTTTAGTTTTGAAGACATGAGTCAAACTAATTTTCCCGTTTTCCGCTTTTTCATGTCCTTAAATTTTAATAAAATATAGTTATATCGACACTCTCGAAAGTAACTAATTTTCACATGGAGAATTATTTCTTCATTTCGGTAGACAAACATAGGATGCAAGTGCTCTTAACTATATTCCTTTGCCGATTTCTATGTAGTTTTTAACTTTAAATAATATCAGAAAGAAAATCTATAATTTTGTTGTTTAGCCAATATTCATTAAACTTGTTTTTATTACAGCTAATACAGCCTACAGTTCTATATGTAACACTATGCGACAATCAAAATCGGGATGGGATGAAACCAACGGGAAATGTTATATCGGTAAAAAAGAAGTTATACGTGTCCCGGCGTTTCGCTGGGTCACGTCTAGGAATCGAGATATATCGATTTGGAAAATTGGCTAAAAAACATCAAAATTTGTATAAAAACCTAAATTTTAGGACTGTCATACGTCCTATGGATATGACTTATATACCAAAATATCGGAAATTTTTAGTAGAACATATTTTATAAAAAAATCGGTTCAGATACAAAAAAGTTATGACCAAAATTAAATTTTTTTTAAAAACCCACTTTCGGGAACCATTGATCTCCCCGAGTCCAAGCTTTATAACTCAAGTAAATGGTAAATTTCTTCTTAAACACGTCGGTATATAAATCTGTCAAATCGGTTAAAAAATTACTGAGTTATAACCAAAATACTGAATCCCCAAAAATTACTCTTTCTTATAACTAACTTTGTTACCTTCGGTGAAGTGCATCTCAATAATTCATATTTCGTTTTGTTAATGTAATGTTCACTTTATCAAGGGATTCGTAGTAAAAAAATCAATTTGTATTACATTGAACAATAATTTGTTGTAGATAAACATAAAAACATTAAGCATGAAAATTAAATTAATCACAAGCTTAAAAATTATATCACAGCTTGGTTAAAATATTGCAACACAGTAACTGGAAAATAATGTTCAAACAAATAAATCATAATATTGCCTATGCGCCACTCTTTACAACAAAAAAATAATCTATTAATACATATATTCAATATTTTTCAAAATCTTCCTGAAATCTTGTTCGTAACGTTCAAAATCAAAGGCGAAATTTAAATATACAGTCAAATCCCGATAATTCGTTCCCCGATAAATCGTAATTCCCGATAATTCGTAAAAAACTGTCGGTCCCTTAAAAAAAAATCTTGTTAATTCGTAAAATTTCCATACATTTTGGTCCCCTTGCTAATTCGTAATTTTTTTTTCAAATAAAATCCTCTTTGCCTCTTATAAATCGTAATTGTTTGCTAACTACCACTTATAATTCGTAATAAAAACAATAGAAACATGGAAAGTATGTTATTTTTGATATTTGGCCAATTTGTTGTTTAAATGATTTGTTTTTTATTTAAGCTAATAGGGCCTAAGGTAAATTAATGTAAATAAAAAGCAATTTTTTATTACAGTTTTCCCGACGTTTTGTCGATTTTTTGTCGACTTTTTCAAGGGAGCGTCTATTTAAAATTTTTTAAAAAATAAATAAATTAACATAAATACAACAAATTACATTAAAAAAGTTAAACTTACAATATGAGCTTTTCACATTAAATTAAATTTCTCCTTTTATATGTAACATTAAACATATAAACATAAAACATAAATTTAAAGTTAAACACATATCAAAACAAGTATCACTGTAACTATTTAGTAATTGCAACCCTATAATTTGCGCTAATATTGTTAGTGTCTTCTTTGACATTCATTGTTTTCTTTATGTTTTCTTGTATTCTTAGACTTTCAATTGTAAATCTCTTCTTATCCCCCCTTACTTTATCTAGTATTCGCACCCCCTCAAAATCAATTTTATGTTGTGTATTTAAAATGTGTGTTGATAATGCTGTCGTTTCTTTTTTCCTTTGTATATCCATCATATGTTCTCCCATTCTAGTTTCAAGGGATCGTTTTGTTGTTCCAATGTATATGAGTTCGCAAGTTTGTTCGTTATTCCCTTTACATTGTAATTCGTACACAATGTTGTTTTGTTGTTGTTTGTTTATTGGAGCTTTTATTGCAGAGAATATAGTGCTGAGTGTTTTATTTGGTTTGTAAGCAAAGCTTATATTATTTGTTTCTATTGACGTTCGTATGTTTTTATTATCAGTGAGTCCAGGGATGTATTTTACACTGTAAAAACATTTTTGTTCTTTTTCTATACTAGTGGGGTTGTTATCTTTTTTGTTTTTTATTTGCGTAATTGTGTCTTTTATTAGTGTTGATATAAGTTTGTTTGGGAAACTATTGCTTTTAAGGATATTAAAAATTATATGTTTGTTTTTAGTGTGAAAAAGTTCATTGCTTATGTGTAAAATCCTTGAGATGAAATTTTTAGCAGTGTTAATTATTTGATTTTTCGGTTGGGTTGCGTGGAAATTCATTATCCTTCCTGATGAGGTCTCCTTAGCGAACCAGTCAAATATTATGGAATTTTTCCTTCGAATTAGTTTGGTGTCCAGGTACGCTATTTCCTGATTTTTCTCCCTTTCAATTGTAAATTGTATCTTAGAATGATACTTGTTAAATGTGGACAAAATTTCTTCTTGGTCGTCTGATTTGATGATCGCTAAGATATCATCTACATATTTAACTATGTATTTGATAAAAATGTTCTTATTTTTCAATTCTTCTATCGCACTGTCAAGCAGGTAAAGTATGATTTTTTGTTCACCGCTATTTTTTGCGTGTGTGTTTATTTTCTTAAGATCAGTTTGTTACATGAATAATTTTTATACAAAATTTTATTATACATATTTTATTTTTAACAATTGTTTTTTATGTTTTTTATCGTTTTGGTAGATAAATTGAAAAACCCCGTTAATTCTTTTTTATTTTATTTTAACCCCGCTAAATCGAAAACCCCTATAATTCGTACGAAATGACCAGTCCCTTGCGATTACGAATTATCGGGATTCTACTGTAAATTAAAATATTTTTTTCTCGCAACAGAAATTTGTATGTGGAAGACAATTGTCCTTTACTTTGAAAATAGTATACCCATTCCTTTATTTTTAGAGCTCGAAAACCTCGATGTCAATATTCAAAAAAAAAAAAAGGAAGCCAAAAGTTTTTGTTAAAATAAAATTTTTCTTAATAAATATTATATTTAATGATTTCACCTTCCTCCAAAAAGCTTAACTTATTTTTTGGGTAAATCTTTTTTATATATAATTTCTGCTACAAAAGAAAACAACATTTCAACTGTAAAAAGTTTAAATTTCAAATTAAAAAAACTGTTTACTTACACTGCTTTGCCTTAGAAGTTAGTTCGTGTAATTATTGGGAAAACGTTTAGCTAAAACGGTTGAGTTTCCACTTAATTGAACACAACCACAGTCAGTAGTAGTAATGTCTCTAAAAAAGGAATGGGAAATTAAAGAGAAAAAACGTAACCATAACAATGAGAAACTTTACTCTAGTGCAGTGGAAATAACTGTAGCATTAAAGCCACAAATGCTGACCACAAATTCAATTTGTATTCCACTTCGAAAAACAGAAAAAGTAGTATTCGAAGAAGGAAGAAATCAAGGTATTATGTAAAGATATAACCGCAATATGCTATATATGCGATTTAATGGCAGTAAAAATTAAATGATATGCAGTGTTGCCAGATAAGGGAATGTGTCCCTAAATTGGGGACATAGAATTAAATAGTTTATAGAATATTACATTTTATTTAATTAAATTATTTTTTTTAGAGAGTTATAGTTCTGTGATATTTACATTAAGTTTGACTTTTATTCGGTGTTTGTGTTGTATTTTACTTATTAATTATTTATTTATTTCTGTGTCGTGTAGTCCAGTTTTTAATATTAAATAGTTAAAAAGTGCAATACAAATGTAAACCCTAATTTATTTTCATGGAATAAAAATAACCCCTGATGAAGTTCGAAAAAAGCGAACGAAACGTTGGGAAAAGAAAATAAGTTAACCATAAATGTTTTTTAATTACATTTGGTAAAAAAAAAAAAAAAAAAAACGATTGATCATATTAGCCCGTGAGAAAAACAAAAACCTCAATAAAAATATTAAATAAAACATTGATCATAAAACAAAAATATAAAAATTATTTTTATATTGAGCTTTAATTTGTATGGCCGTTTCAAGTAGATGTCGAATTTGAATTTTTGTTTTTTAGAACTGTTTATTACTATTTTTATTTTTTTATTTTTATTTCTAAAACTTTTTTTGCTTTGCGATTAATGGCCTAAGTTTTAAACAACTATTTTTAATGATGCTGGACTATTTTCGACTATCTTTGACTAACGAGTTTATAAAATTTTGGGACTTACAAAGGTATTGAAATGGGAATTTTGGGGACTTCCGAATGTAAATTGGGCAACACTAATTAAACGTACGCACTATTATTCAACCCTCTCTTTTGCGAACATATTTACATGCCAAAGTTTATGTTTCAAAGTTTTAAAAAAAGTGCTGCACGGAAAGAAGGTATTTTCTAAAGTAATCAATTTCGATTTTTTAAACAAGAAAAACCATAATAATTTTTTTATTTCAACTTATTTTGTTCGTGTCAGACAAAAGGGAAACGGGTTAGGACTTAAGAGTGGATTCTGATACCTAAAAGGGTGTGGAATAAGATGAAATGCGTTTTTCTCAAAACTTTATCTTCACACACTAGGTCCCTTTTCACGGAGATGGTCACACATATTAAATTCACGTAATTTTTGGCTTGGACGGGATCATACAAAATGTTCTTGGTTCAAGCAATATTTCTAGTGATTTAGTGGAAAATTCTTTCCGAGTGCTAACAATTTTCGTCTTATGGGTTTTCATTCACTCAGAATCCTGCACCTTTAGTTTAATGTTTCTCAGGCCCACACAACTTACCGATAACTAAAGATAGGATGTTATCGGATATATTACAACTTTAGTTTTACCTAACAGGTAGGATGGAGTTTAATTTACTTTATCGCTAGGTTAAAGTTTTTATAAGGCCGATTAAAGTCTGCTTTAAGCAATTAGTAAATTGTGAAAACGAGCCTTAGTTTAATTTCTTGGAAAATTCACAGAGTACCGCATTTAGAACTTTAAAGTAAAATAAAGCTGAAGGGTCCGCCAAATAACTTTTTTTTTTTAAATGCTGGCAGGCCATGCCTACACGATCGGTCCAATTTTTAAGCACATTATCGATTGTGTGCAGCTGTATTTCACCAATGGCTTCACGAATATTGTCCTTTAAAGCGTCAATTGTCTCTGGCTTGTCGGCGTAACACTTATCTTTGACGGCACCCCACAAATAATAGTCCAACGGTGTCGATGGCTTCGATGTGGCCAAACGACATCAGCTCTGCGGCTGATAATGCGATATTCAAAAACAGGGCGCAAAACATTGAGTGTAGCTTCGGCTGTGTGGCACGTAGCGCCGTCCTGTTGAAACCAAATGTTGGCAATATGCTCCTCTTCAATTTTTGTGAACAAATATTCGTTCAACATGGCCCGATAATGATCCACATTGACTGTAACGGCCACTCCTTACTCATTTTCAAAGAAAAATGGCCCAATTATGCCTCTGGACCAAAATCCGCACCAAACAGTGGCTCGTTTTTGGGTACATCTTGTCAATATATGCGTGCGGGTTTTCTGTGCCCCAAATGCGACAATTTTGCTTGTTTACATACCCGCCAAGATCAAAATGAGATTCATCTGAAAAGATGATTTTTAGGCAAAATCGACATCTTCTATAAGTCGATCGCAGGCCAACTTAGCGAAGCGAAAACGCATTGGATGGTCAGTTGTTCAAGCGTATACACAACCATATTCGTTCAGCGGAAGGATAAAACTAATTATCTGTCAAATCAGACATGAGCTAAGTGTTACCATTCACGAAATAAGCACTAGTTGAAAAAAAACGTAAGATGGCGGACCCGTTATTTAATTTTTCGTATTTCCCCATTTTTAAAACTTTTTTTACCCCATTGAAATATCAACGCCCATAATTTATAGCTCATGTGTATACCGATGAATGGAGAAAAATATTATTAAAAATGAGTACCAATAATAAGTACGATTTTTACCCCTTAAACGATCGAATTATGAAAATGTACCAAATTTTTGCTTGTATTTTTTAGGCAAGATACGAGTGTGATATAATTTTTATTTCTATGTCTATTGATTTAAAAGAAAGATACAAAATAAAAATTTTACCCGTTTACTTCACAAAAAATTACCAAAAACTTGTCCGTTTATTTTTTAATGAACAACGGTAAGTATTACATTTTTTTTATCTCTCTTTGCCCCCCAAACATTCGAAAATACAAAACCCTGTCTAGGTATATCGATTTGGCAAGAGACCATCTTTCGGTCAAAATTTTTAGCTTCAGGCGTTTAGGCTGTGGGATGCTAAATCAGTCAGTCAGTAACGTTACAAAAAGAGCGGGCATTGGCATATTGATTTTAGACAACATAATATGCGACTATATTCTGAAACCCCTTAATATACTTAGCAGAGTATTTTATATTCGCAGTTGGGAAAGCGTAGTACGGCTTGTAATGCAGTTTGAAATGTACTAAAATATTTGTCTTTAAGTGCATCACAACAGTATGTACGTCGATCTATCAATGTTCCTTTGTCTGCTTTGTGACTTAAACCAATTTACTTAAAAAGTTTTTTCTTAAAAGAATAGTATCCTTGAAGCTTTGACATTGTGACGCAAAATAAGCTTTCACTTTTTCCATTTTATGAAAAAGACTTTGTTAACTTAAAATTAATAACTACTCAAATAACGCACCAAAATTGCTGAATTTTATTTTTCAGACCAACAAATCCATTATGCTGCCTCAGATCTGTAAGAAATTATCATAGCACCGAAAGACTACCTTCCGTAAAAACTCCTCAGAATACTAAACGTGTGCGGAAGAGCGTACAGTATAGTGCCACAATAAACAGACGTTCGAAAAAACTTTCGCTATCACGGCGGTCGCTTCAGAAAATGTTGAAATCATAACACTTGCCTTAAATAGAATTTAACATGAGCCATAATTAAAACCGACAGACTTCCAAAAAGAGCTTGAATATGCCATTCGTTTCCGTGAAAAAGCATAAAAAAATAAGAATTAATTCAAAAATTGATAATGAGCTATGAAGCGCATTTTCTATCAACAAGCAAAACTGCATTATTTAAGTTACAGAAAGTCTAAAAGACCATATTTACATTATGCAATTAACAACGCAACTTTCGCATGCAACTTTTTGTTTGTTCGCAAGAGGTGAAGGGAAGAAAACGGGGTTGAAAATTTTTAAAAAATGCTTGAAAAAAATTAATATGTTAATGTGAAAAGAGTTTCGTAGCAACTAATTTAAGAATAGAAAAAAACTCTGCGTTAATTGCATAGTCTAAATGAGGTATAAGTGGACTGTTTTGTTCGGATTATTGTTCAATGGTGTTTCCTATTAACAGCTGTGCAAGGTGTTGAAACATTTTGTATAAAGCTTATTCTCCGCCACCCTGTAGTTATGTTGAAATTTTAATCAAATTCAGTCAAATTATATTTAATAATACGTGATTACTTAATTTTGTGAGATTCGATCTACATTCGATTTCAATGACATTATTAATGTTGGTATTGCGATAAAGATTGGCATAAGTGAGTAATAATGTATTATTTTAAATGTTGGTTAAGAATGTCCCTTCTCATAAGAACACCTTCTAGAAAATTCTGTACAAATAATTCCTTAATATGAATATTGATTAACCGCAAAATAAAATGTATGATAAAAGGCCCATTAATTCTGTCAATACTATTCTCCCATGCAGATCTTTTTATCTAATACTTTTTTAACTCCTATTTATTAAATATTTATTTTTAATAAAGCGATACTAACGTTGATTTAAAAAAGGATTTAAGTATAGGTCACCGGTTACTGGACTACACATCTATATCTGAAAATTTTACCCTTGTCTATGAAAATAAAGAGTATACTGTGGAAAAAACCAAAGAAAAAGTGCTATAGTCAACTTATGCAAAATTTGAGCTTATGGCACCTTTGAAATCTCTATGTTTGAAAGCACCGATGATATAGTTTTGATTATTTTGGACGGGTTTTTAGGAAGTTATAGATAGTAAAATTTGCTTAAATTTTTTTCGTTTTTTCCAATTACTTTTGGAACAAAATCTTAAGTTAACTGTAACCAGTGTTGCCAAAACTTGGAGACCAAAAATGGCTAAATTTACGAGAAAAAATGGCTAAAAATGTGCTAAAAAATGGCTAAAAGTTTTTTTTAAATAAAAACACATTCAAATTCAATAACAAAACAGAAAAACTCATTTAAAGTTATTTACGATGAAATTTTAAGTTAAGATCAATTTTCTTTAATAAGAATAAACGTTATTTATTATTTTCAAAGATATTTGAAAAATTAAATCATCGATACATTTTATGTCGTTATTGTTCATCTCATAGGAATCACTCGTGCGTATGAGTTTTAAATAATTTGAAGATAAATCCCGACAACATTTACCCAACTTTTTGATTCCAGATCTACAATAAAAAACAAGTAAGAAAATATAGTCGGTTAACCCCTACTATATGATACCCTACACCTCATTTATACCTGTGTACCAAATTCTATTAAAATATCTGCAAATTTGCGATCTGTACTTTACGCACAAGGTTTACATGGACAGCCAGCCAGCCGGACAAACATCGTTTATTCGACTTAGAAAGTGGTTCTGAGTCAATCGGGATACGAAAAGGTGGGCTTAGTGCCAATATTTTAAGCTGTTGCAAACATCAGCACAAACGCATAGTACCCTCTCCACTATTGTGGTGTTGGTATAAATATTTCATTGATAAAATCGACTTAACGGTTGCTAAATGTAACCTATTTCTCAAATTACTTTTAACAATGTTTACTTGGCGAAATGCCCTCTCTACTTCAGCATTAGACCATGGAAGAGAGAGCAACTTTATAGTAAATTCTGAAATTTCTAAAACAAATTGTTGCCGCCTACATCTCTTTATTGAAATACTTGCAACCAGAAAGAAACACCGATGTTTGTGTTGCTCCATTTTTTAAATTTAATATTGGACTACTGTTCCTTTATTTTGAAAGATGTTTCATCATCATCGTTTATAGCGATTTTCAACATTTGTAAAAGTTGTGATTTAAATTAAAGGCGTTTTTAACCCTGCAGTCATTTTGACTAACACTGTTTTTATTTTTGCGTGTAAATTTTTTTTGCTGCTATGAAAAGATCTCATTTTTTTTTGTAATCTCAGTTGATGGTACGCTCTTGCTTATAACGGTCACTTTGCTGCAGTAAGTAATGCTATTTTTGAGTTTTTGAAGTCATGTTAGTCAAAATGAATGAATGGAGCATTTCACAAATGTAAATAAAACTCTAAAAAATATTTTTTTTTTGCCTTTTCAGTATTATTTGACATGTTTTCTTAAATTACCAATGAATTTAAAATTTTTATTTTTTTACTTATATTTTTCATTAAAAAATTTGTGTTTGCGAAAGTGTTCCTAGAAGAGCACCTTTAATGAAATAAATGATAAAATTAAATAATTATGGAAAACTTTCATATTATTGTTTTTTTAGACACTGGATCAAATTAAAAAAATATTAAAATTATGTGAAGCTAACAAAAAAAATCGGAGTTATATTCATGTTAGCCGATTTGACTAACAATTAGTATTAATGTAGAAAAAAATCATGTTAGTACTCTAGGGTTAATTGTTAAAAATGTTTATTTTGGTTCTATAAATTTTTATAATAAAATAAAAATTATTCTTTTAAAAGCAAAAAGGCAAGAAAAATTTTATGGCTAAACAAGTTGAAAAATGGCTAAAAAAAATGGCTAATGGCTAAAGAGGGTGAAAAATGCCTAAATCTAGCCACTAAATGGCTAAATTGGCAACACTGACTGTAACGCAAGGAGTATATTGGAATTAAAACTTAAAGAAACTTTAACCAAAAAGAATTGATGATTTTATTAGAATTAAAATGTAGTTTCAAAAATAACCTTTAAATTTTAAAACTGATTTCCTACATAAATAAAAAAATAGACTAAAGCACTTTTTCCTTATTTCCACAGATATAGCTGTGATGGAAGCAAATTATTCCTCATATAAAAATCCAACAAAACTGAGGATATAAGAAAACTACAATATTCGACATAAGTTAGTTTTCCATATTGGCACATGTTTGAAGGAATTAACAAAGATTTTACTGGTTTTTTTTAAATGAAAAACAATTTTTAAGATATTTTTTATTTCTGAACTTTAAAAAAAATATAAAAGTTGTATAGTTCCTTTCATTTCATTAAAAGGTAACATTACAACTTACTTGAAACTGTAACCACAAAAGTAAGTTCTTTGCAGTTATTTCACATAGAAACTCACACATACAGATTTGAACAATAGAATAGCAAAACAAATGTAATTTAGCAATGGTTTTATAAAACGAAAGATCAAACACAAAAAAGAGAAAAGGAATACTTTGAAAATCAAAAAGACTGCCAAATATAATCAGCAAAATAAACGAATGGACATGCCTTTTGTTTAATGTTTGGTTTTATAGGGGGTGGCGCATGAGCAACATTATAACTTATGTATTGAATAATTTCTCTGTTTTTGTTATTGCTTAGACACACAAAGTTTAATTTGACAAAGTTTTGTTTTCTTTTGTTTGAATATATTATGTAAGCAGCGTTGCCAGAATGATGATTTTATCATATTTTTGATTTTATTTTGACAAAAATACCATTTAAAATTTTTTTTCACAAATTATGATTTTTTTTATTTTTAAAAATAATGATTTGCTTTGAGTTTGATTGTACAAAATACACAATTTTATTAAAACAGTCAATTTTAAAAACAATGAAGTTTTGAATCAGCTTGTATTTTATTGGTTTTGCACACTTTTGCACCCAGTGTCAAGAATACAAAAAATTGCCTCATCATTATTTGGCATACAAAATATTAAAAAAAACATCTTTAATTAGCAGTTGTTAATTTTGAGAATATTGATGAAAGAAATTATTTGTGAAAACAAAACCCGTTTTATTATAAAGTTTCATATATTAAAGAACAAAAAACCAAGTATTTTGTACCAAAAGGTAAAAAATTAAGAAGCTTTTTGTTTGAAAATTCCACCTTCCATATATATGATAATTTTTAAACAAAGTTTGTACACAGAAAGTAAAACACTCGGGATAAATCAAGTTTTTTGGGATTACTTTAAGTACGAGTCGTACTCAAAAATTCAAGTACGAATAACACTTAAACGTACTCAAAACAATCCTAAATGGGATTACTTTTGAAAATTAATTTCTTTTCAAAGTTTTTTTTTTAAATTTGAACTCATGCTACTCATTTAGTTTATATTTTTGGTTAAATATGTACATAAGATTTCTAAAATAAAAACCATATCGGGCATGATGTTGGTGTTATATCATTCTGTAATGTGTAATACGGGTAAGTAAATCAATCATTATCATTTTTTCTTTGTAATTTCTTTTTTTTTTTTGTTTTTTTTTCAATCATGAATTCGGGATAAAATCAACTTTATATTACTTGAATCAAGCTCATTTTGAGATTGATTCAATCTTAGTTTTACTTAAATCAATCTCATTTTCGGATTATTTGAGGTACGAGTTCGGATTAAAACAATTTTATAATTTTTGAATGAAGTGCATTTTGAGATTGATTCAATCTTAGTTTTACTTAAATCAATCTCATTTTCGGATTATTTCAAGTACGAAAACGGGATTGAATATGGATAATTTAAGTATTTTGGGATTAAAAATCCGTACTTGAATCAATCTTTCTGTACTTGATTCAAGAAAATCCGTACTCACCGTACTATTAATACCGCTTCGGATTGATTTGAGTACGGATGGATTGATTTTTTTTTGAGTGTATATACATACATATAAGTGCTTAACTATTATACTAATAATTAATTTAGAAAAATACATTTAAGTAGAATTTTATCAAAATATCTTCTATGTAACATTGAATCAAAATATATAATATTAAATTAACAGCCCTTAAGATTTCATATGACGTAGGAGCTTCATAGCTTCATTTTAGAATTTAATTACTTTCAATGAAACTTCATTATTTATATGGACTTTTTGACGTTATTATTCCTTAGAAATTAATGGATTTATAATGTATTTTTGAAAAAATTTGTACAAAAAAGATAACCGAAAACAATTTAAGCCTATTTAATTTTGTAAAAATATGGCAATTCGTCAGATCATTATAATACATAATAATACATAATAGAGACATCTAAAAAAGTAATAAGTGCATGGGATCCAAGGATAATGCACTGGTTCTATTGAGGCGAAACATGCAAGATTTAACCATTAGCGTGTCATTGGCGAGAATGGGTTCGCTTTAGTTAAACGGCTCGTCATTAAAAGTTCAGGGACAAATTAGGATTTTCATTGATATGAAATATTCATTTGAATGAGTGCGAATTAAAACCAATGAAGTTCAATGATTCTAATACGTATTTTCATTAGTGGTCAATATTAATTTTTACATGCATTATCAATTGTATTATAAATTAATTAAAAAGAAACATGAAAATACTAAAAAAAGGCATGTTGTACATTTTTAAATTGTTTATTTATGCTTTACACTTTTCATTTTTAAAAAGTTCAAAAATCAAAATATTAGCCCTAATGTTATTTTTTTATTATGGAAACAGCATCAAACATTAACAGATATTAAAAATAATTTTTACAAAATTATACGTAATGAACAAATCAAAAGTTGATTAGTTATTCAGGTTTTATTTAAATCTTCGTATAATTAACAAAACAAAGCAAATGCGTTTTCTTAAATCCACTAAGTTGTAAAACCTTTTTGCCTTCTTTTTTTTTAAAAAAAACTATTAAGTATTAAAATTAAATGTATAAATTAAATAATTCTAGCTCAACTATTAATTTTAATTGCATAAATTATTCTCTTATGCAATTCATGCATAAGAGTTGAATGGGAATATTGCATGTAATTTTATTAGCTATGAAAAATTTATTATAAGAAATTTATTTTAAATTCATTTAAGTAAATAAGTACTAAAGAAATCATGAAAATATTCCCTCTTCTTTTTTTTTGCTGGGAAGAAGTATTTTTTTTCATATAAAATTAATTAGACTTTTTAATTTAAAATTAATAATTTTTACTTTTTCTCCTTGTTATAAACAATTTGATTTAAAAAACAATTTTGTAGATTTTTCTCTTCAAGAACATCATATTTTAGCCAAATGATGGCCAATCTTTCTGGCAACGCTATATATTAACATAAAGTTGCAGCCAAATTCAGGTAAAAAATACGTACGAAAACCATAAGGAATTTGCGAGTACAGCAAAGTATGTACTCCCCGTTATTCTCTTTTCCCTTCCTTTCTATAACTCAAGACTTTGCGAAGTAAATTTTGCCTGTATAAAAGGGGACTAATATATTTTCCATTGTGAGCATTGTCTGATCTTCTTAATAAAAATCTTAGAAATTCAGATCTCACCATACTGACTTCTTCTTACTTGGCTATTGTTTGTTAGTCGCTGAATGGTCTTGGCTTATTAATTAAACGCGACGACAAGAAACCTTAGAAAAGCAATATATTATTTATAATTGGACGAGCTGTATGCGGTGGGGATCTCTGTCACCCCGGGAGTTTGTAAAGATCATTGAAAGGATTTTCCCCTTTTGGTATAACAACCTGCGGTAAAAAGAGGTGCCGTCAGTACCTGCATTCGGCAAAAATTCAAACTTGATCCAGAGATTCTATCTGGTACCACAGGACTCAGTTGTCTCTCTTGATTTGCTACCGGTCTGACAATTGGTTGATGCTTCCGTTAAAATGTTTTTGCGGAAAATGCTTTAGATAGATTGTCTTTGCGGAATTTCACTTCCCCATTAAAAATGTACTTTCGGGGATCACGTGAATGAATTTTACTTCCCAAAGTCGCGGGAAGAGAGATTCGGAAAATACCAATTAAGGGCTGTTTTTTCACAACTTGTGGAAGAGTTCGGTCATAGGAAAGATCATGCCCACGAGGTGTTGTGCTCAACAAATACTGCTAGCATTTTTCCGAAGGATAGCTAGCTCCAGCTCCCTTACAAGGGGCGAGTATTTAATCTTGCCGGACCAACTATGTACTATAGTAGCTACCTGAGCTCTCTGTTTGCTTTCACACTCGGGCCGAGTGAAAACGCATCCACTACGAGAAAGGACCAATCTGGCAGGTATTTATATAAATCCATTACACATCTGTAGATCTTTGAACAAATGCTAGGTTAAATCCAAAATTTAAGTTTTTTGGTTGTTTATTTTGTCGTATGAAACGTTCTTTAAATTTCTTAAAGTTCACTAATTAAATTATAATATTATTAATGCATCATTAGTAATAATATTTAAAAAAAAATTTAAAACAAGAAATTGTTATTGATAAGTAGCAGCATTGAATAAAAGCTTAATTGAGTTCTAATGAAAATTGGGTTCCCTTGCTAATGATTCAAGGCTACGGCCCTGTTCATACAGTAACCACCCTAGAAAATAAGAACATATTTGCCAACTGAAAAAGAAGTTAATTTTTTTCATTCAAATGAAAAATCATTAAAGTTGCTGCAATCGAAGCAGGAGCAATTTCAAAAGAAATAAGTACAACAACCAAAAAATGGTTGCAAAATAAGTACAAAACGAGAAAAACGACAAGTTTAAGTGTTCCGTAAAATGAGTCGAAAATTGACATTCGATTTGTGGGACCATTGCACAATATACAAACACACTCTCTTTCAAACACAAGTATAAAACTAAACCAAAACAACCGCATATAACAAAACCAACCAACTTACTTTTCCTTTATGGGTGAAGGAGAGAGTAGGAGGTTCCAAGGCAGAACAAAAAGAATAAATCGAAGAGTAAAGATTGTTTGGCTTTGGTGCCAAATACATGTTTCATTGAACACACACAATCAAGGGAGGACATAACAAAAAATAAAGAGAAAAAGCCACAATGAAATTTTTTCTGGAACAATACTGCCATACCATGGTACTGCTATTTACAGCAGCAACAAGAAAAAACATTTAAAAAGTATTACAGCAAAACCCTGATGTACGAATAAAATAAAAATAAGCTACAACTACAAGTAACCAAGTCAAGAATTCTTTTTTTGTATCACTGACATACCAATGTTTAATGGGCAGCGGGACAAAAATAAAAGTACTTATTTTAATTTGCATTTCTTGCGTTCCCTTTTGCTATTTGCACATACAATGTTGAATCATTTTTTTTTTAATCCTCGAGTGGTGTCAGTGGAGGCAATGCTGTTAATGGCTTTAAAGAGAAGAATTAATAAGGCAAAATGCAATTCCCTCAAATGAAACAAAAGGTCCAAGCTACAATATTGCCCACACGTATCTTTTAATCGAAAAGTACAGAAACAAAATCTGAAAGATTTCAATAATCAAACGTGTACAAAAAACTTAGTATCCAAAACAACATTGCATGTGCGGCAGTTGTGATCCTAAAAACTTTACCTTCGAAAGCCATTTACAAGAGGTCTAAATAAAATAATGTAAGACAAGGTAAAAATATTGACCCGATTCTACTCGCTTTGAAAATTCAATGTATAGGAACAATTATTCAATTCTTCCCGATCCTACACTCGCTTAAAGTAGAGACTGCAATAGCTTTAAGTGCCATTTTCTCCTGTATTTATATTAACATATGTATGTAGAGCTACGCCCATTTTAACCATCTATAACTCAACATATTAAATTTAAAAAATTACAATTAATTAACATAGGGGTTAAGATTTAAAAAATATGTTTTTTTTAATTTTAAATTTTTTTTTTAAGAGGAGTAATTTCATAAAAACGGAATGTGTCCTTCTGGCAACAAGGGAAAGGAAAAGTAAGAAATTTATGAAAAAGCTTTTTTGCATGGATTTAACCTTATAAAAGTCAGCGTGTAAGGGTGGGTTAAGTTCTTTTCCAACAAAGTGATTCGCTAACTTCTAGGCGAAAGTTTCTCGATAACATAATGAAACTTAATTTATTTGCATTCGTTCTTATAAATCAACTAAAAGTTAGACATTGTTACGTCTAAATAGTAATTCTCAACCAAAAAAATATAAGAAAGCACTATAAAAATTTGCTGGAGGCTGGTAAAAATAGGTTCCTTTTTCGCTCAATGTAGCCACAAGACACAAACACTAAATTTCATGTTTTACGCAAAGAAGTCAAAAATATTAAAAGTACTAGAGTAATGACTCACATCTGGGCACTGGCGTTACAGATTCTCACAAAAAAAAAAAAAACGAAGCAGCGATTATCAAAATATTTTTTATTGATTATTTATTATAACAAATTTTCACTTTTAAAAATTTTTAAAATTATAATGGGATCGCAAGCTTATGCTTTTTTGCACTTAAAGTAAAGAACAGAGTGTATACTACAGGTTAAATTACTTGATAGGTCACAATAACTATTACTGTGGAAATTATTGAGAGATGACCAGTTTGTTGCCTGTACTATACTATGTATATGTTACAGAGGGATAAATAAGACCTCATAAAAATACTTACTCCGAAGCGGTATCAATAGAACGGTGAGTGCGGATTTCTTGAATCAAGTACAGAAAGGTTGATCCAAGTACGGACTATTGAATTGCAAAATACTTATGAGATTTTAAGTAAAACTAATACTGCATCAATCCCAAAATGCGCTTGATTCATGTATTAGAAAGTTAATTTAATCCTGAAATTATACGTGAAATAATCCGAAAGTGAAATTATATTGATTCTAACCTAAAACATTTATTCCTCTACTTTAAAATTTTATGTAAATATTTAACCCACTTTGTATCGCCGTTGGGTGTTCGCAACACCATCTTTGAATGCATACAAAACTGGTTTTAACACTTCGATTTGAATGATTTTTATCGTTTAGTTTACGGGCTTTACTATTACGCTCTGACTTTAATAAAATTCCTCCGTTGTTTCATTAAGCTTTAAAAACAGTCCAAAAAAATTATTTTTCAAAAACGACGTAATATATATTAAAACAAAAAAAAAATTTGTTTCGCTCTTTAATTTAGATAGTAAAAGTTTTGAAAAACGTTTATCAAAAAATCATAAATGAAAATATATTCCAATTAATTCAGAGTAATCTTCCAAAAATCACTGTTGCGAAAACGCAACGATGGCTAAGTGCATGCAAACCCCTTTTTCCTTTATTTTTTTTAAGCTCGTTCTTTATTCGAGAGAACTTTTCTCATTTTATTGCATTTTTTTTTATTTCTTGAATAAAACTGCAATATTGCCGTGTTTTTGCTTGATTTTGCATTTATATGGCTGCTGTGCTCTATTTTTTTTTTTTTTTTGTTTTGTTTGTATTTACCAGAAGAACATATTGCAAATTACCAAAAAGAATTTGTACCGTTTCATGCACTCAAAAGAAAAATAAATCCATCCATACTCAAATCAATCCGAAGCGGATTTTCTTAAATCAAAAACATAAAGATTGATTCAAGCATGGATTTTCAATCGCAAAATTCTTAAATTATACATATTCAATCCCGATTTCGTACTTGAAATTTTGGAAAATAAGATTGATTTAAGTAAAACTAAGATAGAATTAATCTCAAAATGCACTTGATTCTAGAATTATAAAAATGTTTAAATCCTAATTCGTACTTAAAAAAACCAAAACCGAAATTACAAAGAAAAAATTATTATGATTGATAATTTACCCGTATTACATCTTACAGAATTATAAAACATTAACATCATGCCCGATATGGTTTTAACTTTAGAAATATTGTGTACATATTTAACCAAAAATATAAACTAAAAGAGAAGCAAGAGTTCAAATATACTTTTTAATGCTTCGTGGTACACATGAGTCTGGCCAGACCTTTTTCAATGTGTATAGAAAATCAAAACATGCGTAAGCGACAGGGTTAAACACAACGAAAAGTTTAATATTTTTGTGTGTTATTCGTACTTGAATTTTTTTTGTACGACTCATACTTAAAGTAATCATAAAAAACTTCATTTATTCCGAGTGATTTATCCCGAGTGTTTTTAATAAGTTGCATCATTTATTTTGTGTTTGACTACAGCCCGATTTGAGGGAAAAATTATTAAGCATTCCATGGCAAAAGTCAATTAAGGTGGCATGTGGTGTCATGGTGGACACTATGACACTCCAAAAAGTGTGATAACGTCCACGGACACTGTGACACCTTTGAAAGTGTCATAATGTCCGTGGGCATTTTGACACTTTGCAAATGAACACACTATGACACTGGACGTTATGACATGCCTCCGTCAATGAATAAGGCTAGAACAGCAAGTGACTAGTTCTTGTTTTCAAAATTCAGAATATCTTGGCGAAAAGAGATTTGACACCATCAATGAAATAATCTCACAAACAAATACTAATTTTTATGTCCAGACAAATCTTATTTTTTTAAAGGGAGAAACAATTTTAAAAAATGGACAAAGTGTGTAGAGCTGAAGGGAGACTACGTTGATATAAACCAAATATAGCTTGGACACTAAAAGGATTTCCACGTTTTAAACTATTCTGAGATATCACTTATGCTGGTTAAAGTTACAATCATTATTTTTGATGATAAGAAAGCCAAGTGTTCACAAAAAACTTATTTCTGCTTAATTACTACGTTCGAATACTGACTTTTTTCATAAGAAAATTGGGCTGACTTTTTAATGTCGTATTCTGGAAAACACTTTAATGGAGGCAAACTGAAGTAATAAAACAAATTGCTTTATTTTCCAACTAACTTTAATAAATTAGAATTTAAGGAAAAGCCAATTTGCTAAGCTTTTACATTGTTTGTTAAGTTTTAACCTCCGTTCAAAAATGTACCCTAATAATGAGCAAAACAAATTTCGAACTACTAATTTGTATGTAACAGAAAAGTTAAGTTTTAAAATGTTCATTTATTTTTGTATTTAAATCTGGTCCCTTCAGATTTAAATGACTAATTTTCTTTTAATTAACAAAGTTCCTCATCATTTCTTCTTTCTCCACATTCTCCTAAATTCTTAGTATTATTTCTGTTTTCGTCCTTTCGCCAACACTCAGTGTTACATGTTTACAATACTGTTCTTTAATTTATGTTTATGCCGAAAGTTAAATGACATGAAAACATTAAATTGTTTGCATATAAAATGTTCTTGTATTCTAGATTTACTTTTTAAAGGAAATATTAAAGGTATTTTTTAGGACACTTGCACAAGAAAGGAAGTATTAAAGGGAATAGTTAAAAAATGTTTAGCACAAATTTAAATTGTGTTCTTTTCTGTATCTTCGCTAAGGCCAGTTTATTAATGTTTTAGATTTTAAAAAATCTCTTATTTCATCTCTTTTTCTTGTAAATAACTACGGGATATTGAAATTAAAAAATTGTGAAAAAATATATAAGTTCTGTCACCGGTATTTCGAAAATCTATATTAACTTTAAATAAATATAAAAGAAGCAGAGATTGAAGAGATTCAGAATTAAGGTAAGAGTGAATGAATATTAACATGTTCCAATTGACTCAGAAATTTTTTCGATTTTCTAATTTTCAGAAAACTATTATTTTTTGCACAACAGTGGATCGGCTTACATCGTCCTTCGATCAATTCCAGCGACTAAGTATCTTATTAACGACCCTGCTAAATGGACAAATATAGTTAAATCAATTCAATTCTGGCCCTATCCCAATAAACAATAGAACGATATGATAGCGAAAACGATATTATATTTAACGGCGTTTATAATATTATGTACTACTATTTTAAACGATATCGCTACGACAATATTTTTCTAATTTAAAAACAAACATTTGAAAAAAAAACATCAAAAATTGTTTAAACATAGAAAATTTTTTAAACAAAGATACATCCATTAAGACAATAAAGCGCATAAATTTAAAAGACTATAATATTTTTATGGAAAGCCAAGGACAAGTGTTCAGTGAAAACCGAAATAAGAAAGGTAAGATGTTATTACTAAATTTTAAAGAATAACAATTTATAGTTCAACTTTTTGATTGCAGATAAATTAGAACTTATTTTAACAAAATTTCGAACATGGATAAAAAATGTTAACTAACAAAAATGTATTACCAAGGTAAACGGAGGAAATTATCATAACAAAAAATGGAATAAAAAAATTGTTATTCGAACTGGAAACGAAAAATTTAAATATTGTAGGCCTTTTAAAACTATGAAGGAATTTTTAAAATACGATTCGGAAACAAAAGAACCATCAAAATATTGTATATTGGTACATTTTTCATATATTTTTGTTAGTTCTTAATTTATCTTACATTCTTTATTATTTCTAGGCAAATAATTTAAGAAAATTAACAGCGACTTCTAGTAGGGAATACGTTTTTAAATGTTGGAGGATCATTATGGAGCATTGCGTGGCAAAAAGATTTGTGTTGGGCAGGAACAAATCAAAAAAATCTGTTCAAGAGTTATCTTGTACTGGCGCTAAAGTTTAGATTATAGAAAAAATTTAAATAACTTCAAACATACATATGTGTACACAAACATATTTTAGATGCATTCTTAAAAAAAATATCCACATGAAATTATTGAAATTTTTGCTGAAAAGAGTAAAAAATTATTTTTGATTGCGAGCGAAAGAATTAGCAAGCAAGAAAAATATAAATTAAAATTAAATTAAATTATGTTTTTACTATTTTAAAAAATTGTTTATATTGTTTTTACTTTTATTAACATTATAATAGCAATTACCCAAATGTATATAAAAAAACGTAAAATTTTTGTTAATCAAGCTTTTATTTGCTGTTATTAATTTTTTTTCTGTAACATTAATTTATTTATTGACCTTTTTATAAATAACAAGCATTTAAACAGCTACTTCGATAGCGTCTCCTTTTCCTTCGTGGACAAATTTTTAGGCCAACGTTTATTAAAAGATACCAGTTGTAGAACTAAAAAACTAAAGAAAGAACTCAAATTTTTCGTATTTCTTTTGTTGGGTACTATTTTTGCCCCCCATTTAAGTTTCAAAAATTTCAGTGTTATACTGGCAGCCCATAATTAAGTATGAATATAAAAAAGAACCTAAATAAGTTACGATTTTCACCCCTTTAATGTACGAATATCGAAAAAGTACCAAATTTGTATTCGTATTTTTTGGTAAGTTTCAAATGTGGTATTAACTTTGTTTCGATGATTATTGGTTCAAAAGATAGATGGGGCTTAAAAAAAGTACCAAAATCCAGGTTTAACCCGTTTACTCCCTAATAGGGCCGAATTGCAAAAAAGTACCAGACACCTGTCCGCTTATTTTTCTAAAGAACAACGATACGTATTACATTTTTTTGTATCTCTTTTAGTTTTGGAGACATGAGGTTACCGAATTTTCGCTAGCCCCTAAACATTAGAATTTCCAAAAATCCCGTCTTACAGGCAATTCAGATGGAGGCTTTTACGAAGTCGCTTTGTCGACGTCTCTTTTGGCTTAATGGCGAGCGGTGTAGAAAAGAAAGAGGGGTAAACAAAATGACTCGTTTTGTGTTTTTCATGTCCTTTTTTATATTTCTCTTTTAACTTTTTCTTGTTACGTTTTATTCTTTTTCTTACTTTGAAGTGGTTGGTTGAAAATACAGTGAGTCCTCGTTTATAGATAATAGACGGGACCGGACTCACTACACACATATCACTACAACCGGACGGACGTGTGTTTGTTGAGCTCCTATTGTAAGGTTGAAAACCAAGTGAAGGTGCCTTAGTTTTTACACTAAAATTTTTGTAAACAAAAATAAGAAAGGAAAGAAAAAGAACACTTATACTTGCTTGATGGATTGTATGTGAAACAGCGTAAATAAATCAAAATCAAAGTTAAACAAAATTTAATTTAAAATATAAATAAGTCACTCAAATGACATAAAAGGGACAACTATAAACAACTAAAGATAAATTAAAATATAAATTGAAAACAACACCAGCTGTTTCACTTATGCAAATACTGGTTATTTAAAAAAGTGCTGCCTAGTAAAAATTACAGTTTAAAAGTCACTGAAATACATACAGAAATATAAAACTTTGTAATTAAATTAAGAACGTGGATAAAACTAACTAAGTCTTTTAACAAAGTGGTTCAATATGGAAAAAACCTTAATCAGTAAATCTTACAGTCAATCACCTTTATCGAAAAGGCCCAGAGGACCAACCGCTGACTCCCCCACTGAGAATGAAGCAAAAACACCTCGTTTATCCAATGGTGATAAAAGTTTTCTCGTTGCACTTATTCAAGAAAGCGAAACATTAACAGCCCAACTTATTAAAAACTCCATAATGGATAGCGAGAAACAACACTTTGATTATATAAAAGAACTTATAACAGAAAGTGAACAAAGAATTCGTTCGGTAGTTGAAACTGAATTCCAAAGCATCAAAAAAATACTAAGCAATGTTACTGAGCGAGTTACAAATCTCGAAAAAAAGTGTTCTCAAATTGAACAGATGCAAATTGAAATTTCTGATTTGAAGAAAAAGATACAAACACATGAAAATTCTGCAGTGGCTACTAGCATCAGAATTTTTTTTTTTTTTTTTTTTTTTTTTTTTTTCAATTCAATTCATTTATTATTATAATTTGTTTACATTTAAAAAATCTTAATCTATCCCCGCGAAGCCATTCGGCTTGTCTGCAGGAATTGTAATAAGGTATTTAAATAAAACATTAAAATAATACAAAAATAGATAATGGGTATAAATATAAAGTATATAGTTTAGTTATTAAATGTTTCCTTGTGTGCTAATAAGATATTCCTTTAAGTAAGTTTTTCTTCTGTATGGATTGGTAATATTTAATATTTGTGTTGGTATGCTGTTGAAAATATTAGGAAGCGCTGTTTTGAACGAGTTTTTGCCATATTTGTTTTGATGACGTTCTACATGATACCGTCCATCTGCTCGTTGCCTAGTGTTGTAAGCGTGGCTTATTGGCTTTAAGTATCTACGATCGTTATAGAACTCGTTGATAAGTGTATAGCGGTAAATACTTTTGACATTTAATATGTTAAGGTTGGTTGCAATGTTGTTTGCGTTAGTGTTGTTTCCGTTATTATTATATCGTGAATTGACGTTGGTGTTTGCATTGTTTAATGTATGCATGGTATTGCCAGCGTTTCTGTTGCGGTTGACTGTATTGGTGCTTGTGTTATTTGCGTTCTGTAGTATATATCGAGAGTTGTTGGTGTATGTGTTGGTTGTATTGGTGTTTATAATATTTCGATTGATTTGCGTGCTGTTATTTATATGCGTATTGTTGTTGAAATGTATGTTGTTGCTAGTATGTATGTTGCTATTGGCGTTATTATTTAAGATGTTGTAGGTGCGTGTGTTGTTATTTCTATAGTTGTTTGGATTGCTAATCGACATATTTTCAGTTGTGTTATATGTGTTGTTTACGTGGATATTATTGTTATTCATGTTGTTGTTATTATGAATGTTATTGTTGACGTGAGTGTTGTTATTTGTACGTGAGTTATTGTTTTGATCGTTGTTTACTTGTGAGTTGTTGTTGTGGTGGTTCATGCATGTGATGTTGTTTAAATGTGGGTTGTTGTTACCTTGGGTGTTGTTAGCGAGTGTATTGTTGACTACGGTTGTATTGTTGTTTTCGTTTTGGTTGTCTGTTATGTTTGTGTATAATATATTTTGAGTGTTGTAGTTAATTGTATGGTTGCCGGTGTCCGTATTGTTGGTATTTAAGTTTCTGTTGCTGTTACTTGCATTTTCAAGAGGAAAATTGTTGTACGACATATTTTGTGTGTTGCTCGTGTTAGTATAAACTGATTCTAGTAGTTGTTGTTGTTGGTTGTGGTGCTTGTTTTTCACTAGTATTTTGAGTATTTGGTTTTGTGTTTGTTGTAGGGATCTGCAATATGTTGCATTTCCCCATGCAGTAATTCCATGTCTGATATAAGATTCTGCTAGTGAAAAGTATGCCTGTTTGAGAACATCAAACGTTGAGCAATTACTAAGATGATACAAACTGTAGGCTGATTTACGCAGTTTCTTTGAGAGATATTGAACGTGGGAGAGCCATTTAAAGTTATCATCAACGTATACTCCTAGATATTTATATGTTTTAACCAATTCTATTGTGGTAGTGCAAGTATCAGTGTAGCTATTGTTGTGAAGACACTGGTAATCATGAAAAATAATGTTTTTATCTATTGAATTGAGATGGGGTGGTTTAATGTGCATAACCTTTGTTTTTGCGGCATTTATAACAAGTCCATTATCATGGCACCATTTTGTGATTTGGTTTAGTTGATTTTGCATATTGACGTAAGCGATATCAATATTTTTGTTGGATACTATTATGGCTGTATCATCAGCGTAAGCAAACGCAGAACATTCTTCGAGGACTTTTAACATCTCATTGGCATATATGAGATACAAAATTGGCCCAAGTTTTGAACCTCGGGGAACACCACTATTTGTATTAGTTTCATCACTAAGTGTCTGACATATTTTAACTCGGAAGGTTCTAAGATTTAAATAATCTTTAAACCAGTCCAAGCATCTTCCTCTAACGCCGTTTCGTTCTAGCATTCTTAATAAATTCGTATGCGAAAGAGTATCGAAAGCTTTACTGAAATCGATGAAAAGAGCCAAGCAGTGTAAATTTTCACCTAAGCAAGTATTAATGTGGTGTGAAAAATCACCTAATAATTTATTAATGTTTCTGCCTTTTTGAAAGCCATACTGGTTAGGATCAATAATTTTAAATTTTGTTAGAAATTCATTTAACCTTGTTACTACTATCTCTTCCAGTACTTTCTCAATCACTGGTAATATCGCAATAGGTCTGTAATTATTAATGTCGTTTTTGGTTCCACTTTTATAAATTGGACGTATTAATGAAGTTTTTAACATATTTGGTATGTTACTGTTTGTTATACTTGAGTTTATGAAGGTTGTTATTACAGGTGTTAGAATAGAAGCGTTATATTTTAGATCTTTTGGCCTTATTCCATCAGCTCCAGCTCCTTTTTGTGTTTTTAGGTGTATTAAAACGTTAAATACCTCATCTTCAGTTGCGGGAGGTAAGAACATGGAGTTCTGAATGGTCGTTGGCCTTTTCAGACATGTTTTAATATTACACTTATGTAAAATTTTGCTCACGTTTTCATTAAAATTTGTTGCAAACTTGTTTGCGATATTTTTTACGTTATCATTCTTAAAGGAGTTAAGTAATGCAGCGTCAATATTTGATTTTTTTCTACCGGTTATTTCATTTACCAATTGCCATGTTGCTCTTATATTGTTTGCGTTTTCTTGGAATTTTCTTTTAAAATAATAGTTTTTTGCATTGAATATTTTTTTATTTAGGCAGTTTCGAAATTTTTTATAATTATTTTCGAAATTTTTGTTATTTTTATTATTTAGCCATTTGATATAAAGTTTATCCCGAATTTCACAATATTCTATTAATTCCGCACTCATCCACGGATTCACTTTTCTACGTTTTCTTTTGTCACTGTTATTATACTGTTGTTTGGATTTTTCATAAATGTTCTTAAATGTTTCATAAATTTTGTTAAAGATTTCATTAGTGTTCAAATTTCTATTTACTAATTCAATCCAGTTAATTGCTCTAATATATTTGTTAACTTTAAAACTATTTAAATTGGCGCCCTGTAAAGGTTGGTTTTGCGTTCCCTGCTTTATTTTGTTTTTTACTTGTTCTTCTTGGACACAACAAAAAAGTGTATAATGATCCGATATGTTTGTTCTGATTACCGCAGCATATGTTTGTGTGTTTGGTTTGTTGTTTCTTATATGTAAGTGATCAATGCAAGAGCTTGTTTTCTTTGTTATGTCTTCTCTTGTTATCTCTTTAATTGTACACTGCAATCCGTTTGATGAGATCATTTCCATGTATTTTGTTGTTGTAATATTTTTGTTGAGAATATTAATATTTATGTCACCAACAATAACTAAGTTTTTTTTATTCTTTATTGTGTTTATTGTTTTGTCAAGCTCTATTATGAACTCATTTACGTTAGTTTTTGGCGGTCGGTAAATTGTAAACAGAGAAAAATTGTTGTTGTTATTTGTAATGTTTACTTGAATAGCCTCAAAGGAGTTTGTGTTTATGTTTATATTGGTATGCTGTATATTTCTGGTGTACCCCAAACGGAAGATGAAAACCTTTTAGGTATATTAGATAATATTTGCCTCAATTTAAAAATTCGTTCTCCAAAATTTGATAATATATATAGACTGCAAAAAATCTACAAAAATCACAAACCATATACTCCCAGTGATGAAGTCATAGTAGCAAAACTGCAATCTCCTTTTGATAAAAACTTCCTACTGAAGTCAATTGCGAAATATAGGCGTGATAATAAAACTACATTGACTTTAAACCATTTGGGAATGCAAAGTGATCGCCCAATATAAGTAAATGAACATTTAACACCTCATAATCACAAAATATTTATTGCTGCTTGGACCATGAAAAGGCTTGTATATATCAGAAAATTTAATACTGATGACCCAATCCTTATAGAGTCTATGGATACATTAGATCAGCTTTTTCGAGATTAAAAGTATAACATCTTATTTTACATGTATTTTGTTTTTTGTTTTAAACCTTTTATCAGGTCATATCATTACTATTTTTATATTATTTAATAAAAGATATATTTTTAAAATTTATTGCGTTGCACTAATAAACCTAAATGACGAACTCTTTAATTGACCATATTGGTTCCAGAGAAGGCAACTATAACATGATTCGAATACTAACTAAACAATTTTCTGCACTAAATATATGCCACATTAATGCTCAAAGTTTATATCGTAAAATTGATGAATTTCGCTTTCTATTTGAAGACTCTGACATGGATGTCATATGTGTCTCGGAAACATGGTTTACTGCAGCACATAACGACAAGCTAGTTGATTTACGTGGATATAATATTTTTCGATGTGACCGTGATGGCAAGGCAGGTGGTGTTGCAATCTACATAAAGGATAACGTTTCTAGCAAAATTGTTCAGACATTCAAAGCTGAAAATGATGTGGAATATATTTTTATAGAACTGAAATCAAAAAATGAAAAATTGCTACTTGGATGTGTGTACAGACCAGATAAAAATATTAAATTGGATTCTCTTATAACTGCACTAGAATTTCTGTCTGTATCTTATTCTAATATAATTTAATCAGGTGATTTCAATGGCAACTTATTAACACATTCTGGCTCTTATCTTTGTTCCGTCATGACTTTATTTAATTTATTTGCTGTAAATAATTCCAGACCCACACACTATACCACATCTAATACTACCCTGCTGGATCTTTTTTTGTTAATAACAAATGTAATGTTATGCATTATGAGCAACTAGCAGTACCAGTTTTCTCTAAACATGATCTTATATTCATGTCTTATAATTTTAATGTTACTAAATACCACCAAAAATTCTCCTTCCGAGACTATAAAAACATAAACATGTCATCACTACAAGAAGACCTTAATAATACCTCTTGGAATTATATTTACTATATTCCAACTGTCAATGACCAAGTTAATTTCCTTAATAACACTATTCTTCATTTATTTAACAAACATGTTCCGCTTAAAACAAAAGAAGTAAAATGCAGAGCAAGACCATGGTTTTCCTCTGAAATAAAACTGTTAATAGAACGTCGTGATAACTTGTACCATAGATGGAAACGCTTCAGAACCAGTGCCTCACTTCAAGATTTTCGTTCAGCTAGAAAGGCAGTTGTTTCCAAAATCAGGCATGATAAAAGAATATACTATGGGAATAAATTCTACACAGCAATTGATACAAAGCATACATGGAAGCAAATAAAGGACATTGGCATTCTTGGAAAGCAGTTTCGCACTAATGGTGCGTTAACATTTTACAACCTCCGGTACAACCCAATTTCTATGATCGGATTTCTCTTGTTGATCCATAAAACCCTGAAAATCTATTTTACTTTCAATGCTTCAGCTTAACAGACATAGCTGAGGGTTTCCGTGCTGTTACATCTAACGCAGTTGGTCTAGACGATATACATCCACGGTTTATAAAACTAATTTTACCATGGATAATTCGTTATGTCAATCACCTTTTTAATACAATTGTTACTACAAGCACATTCCCAGCTGAATGGAAGTATGCCAAAGTTATTCCAGTACCTAAAGCTGATAAAGAATACCGGCCCATTTCTATCCTTCCTTATCTCTCTAAGGTTTTTGAACGCCTTTTGCACAAGCAAATTACTAAATACATTTATGAAAAAACTCTTCTAACTGATAGACAGTCTGGATTTAGATCAAAACATAGCTGCACAACAGCTCTTACTGAAGTAATCGAAAATATACGTAGTAATTTGGATGATAGTCAAATAACTTTCCTGGTTTTGCTAGATCATTCAAAGGCTTTTGACACAGTTGACCACCAAATGCTTATAATCAAACTTAAAAGAATGTTTTACTTTTCTTCACCTGCTTCTAAATTAATATCATCATACCTGTCTAACAGGCTTCAATCGGTTGCTAATAATGGAGCAGTTTCTGACCCACTAATACTTTCGAGAGGTGTCCCACAAGGCTCCATACTTGGTCCACTTCTATATTCACTATATGCTAACGATTTACCCGGACAAATTCAGCACACTCGTATACGGATGTATGCAGATGATGTTCAGCTATATCTAAGTTATCCAAAAACATCAGTTCGGCATAAAGTCAATGAGCTTAACAACGACTTAAAAAGAATCCTCAATTGGGCATCAGCTAATGGTTTGCGACTTAATCCCAAAAAGTCTAAGTGTTTAATAATTTGTAAGAGGTCTTTTATGATCAGTGATGAAATAAATATATATCTTGGAGACTCTAAAATCGAATTGGTTAAGTCTGTCAGAAATCTAGGGATTATTTTTAATACCTCGCTCACCTGGACTGATCACATTAACCAAGCTTGTGGAAGAACATATGGTATGCTAAGAAGTCTATGGTCTAGTCATCACTTTACACCAAATAAGATAAGAATGTTGTTAGCTAAAACATACTTAATACCTACACTCCTTTACTCATCGGAAATATTTGCAAGCTGTAGCAGTAATGACAAGAGGAAAATGAATACAACATTTAATAACATAACTCGCTATATATTTGGTATAAAAAGATTTGAGAGTGTGTCCTTGTACACTAAACGTATCTTTGGTATCTCTTTTGATGATTACTTGAAGCTAAAAAATCTTGTTTTGTTACACAAAATTATAACAACTAGAGAGCCCAGCTACTTGTATGAAAAACTAACATTTACTTCTTCACCCAGAAATAATTCAATCAGAACTTTTAAGTATCGAGATGCAGCATTTTCTCATAAATTTTTATTTTCACAATTTATCTCTGGAACCATCTTCCCACAAACAAACAATTCACTAGCAACGCAATAAAGTTTAAAAAATTACTAATGGAATACTGCCTTTAGAATGTTTATAATGTAACTGCTAAAATTTAGTATATTTATTATTATTAATGCTAAAATTATGAATGTTCAATTTGTTTTAAATGTTTGATCTTCTAATATGTATTTAGGTTTAAGTCCAAACTTTGTGTAAAATTTTCATTAATATTTAATAACTAATCGGATTCTAATACTGTAATGTATAAGATACTGTATCTTGTTGTACTAGAAAGGCACCAAATACCGGCAGCATTCTTAATTATTAATTTTTTTTGATGTGTTTCATATTTTATATAAATATGTAATGTATTATTATGTAAACATGGGGAAAAAAGTAATGTGTTCCAGTACGTTGGGAAGTTCTATTTCTTCGTTTATTTAAATTTGTTTTGGTTGTTCAAAAGTAAACAAAAAAAATAATTTGTGTATAATTTCGGATAACAGAGGTGAAAAAAAAATTATTTTCCAGTTAATTGATGCTGCCGGTTAATCAAATGACAGATAATCAAGGTCATACTGTAAATAAAAAAAGACATGCAACCAAAAATCACCGTATGAACGCAAAGGGATTTAGGAAGTTGCTTTAAAAGGGATTAAAGATAAAACGACGTCGTTAAAGCCCTCATGTGAATTGAGTGTTAGTGGATCGATTTGGGGAGTGATTAATCTCTGGTCCGAATTTCAAGATTTTAGCTTCAGGCGTTTAGGCTGTGAGATATAGATAACTATATTTCACATATAAAAATTAAAACTGTTTTTATTTTTAAGATACAAATTTGCACCTTTTTATTATCTAAATGTCATTATCAGTACAATAAAACAATAGTTATTCAAAAAAAAATTATTTTCGTGGGAATACAAAATTGAATTTAAATGATTTTGTTATTCGTGCTTAATTTCCAATTTTTATTATTTGATAAAATTACTGAAATTTATTATTGGTGGGATAAGCTATTCCTATGCGCATTTCACTGGTTGCTTAGGCGAGATCATCAGGAAACTTTATTTGCGAAAACAATAAAGCGACTTACAACTACAATTAATGCTGGAAGAATTCCAATCAAGGAAAGGTACAATTTAGTCCGTAAAAAATATCGTTTTAGATTTGAAAACGATTATCACTTGTGATACTTTCTATTACCTATAACGTTTCGATACTGAGATGAGACAAAATTTTTCCAACAAATTTGTTATTCAAAAAAAGTTTTTTTGAAAACAATAAATGATTCAAATCTGTCTACAACTTTTGCTTTTATTCACAAAAAATAAAAAATTTTATTTAAATTAAAGAATTTCATAAAACGCCATTTACGGCTTGTTTTGCCTAAAAAAGTTACAGCAAAGCAGAATTTTCCAATTTTTAGTGCCGTTTTTAAAAATAAAATTTTCGAAACTTTACAAAAAAAAAAGAATTCTTTTTTTCCATCCGCTGCATTCAGCGTAAACGAAGTAGGTATATATCCCGCACGACAGTGTTTTCAACTAGCGCAGTGTTACCATTTAATTTAGTAACGAGAATTAGGTTGCAGTAATATACAATTTACATGCAAGAATTATTTGTGGAGGACGCTTGTGGTGGAGCTGAACTATTGATTTGCACCAAATTTTACTTTTTTTAAGTACCTATTTAAGGTATTCACAGTTGGTTACTTTCAGCAAGAAAAGTTTACACTTAATCATGGGTAAAGCTGTAACTAAATGCCAACTAACTAACACATACAAAGAACAACTGATTAATATTATCTTATAATTTATTTGAATAGCAAATCAATTTTTGCGACTAATTGATGTCACTCTAAAATTCAGACAACATTAAATACTCTGATAATTTCGTAAATAATCAACTTGCCTTATTAAAATTTGCTAATTGCGTCCATTTATTCTGCGTTCAAAAACACCCAACCAAAAATTTAAATAAACAAGAGATTTGTTTTTAGTCACCAAACTTTATTACAAAGAATTATAGGCCCTTTTTTAATTGATTTATATAAAAACTAAAATCAAAAAATTGCTTTTTTAGAATTTGTATGAATTTTTCTAAGAACAATAATTGTTGTTTTAATAGATTTACAAGCTTTTTAATTAACTACTATATTTATGGTTCAAAATGTTATCGCAATTGGTTTTCTCTAGTTATGAATTAGGATAAGATAAATAAATGATAAGGTTAAAAATTCATTTTATAGGCTTTGAAAAAATGTATGTTAACTGGCTAAAATCATACCCTAGACAGATTATAAAGTTTAAAATTAGTTTTTTAACTTCTTAACCTATATTGGTAAAATCTGGTGTTTCGTATTGGTCCAAATTTTTCTAATCTTTATTAACGACGTGACTGAATTGAATTAACTTCATATATACACTCATAAACTTATTACAGTAACTTTTTGTGGGTTATTAAAATCGTTTTCCGTACTGTAAAATTAAAAAAAAAAGTTTAGTTATTTTACGAATAATTTTATTTTTTAACATTTATGTTGGTTATTTAAAAAACAAACTACCAAAAAATAATGTTTCTAATTATTTTTTTGATTTTTGTCGGATAAAATATATTTTTTAAATCAAAAAGGAATATAAATTTTTGGGAATACAAATTTTTTAAAAATAAAAACTATTAAATTTTAAGGAATATGCTGTTTAATAAATAAAAAATTTAAAAATTAATGTACAAATCATTTGTTTTAAATGAAATGTAAATAATCCGTTTTTTAAATGAATTTTAAGTTGTTTAAAATGAATTTTCGTTTAAATTTAGCTACATAATATTTTGAGTGTCCTAATCTTCACTGATGATTTAACAATATTGTTTCCGTTAAGAAAAAGCTATTAAGATTACATTAACCTTTTAAGTGGCTTAGATAACTTTTTGAATTGGTGTTAACAAAACCAAAAGAAAACACTTTCTTTCCCTAGCATTTTAAATAACTATAAATTTGATGAGAGAATCAGGTAAGTGGTCTCAATTATGAATCTTAGCATCTTTTAAGATGTAATATTGAACTTAGTTCACCACATAATTATAATGATCAACAGAGCTCTTTGCGTTTTATTAAACGACTAGCTGACCCGGTCCGCGTTGCTGGCCCTAAGCAAACATTAGTGTTGTATTACCAGATGATTAATATTGAGCTTTAAACGAAATTTACGGCCTTTAAATAAAAATCCATGGAATACCTATCATAAAGTTTTTTTACAAAATACCTTACATATGGTGTAGATATGGGCTCAATCAAAAAAGAAACGCATGTATTTAAGGCAAATTTGAATTTATATTTTTTTTTATTACTTCATCTTAAGGCCAGCGTATAGACAATGTTTTTTGTTTTTTTTTTTATTTGGTGTAAAGAGCCGTTTTCTGATATAAGGTAAATCGAAAAAAGCGGGCGGGGCAAAATTTTCTTTCCGTAAAAACCTAAGTTGGACCATGGCGATCATTTTAAAGAAAAAATCGGTCAAGCCATTCTCAAATTATGCGCTTAATAGAAAAAGTGGGCGTAAAAGTAGGCGTGGTAATTTTGTCTATCGATGAAAACGTAAAATGGATTAATACGAACAGTTAAAAGAAAAATAAGTCAAATCGATGGAGCAGTTTTTTGATTTTTGGTAAATCGAAAAAAGTGGGCGGGGAAAAATTTTCTTTCCATAAAAACCTAAGTTGGACCATGGCGATAATTTTTAAGAAAAAATCGTCCAAATCGGTCAAGCCGTTCTCAAATTATGCGCCTAATAAAAAAAGTGGGCGTGGTAATTTTTTCTTTCGAAGAAAACGTAAAATGGATTAATACGAACAGTTAAAAGAAAAATTTGTCAAATCAATGGAGCACGTTTTTGATTTTAGGTAAATTATTAATGTTATTAATGTGATAATTGTGATAATTGAATCAATTATTTTTTTTTTTTTTTTTTTGTTGAAAGAAAATTAAAAATATAATTTTGATTTAATTAACATTTCAGTTGTTTTGAAATAATTTTTAATTAAATAGCAAGAAATCTTTATTGATGTTTTCTATTAAAATATCATAATTTCAACCTGTAGAATTGTAGTGTAGAATTGTCATACCAACGCAATATTTAATTAAATCAATTAACACAATGTTTGAAACGCAAAGTTTTTTCGTAATTTTTTAATTAATAAAAAAAATATCACTTCTTAAAAAAAAATTCACAATTTTAAATTTTAACAATTAAGTAATTAATATAATCATTTTTTGTACCAGGTGCACTATCAACAAATTATTTGCAAGATTCTATGAATTTCGTGATAAGAGACAATTTTTAATCTTTTCTGAGAAAGATATGACAACCTCTTCTCATATGTAAGACCCCTTTCACACTCGCCAAGTTACTTGCGCAAGTCTCTTGCGCAACTCTTGGTTTGTAGACGTCAGCGGTAATTTCGGGGTAAGGAAAAAAATATTTAGTACCGACTTTGTTGTACTCGGCAAGTTACTTGCGCAACTAACTTGCCGAGTCTAAGAGGGGTCTAAGAAGATTATCCTTAATGTGTTTCCCGACACTGACAGGTTTCAGAGTTATGCTTAATATCCCATTTGTATTTTACTCAATAAGAGTCTTTTTTTACGTAGTTTATCATTTAACATTCCATGAGGTACAGAACGATACTACAAACTTTCGCTAAGAATATAAAACTAATTTTGTATACATAAGTTAAGAACTCATTGTATAAGGATAAATAAAATAAATAAATACATAAATTAAATTAATTTTGCTCTCGTGCGCATTTTAAAATTGTTTATATAAAAAAATAGTTGAGTTAACACCAACTCGTTTGTTATTAAATTCGTAGTCCGTTAAAGTTTGCCAGAAGCCTGATTTTCCATCAAAAATTTTTTAAATTAGGAAAGAACAAATGAAATGTCATAATAAAGTTTTTACCTTGAATTTATTAAAAACAACCACGTATTTTTTTTTTCTTCGTTAATGGTAACCTTCCAAAAGTTAAATTTAATTATATTGAAACAAAAAAATATATGAAATTTTACCAATTTTCTAAGCTAAAAAAAATATTTTATCCTTAACCATTATGTATTATTCCCTTACCTTTTTTGTCCCTTCTTTCTTATTAACAAATCAATGGCATACCAAGAATTGACACCTTAAATTAAATAAAGATTTACTGCAGAATATTTTGAAAGTCTGCCTGCCCAGGGTTTGCAATAACGGTCCAGCATTGGAATATCCAGTGATTGGCTTTAATATATTATAAATACCATAATAATAATCGAATCTTTTAGGAATCAGCTTCAAAAGCAACAATAACCGCATATGAGCTAGTTTTTTGATAATAATTGATACTCTCGTTGTAAAAAAAATATACCTCAAAAAAAATTTTTAATAAAATTTTCTGGTTCCTTTTTAATCATACATATGTGAAGCCGTTTTCAATTGCTCAAGCGATAAATCAATTTTTAGTCATCAAAAGTGGTCTGAAAAGACTAAATTAGGTCATTGTTACAAAAAACGATCACGCATATTTAAGCTGGGAATACACATATACATACATATAAGATGTTTCAATATATATTACATTTACTGGAAAAACTACGTCATATGTACATTAGACCGACTCAAAAAAAAAGTTGTTGATGTACCGCCATTGAAACTTACTTTGACATGTTCTATAAAGATTGCCAAAATATTTTGGCTCTAGCATGGATTGGTATTGTATAATTTGAAACTAGGCACTATGTTTTACTAAATTTTCGTTCGGCTAAAATCAGTGTTAGATATCTTTCAGTTTCTGTGACATCCACACGTAGAAAAAAATATGGTTGGAGGAAACCATACTCTAAGAGCAACATACAATGGTTGGATTTTAACAATGTTTATGTTCGCAGGTTACCCTATTTTGTTTTAATATGACCATAGTATGGTTAAAATCAACAAAAAATTTCCCGAAATATCCCATAATATGGCCAAAATTAACCATATTTTGGTCAATATTAACCAATAATATTTTGTATGAATGGTCAACATTTCCCAGAATTTTCACAAAAGTAACCATATGATGGTCAGAATTAACAATAAAATGGGCAATGTTAATGATATTATGGTTACTTATTTCATTTTAATTTGTTCGTTACCAATTTTTCTGTTCTAATAGTTTATTCTACGTAAATTTAAGTATTTTAATCAAACATTAAAATAAATTAATGAGAATTTTTAGCAAACCAAGTAAAATGCAAATGACCAGAATGTTGTTGCTTTCTAATCAGATAATTTTATTCATAAAAAATAGTTCAGGTTAATAACAGGTTTATTAAACAGATTTCCATAGGAAATTCTTAATCAATAATCAATAATATTTTGTATGAATATGGGGAACAATGTTTTAAAATATTAAAATTTCGACCATATTTTTGTTATTTATTACTAACCATAATATGTTTGGAGGCAACCATAACATGGTTAAAGGTTTTAGATAGATGAATTTAACCATAGAATGGTTGCCGTGATAATAATTTGGTTAAGGTAACCATAATATGTTTATGTGTATAGCTTGTGTTTTATTTTATTAAAATATTATATTGTTGTATTCAACCATATTTAAAGTTTCATGGGAGGCAAACACATTAATGTTAAGTAGAATCAAAATATTATCAATCGTGAAAAAAGTATTGATAAAAACAAAAAAAGTTTAATTTTCGTACTTTCTTATGAATGATTTTGAGTGTGTTACTTAAATGACAAAAGATCTCAGTAGATTTGGTATCTAATTCCAGATTCTAAGACTTTGTAGCTTTCTCGGATGTCTAACATCCTAAATAATATGCAAAAAGCATTCATCTATTGACATGCTTGGACCTTTACTACCCATCATGGTACAATTAATAAGGTAACCCCAGCTGCCCAGCTATCTTGGTTTTTCTATGCGTTGATCAGAATATGCCCGTGAGGAAACCAAAAATCTCAATAATCATAATATGTGTTATTTTTGTTGTAGAATTAGGGTATACGACAGTTTGCGTTTTTTTATAATTCTTATTTAAGTTTCATTAAGAGTATTAGATTTTATTGTTACGAGTTTTTATTCATGTTCGTATATCAATTTAAAAAAAAGTGTTTTTTGAACAAAAATAAATGTGTCTTTAGTTTTTAAAATTAAAAAAGCCTCGAATTTCGATTATTTCGGTATTGCAAACCCTATGCCTGCCATTTAAAAGTGGTTATGCTTAACTGGTATCGTTATTGACAATGCCAGGAAAATCTTTAGGTGAATAGCAAATGCCTTACACCAGTTGCACTAATGATGTTATATTTCCTGTCGTCTTTTATCATCTATATAATTTTAATTTAACTTTCACAATGAATCAGCAGGCTGTTCGTTCATTTAATATTATTCCACTCTCTGTAAATATTCTGGCAGGAGAACACATCACAGCAGGTGAAGTTTATGTGAAAACGAAGAATAAATAACGTCGAGTAAATCAGTTGGTTATGGGTAACAATGAGAATCATAGGTAACAGAAACACGTTTTTTGTGTTCTTAACGTATCTCAAATGTCTTTTATAAGTGAAATAGATAAATTATATCAAATGCTGCCACACAGTTATGGGAAGAGATCGCCGCAGGAAATAAATATTTATTATAATTAAAACTATATTATTATGCTAAAGATGTAGCACTTTAATAACTTAAAAATATTCATCAGGTAAGAGTAAATGAATTATAGTAATTGTTTTACTTAATTATAAAAACATTTTATTAGGTAAATGTGTTAATAATATACTTAAAAATCCTAATTAAATTTTGTTCTTTTTTTTAAGCATTTTACACCTGACTCCAACCCCATTCAACTTCATTCAATTGATAAAGTCAAGTTAAAGAATATGTTTGTCTACTTGTATATTTTTTCTTTTTGCGTTTTAATAGAATTCATTTTAACAAACGAAATCATTATCTTAATTATAACGATGCTAATAAGTGCCAATGAAGGTAAAAAAAAATATATATTGTATAAATTTCACATTCAGGATTTTTTTCTATTTTTTGTGACTTGTAACGATGATAAAATATCCAGGATGAAATTGAGTAGAATTGGGGAGGAAATTTGCACTAAGCAACAGGAAATGTTTATTAGTGGCAATTATTCAAAGTGAGTTTTTATAATTTTTTTTATTTATTTTTTTATTATTATAGAAAGGGATATAAGGATTTTTAATAGGAAAATAGGAACGATTTTGAATAAAGGGCTGCAACAAGACAACTATACAAAAATATATGCCCATGTTCTCAAAAGACAACACAAGTACTTGCCTACTCAAAACACAACTAATATCTTGTTAAAAAAAATATTTATGATCTTTAATTTTTAAGAAATGATAATCTCGAGAATTCATCGCTATGCATATTTTGCCACAAATCTCGTTTTGTCTTGTAAGTTATTAAGCATTCTGATGATATCAAAACCTAATAATTTACTCACTGACTCAAGATAAACGAAACGCTTGTATCATTGTTTAAGTAAATTTTCTTAACGGTTTCGGTATTGACAATTACGTCTATTTTGAGAGAAAACAAGCATACAAAATTCAGTGAGATTATCAAGACGCTTTTATCTATGCCCATGCAGAGCACAAAAATGGCCTATTGACGATTTGAGGATTAATGCCCTAAATTTTGCGATTTCTCCAATGGGTAGTTTTTTTTACTTATTTACAAAAGTGGTTTGTATGATTTTATAATTTTGAACTAATTCTTTTATACTTTCGTGTAATAGGTTAACAGTAATTTTTATGTGTAAGCAGTTTATAATACAAAAAATTATAAAATGATAAAAATTTAAAAAAAAATTTCAATCAGCCTAATTTTTTGTCGAAAAATCATCTACTGCGTTTAGGCTTATTTCTAGATGAATTGGAACAAAATTTTCGAATTAAGGTCCTTACCAACCCACAAGGGATTCAAGAGCATTAATCCATCCCAAAAATATTACTGTTGTATTTCTTGAAGAACGACCTAAGCCAGGTCATCAACGACGAGCGCTATAAGTGAACGATAACCAAATTCTTCTGGTATGATGGATGATATGGACATAAACGGAATGTGTATTCAGCAGGACGGTAACAAGTGCAACACTGGGCATTTTGTAAGAGTTATGTTTATGGATTTTCTTAAGTGGCTGACCTATGCAATAAGCAACAAACCACAGCAGGTCTTAAAGCAAATATTACCAATATCATCGGTTAAAATAAGCATAATTTGTTCAACTAAAGTTATGTAAAGTTGAACAGTTTGGATGCCTGCTATCGAGCAAAGCAGCGGCGACCATTTGGACGATGATATATTTCATACATAATGGAATCAACTTAGCCCCATAAACGAAAAACATTCAGTTTATTTTTACGACAAGTTTATATATCTGTGGCATTTTGATCTTAAGTCAAATTTAAAAAATAAAAAAAAAATTTGTTAGTCATACGAATTTTCATTCAAAAAACATTTTTGCTTACGTTTTTAAAATTTTGTATTATAAATGAAATTTTGCTTTATTTTATTTTTTAATTAAAAATGATTTTATCAAGAGTATTTTTTTAAATCTCTTTTGCTGTCTTATCTCGACTCAAGATGTTTTGTCAAAATGCAACAGATATGATTAACATATTAAAAATTAAGGGCTTAGTCAAAAAAAAAAATATTTTAGGTTCATAAAACTAATTTTCTATGAAAATGTGTTAAATGAACCTTTTATAAACCAAAAATATTTTTTTATTTATATGAGGGCTAGTTATGGTCCATCATCTGTTTATGAATATTTGCAGTTTGTTCACAGAAAAAAATAAAAAAATCTTTTAAATAATTAAAGAAAATTTGTTAAATTTATTTAAGATTTTTAACAATCTTTTTAATTAACAGGTTTGTAAATTGTCATATTGACAATTTGTTGTATTTGTAGAAAATTAATATGAATGTATATCATAGAAAAAATTTTAAGTGGCAAAAAATTCAAAACTGAAATAAAAAATCTTTATTTTCAATTAAAATTCTTTTAAAGAATAAACGATGCGATAAGTGTTTTGGAATTAAGTCAATCTATACGGTAAGTAAAGTTATAATTATACGATTTATAAAGAAATTTTAATGCATCTGTTATATATTCTAGTTTTACTGTTCAGGATGCCAAGATTCCATGTTGTGTTGATGTCAGAGCCTTATGGAGCATCCAGGTCTATATATGGTTTGCTTAAATAATGTTTAATGCTGTTTGTGATGTTCTGTTAAATAAATTTTACCAAGAAAAACTAATAAAATCAACTTTTAATTTCATCTTTTATTTCAATTTAGTTAGCAACCAAATATTTTGTTAATGTGACAATTTCGTAACAAAAATTTATATTTAATAGTTAACAAATATTGTAATTATTATCACATACTCGTTGTTAAAAATATTTCTTAGGTTTTAACAATTGTTATTAACAAAATAATTTTTTGTATTTACAAATTTGGTTGTTGGTGCCTTTTCAATTAAAAGTTAATTGTATTGACGAATTTGGTATTCAATATGACAATTGATTTGTCGTAATTATTTTCTGTGTTGGTTATAAATTTTAAGGGCCGATGTTGATATGGAATAAAACTCAAATTATTATTGAAATTATTGTCATTTCTTTTATTATAATAATATTGGTATGGTTCAATTATGTATGGAACAAAATATAGGCCAAATGGCCGCCGCGACCTCGGCTGCACACCTCCATCCGATGGTCCAAATTTTCGATGACGCTGAGGCATAATTGAGGTTCTATGCCGTTAATGTGCACGCCATGCTGGTTCTATTGTTTGGAGGGAATACCTGACTTTAAAATACTAACAGTAAAAAAATGTAGTGCTATTATAAAAAAAATTCATTTTGAGCGACTTTAAGGGTCAAATACCTGTTAGTGCGTCCATTTTCATAATAAGCCTGCATAACTTTAACGCCCACTTGTCGTTGACAGGATGCTGTCAAGATATTCAAACCGCTCAACATTATCTATTTCGGAATTGTTGATTTTAAAAAGAAGATCGTTGTTCGCTTGAATTCTCAACGTTTTTGTTTTGCCTCTGTATATATTTAAGCCAATTTTAAGGGACATTTCCAATAATTTAAATAACTTGGTCTGCATATCGAAATAAATGGCTGTTAGTAGACCCTCATCGGCAGCATACAACAGATCAGTTGTTTCTTGAACATTTTCTAATTTAGGCCGGATCAAGAACAGTGATGAAAAGTAAAAGTGATAGTGAACAACCTTGACGTATTACATTGGCTTAAAACTCTAGAAGTCGTTTCATCATAGCTGTTTTCTATTTTTGATATATACTATATAGTATGAACTGTTGGGAAATTTGTAAGATCGATGGAAATGGCGATAAACCTCTCCAATTGCCACTATATCTTTTGGTCCCTTTTTTGGGAGTTTTATTATAAGTTACTCCCTTGAATCCTGTATTTGTTTAAACAGACAATATAGTTTATCAGCCATAAAATTGCTACAGGACTTAATACATTCTGATGGTACACCGCCATTGCCAGAGGCTTTGCCGTTCTTGAAATACATATGTGGTCGTTTGGTTTTTGTCATTACCTCCTGGTGATATCTACTTAGTCTAAGGGCTCCGCTTATGACGAAATATTAAACCATCTATCTTAAAGTCGAATATAATGCATGAATGAATATAATTCTATTAGCAGCTTCACGTATATACTGCGATGTCATATTTATTCTTCCAAGTATGTTCCTACATTCATCATAGTCAGAACCAAATCATCATTGTCAGACCCCACTTGAGTATTTGGTTAACTTGGTAAGTATGCAGCTCAGCTGACTGTAAAAATTTCTTTCTCTATAAATTCGCTATCCTCCGTGGGACCATTAAATTATATTGCAGTAGTGTTATTGTATTTTATTTAAGTTGGAGGTAATAGTTGTTTACGACACTGCTTTCCAGTCTTTAAATGCTCTCTCTGTAAGCAGATTTTCTGTTGAAGATACCTACGCCTCTAACAATTGCGTCGTACTGATTTGGATGGATAATAAGACATCGCACACATACTTTGCTTTATTTTCATTTTAAAATGGAAAGCTTTAAATAAAAAAGCGTTACTAAAGAAAGCCTTACTTTCCTACTATATAAAACCACTTAAAATTAAAAATTGGTTAAAAATGTTTTCATCCATAAGCTCCTTCAAATAATTTTTGAACATCATCAACTTCTAATGGGGTTGAAATAGAAATTGGAAAACTAGCAATATGATTTACTCATCACGCAAGAGAAGCTTCACTATATCATACTGAGCAGGACTTAAAAAACTGCAGTCGAATCCAAAAACTGTCGAGCAAAAAACGAAAATTTGTGTACAACTTTTCGCTTTTTGAGTTGGCTTGACAGCGACTGCTTATTTTATGAATCAGAAGTAAAAGCATCAGTTTTTTCCAACGACAAAAGAAGAAGTGAAAGAAATTGCAGTTTTTCTACTTTGACTGCAGCTTTGTAAACACAGATTTATTTTCCAGGGTTTAAAAAACTGCAGTCGAAACCAAAGATCAAAAAATTAAAATGATTTGGTTTGACAACGACTGTTTTTATTTAATGAATCAGAAGGAAAAGCATCAGTTTTTTTGCCAACGACATAAGAAGAAGAGGAAGTAATATCAGTTTTTTCTACTTTGACTGCAGTTTTTGAAACACTGGTATTTTCACTGTTCACTATATAGTTTTTAACATGTACGTATAATTAATAAATATTTGTTTGAGTTCAACAATAATCATACGTCTTATTCTGTATTGACTTAATTTTTAAAAAACCGACTGAAAGAAATTTAAAGAAAAAAAATTTTAATATCACTGCTATAAACTATAATTTTAACATTAATGTTTTTAACGAGCACAACAATTTGAGAGACAAAAAAAATTTGAAAATTTCTGATAGTAAAATATTTACTAGCAAGAATTAATTAAGAAAAAATATTTTTAATAATTTTTAAATTAAAAGTATTTCAATAACATAAAATAATTATGTATTTATTTTTCTAAAATTTAAAAACAACATTCTTCTTTACTACAAATCCACTGCATATATTACAATTAATTGGTTATTAAATATCATTTATAATTTAAGTTTAAAAAAAAACATCAAAAAATTCGTATTTTTCATGTTACGTTGCCACGACTTTTGTTTTCTGCCCATTCATCTTCTGCCCAATATTCTACACTCTAATCTCAGTTGCAATAGCTAGTATATTCTCACACGTGTAATATGACCTAAGAAGGCAGTTTTGGTTCGTTTAGTAGTGGTAAATAGTTCTTGATCACACACCATTCTTCTAGAAACTATATTTAAACTATATATTTAAACTATAATAGTTTAGAATACTCTTTTTGCGAAAAAATGTCAAAGAAATTGAATTCAGGAAGAAATACTTTGGTAACTAACTTGCTAGTTTTTGGTAATTAAAAGTGGAGAGGGTATTATGCATTTGTGCTGATGTATGTAACAGAGATCAGCAATGAGTAGTGAAAAAGTGAGTAGAGCTAAATCATGACTCATAATTTATTGTACATGTACGCACTCGTATTTATTGCAATGTTATTTAAGCTCATATTCACTTAGAAGTTTAATTTGATTCATTGTACTCATACTTATTAACATTTGTAGTGGTTGATTTAGAATCTACTTAACTCAATGTGTATTTTATACGCATACACATATACATATACACTGTATAGACGAAGCGAAATGCGAGGCTGCCAGATTTGTCCCCGAAAAAGCAAATTGACGATTTTGCAATTACAGTTTACTAAAGTTGTATGTATGAAGTAGTAGCGCTTATTATGAAGTTGTGTGTTTCATCTGTTGTGTTAAAACGGTAAATGGATGAGCTAAATGAGTTGCATCAATGTGAGTATTATAAGTATTTTTATGACACTGTACATCAAACTGAGGTCATTTATGAGTATGAGTATGATGTCGACGTCGCACTCATATTATATTCTCTTGTGAGTATGAGTGCATCAGAGTAGTTTAAAATAAAATAATATAATATATAATAAAAATACATATTAAAATATTGGTCCTAGGCCCACCTTAAAGTATACCGATCGACTTGTAATCGCTTTCTGAGTCGAACTAACGGCTGGCTGTATATGTAACTTTGTGCGCAAGAGGTACAGGTCGTAATTTTGGAGACAATTTGTTAAATTTTGGGAGAGAGGTTTTAAGTGCCACAAGGAACGTAGGACCACGAGCGAAGATAGGGGGAAATTTCTGCCTCTCACAATCAATCAAACTGATTTTAATGAAATTTAAATCATAGATAGAAACATATATATATTGCCACATAAGCTGGGCAGTTTTTAAAAAATAGGACTACAAGGGGAGGAAGGGTGCCTCCCTTTCTTCCTTTCACAAACTTTCACACCAATTTTAATGAAGTTTATAAACATAGTTAAATGCATATTAAAATGGACACATAAGCATGATGTGTTTTTAAAAACTGGGCTTGACCAACGAATTTCTACTTGGTTTTTTAATAATTAGGGGAAAAATTTTAAATTTACTCGCTCGTTGCTAGTATCTGCTAGTAAAATTAATGAAAACACCTTTTATTGCATTTTAAAAGCAATAAACCTTTACATTAAATTTCTTAAAGACCATCTTTACTTATTGTGTTAAGAAAACCCATTTACCAGCACTTTAGTCATGTCTTTACATGTTAAATCCCTTAACCTATTGCTGTCATATCAAAAAATGTAATAGTGAATGATTTAAAAAAAGGAAGTACCATTGCTAGTACAACTTGTCTTCACGTAAAATCACCGAACCTACGTAGATTGTGTTAACATTAAGTATTTAAACAAGAACAAAAAAATATTCTCTAGGATGAAAAACTTTAACTTAAATGCACTTTGCAACACGGCTAGAGGAGGATAAAGAAAACCAAACCCGAACGCCTTGTAGCTATCGATAAAGCACCACAAATCAATTTGAATACAAGTCAATGGTGGTAGTTGCAATAACAAACTGACAGCCCAGAGCTCTGGAAATGAAAAAGCATTGTAAGAAAAACTTTTTTTTCTTCTTCAAGAAACAAAACAAAGAAAAACACCAAAAAAAATAGGAAAAACTAAAAAAAAAACATTAACTGCTAGTAAAAGTATGACTACAGTGTTACAGTAGCAGTTTATAACTTGTCTTCAACTACTTACTTTTGCCGTCATACAAAACTCTACTAGCACTTTAGATATTGTAGTACTACAAGTGCTACAACAGGCCACGTTCTAACGTTTCAGTCTAATATACATTTAAGCCTTGGCAATGTAATCTTCAAGGATATCAGATAAAGTATATGAACAGTGATAACTAAAAAAAAACTAAAAGCAGTTAAAGTAAAATAAAAATGATAACTAAGGATCATTGATATACTTACTACAATGCAATGTTAACGCAAAATTTACTTGCTGTCGTTAAATTTGTTTTTTTCAAAATTTCAAATCATCGAAGAAAGAAAAAAGGCAAAATCACATGATATGTAGTCGATGTTTATATATTATTGTATCTGACTTCAAATGATTGAAGTGTAACGTACTTTTTCTTTTCTAAAGCATTTGTTGTAAAATAACAACAGTTTAGACCAGTAATGCTAACTCTTCACTACTAAAAATGGAAAAATTTGTAGTAAAAATTGGTTTAAAGAAATGGCTATAAAGTGACTAAAAATTGATCAAACAAGATTTTGTAAAAAAAACGCATTAATATTTATTAAAAAAACTAACAATTTTAATTCACTATACTGAAATTGCAGACATTATTTTGTTTGTATTAATACATTGCCGAATCTTTGATACCCTCCACCTACAGTTTAACTATTTCAGGAGTGGAATCTTTATAATATCTATTTAATATTAATTTATCTTTTTAAAAAGAGACATCAGCATTAAAATTGGTTGCGATTAAATTTTTGTGCGACAATCAGAAAGTTTTATGCTTCTTTCATAGCAATTTCAACTAGCTTGAGTAAAATATAATGATTTGGAAAAGTTTAAGCCGAACTTGAATTTTTTTCAAGAGGGCAAATTCTGCAGAGTAACTTCTGGTATGAAGAAACACATACATATAATAAATAAAGTTCAATTCAGCGGTGAAATTAGTTTTAGCGTTTACAGTGAGTTTCAGAAGGCTCCTAAATGTGGGATCTATGCAACTAACGGGCATACAAACGAACATGGCTAAATCGACTTAGAATTACTCAAGGAACCAGAATATATATACTTTATGGGGTCTGAGATGAATAATAAAAAAGTTTCTCGTGGAATGACAAACTTAGTATACCCTCTTCAGAACTAATTTTGGTGGAGGTTATAAAAACTAGACATGAGAAAAATCTTTGAATAATTAAAATCTAAAACTGCACAATGCAAAAAACATACGGATTGAACAGTATTAATTAAATTGTATTGCCAACGAAGAGTAAAACCATATAGTCAGTTTGGTGATTTTAGTTACCAAGTTTTTTTATTAGCCTCCAAAAATTCAGAAAATCGGTAAAATTAACTTATTTGGACTTGGTGATATGGCTTAATATAGTAAAGAGCCCACCCAATAAATTTTGTGAAAACTTTTTGCCACAAAATAGCTTTTTCGTTCACTATTTTGGAAACAATATAATAATTTTTCACCAACCATATTTACCAAAGTTGTAGCCGCGGTAAAGCTGCACAGCTTTTTTTAAAAATATCAGTGAAATCTGAAAGTGTCTTATAACTCTAAAAAGCACATTAAGACTACTTTGTACCCAGTGTTACCATTCTAAACAAATCCTCTTTTTCCCTACACGTTGAAAAAATTTTCCTTAAAAAAATCCCTAAGCGGCTAAGTCATTAATATCTAAGAAAACACAATAGTTATAAAAATAATTTTATTCTCATTAGTAAAGCTTCAAAACCACAATAAGTAATAAAACTGAAAAAATCTTTATGTACTTTTGATTAAATTCAATGAAAAAACAAAAGCTTTTTAAAAAATAAATATGTATAGTTGTTTTGAACAAAATCTTTTAATGAAAATTTTATTTTAATTTAGGTACAAAAGCAACAGGTTGTTTTATAAAAAAATTATATGTATTTATTTTGAATAGAATTTTCTTAAGTAACTGATAAGTACATTCGAAACTGATGCAGCACCTTCCACTGTTTTGCGTAAATGATCTTATAATACAAATTAAACTTAAAGTTGGGTTGCTCAGTTTTTCCCGCTTTTTCGTGGTCTCTCTGCATCGGCATGCATTAGGTAAAGCAAACTAAGTTCGTAGCATTTTCGATAAATTTGGAAGTACAACCTCGTAATTTTTGTTGTTTTTTTTACTTCTTTTATCCAAAACTGTTCCTAAGCCATTATTCAAAATATATTAAATCACAATTTCAGAAAAATTAATTATATGCGGTTGTTATCAACTCCTACATGAGATCATTGAGGCTTAAGATAAATTATTACGACAATTATTAAAGTAAAATTAGTATGAATAGCACTCAAAATACTAAGTGCTTTTCATATAAATTTTAATACACGTTAAATTACTTGTGTTGTGAAAACAGCACAAATATATAATTAAAATTTGTACTCATCTTTTTTTTTTTTGTCCAAAACAGATTTTCTGGACATAAGATTCCATTTCTTTGAATATTTAACTGTTGCTTTTACTTCTGATTCACAAGTACACAAGTATCGGGAGTTTATCGGGAACAAAACTGGAATTTGTCAATAGATTTTTATGATATAAAATTTATTTTATTTCTAAAAGATGCAGCTTTAAGATTAAGTACTTAAACTGGGAAGTATTTGTTGATTTAAATTTCTTATGAATTTTTTGAATTAAATGCCTTATTTTAACCAAAAAAAATGGTATACAAAATAGGGAACAAAATATTACTTGTACACGAAACAAAGTACATTTTTTCGTTCGTTTTCACCATCATATTTAAATGTTTCGCAGTAAATGTTCAAAACATGGATGGGCACAAGTTCGCTTTATAAAATTTTATTAAGCTTTATAAAATTTCAAAAATCTTAAACAAATGTAAATTAAGGTTTGTAATATTTTCAATAATTCTAAAAGTTTTTCTTTGTAGTGATTTGAGTTTCGTTGGCTAAAAGTTAAGATAATTTTTAAAATCACCTGAAACATTTGTAAATCGTTGATATATTTTTGTTGCATTGTTTAAAGTACGGAGACAGTTTAACAGGCCTAGAGATGTATGTCTCCGTAAATTTTAATCTTTATTGTTTATTGATTTTATCAAGACTACTTAAAAACAACAAAAAAATCAACCCTACGTTCAAGCATATATCGTAATTAAAAATATACGATACGATAAAATTGGATATTAAATTTATAATATTATAACAGCTGTAATACCGCCTATTCTCTAAACAATCAACTTAGCGGAATAAGCTTTAATCTATACAAAACGTCTTAAAATGTTAAACTTTTCGACATGGGTAACTTCTGTTTAAACATTATTTTGTTTTTTTTTTTATATGACAATTGTGATTTATTGAACTGTTGGTTTCTAATTGAAATTTGTATATTGTTGAATTAGGCCAAGGTGAATTTATACAGGTGACATTTTCGAGTCAACTGTTTATTTTTTTTTTTTTTTTGTGAAAATTTTAATTCAAATTTAAAATTCAGTAATTTAAATAATTAAAAAAAATTACTTAAATTTTATAAACATAAATATTTAAAACCAGTTGCAATCAGCAAACAACCATCACATACATACATATTTGCATTAAACGGGAAATCCTCTTTTGCTGTTTAAGCTTTGTAAAAACACTTTTTTATTAATGACGCAAAGTGAAACAAAAACGACGCAACTTCGAAATCACAGAAATTTTAAAAAGACACAAACCAAAGCAACGCAAACCGTGGTATTGATGTGCACGGAAAGAATAATTTATTAAATATGATTTAAACCAAGAACATTTTGCATGATTCTTGTCCAAGCCAAAAACTACTTATTCTATATATATAAATATGTGTGGCTTTATTTAAGCAAAATGTTTCTTTATTTAAGAAAATTTTACTAAATAAGAACAAAATAAGTTAAATTCTTGGACGATAATCAAGCAAAATTAAGTAAATCACTATTTCTGTGTGGAACTATAACTTAAAATTTAGTGACCGACCGCTCTAAAGCCAATTAAGATAACAAATTACATGTACATAATGTATCTACTGTACTGTATATACATATAAAATAATCGACACAAATAACTCTTAAGTGGTTCCAAATAGTCGGGCTTCACCGCGCTTAATTAACATTATTGATTCAATGAATATTTGTTGTATAAATAAGCCATTTTTGAGATTTTTTTTGTTGTTGTCGATTTTTAATTATTTTTATGCGCATTAAACACTTTTTTATAGTTTCCCTAATTAAGACACCATTTAAGTAAATGAGCTAAATGTTCGAAACCAAATTGAAAACAAATTACAAATTACTATTTTCAATAAAATTTCTCGAAAATATAATTATTAAAAAAAAACTTAAGCATTTCCGATACATTAATACAAATTCTTTTTTCCAGTTAACAAAAGTTAATAAATTAGATTTTCAGAAATCAGACTTGTATTGATTTTCTTCTATTTTTATTCTTTTGCAAAGTTTTCATCTTTAAATTAACCTTAATTCTATGTTTGGCCCAATACAACACTTTAGTTGCTGAACATTTTTGAAATTCTATTACACTTTTCTGAAAAAGTTGTAAGCAAAATTATTTATGACAAAAAAAAAAGTGTTAATAATAAAAATACTTCAATATTAAAAATCAATTTAGTGCTAAAAAATGAAGTAAATGAAATGATATAAAACAAAAAGTAATATAAAATATAATATTGGCAAAACCATTCAGATACATTTTCAATTGCATGAACTTACAATACCCAAATTCATGTAAAACTCAATAAAATTTTATTATCAATGACAGACAGTATCAGACAAATAATGCAAAAGATAAGATATTATAATATTGAATTGTATTTGTATGTAAATAGAGCACAGCGTAATAGAAGCAGGGAAAAAACAGATGAATGCCAACGACAAACACTATGTAACACTTCACTAAACCAGAGAAATTCGTTTAAAAAAAAATACAAATAAAATTTTACTTGCTATGAATTTGGAAATTAAATTGAAAAAATTCAAACACACTGAGACGCACACAGAATGATAGCTTAAACAAAAAACTTGCTCATGAAACCAGTGTTCTTTCAACTACAACAAAATTTAATTTTCCAAATCACAAATTTTTTTATTTATTTGTTATTTGTACATTAAAGAAAAAATTTGAAATAAAAATAATTGTGTCTTTTCAGCAGTTCAAGTCGACTTAATAATGTTGTATATTTTTAGGCGTTAAAGCATTAAAATATTATAATATTATCATTCAATTGGTAGCATTATTTTGAAATGGTATTTTGCTTTATTACTAACGAATAGACAGAAATTCCATTTATACCTCACATTTGAAAGTCAAATTTTAAATCCAAAAACTTTCTACTGAGAATTGATTAAAGAAATTGTTTGAAAAGTATTTTAATTTAATATAATGAAAGTTAAAAATATATTTTTAAATTTTTTCTAAATAAAAAAATCTGAATTGAATTTTTGTTTAAAATAAAATAATTTAATTAACAAGGTTAAATAATTTAAATTTGTAAAATTTTTTGGGAGTTGTTTCACCGATTTCAAAAAAAAAACACAAAAAACCCCTTGGGGGTCAAATAGCACGATATTGGCGACCAATTCACTCATCCTCTACGACAAATAATGCGATTTTCGTAATTTTCTTTCAAAAAAACCATTGTTTCACTTGCTGTGTGGCAAGTTTCACCATCCCGTTAAAACCACATACTTAGTCTAAGTCTATATCATCAATTTTCTTCCACAAAAAGATTCGGATCTTCTGCAGCGATTTCCATTGACCGACGATACATCAAATTTGCATTCCCTTTATTTGTAGAAAGTGTGAACTATTTTACACTTACCGCTCTTCAGGTATTCAAAATTCTATTTTGTATCACGCCTGCATATCTAGTCCCGTCCACTTATTTTATAACTTATTCATACTTAATTTTGAAACTTTAGCTATTACCGTTATCAAGAGATACAGAAATCTATAATGTCTTTATATGGGAGAGGCCAAGCCACCTTATACACTCACATCCACTTTTTGACAAAAGCTGTATGTTTATAACCCAGCCATTCGTACCAAATTTGGAAAGTTTTTCTTTTGTTATTCCCAAGATATAAAGAATTCTTTCTTGCGTTACACCGACTTCTTTAATCCAGCCCATTTTTTTACCAAATATTTTCATTGACATCGAAGCTTTGTGTACCAAACTTGGAAACTTTTACTGCTACAATTCTTCTTATATAAAGAAATCTATTTTGTATTTGTATTGAAGGTGCGACTCCCACTTCACTTATCCCACCCACATTTTACCGGATGTTGTGTTTTTATAAACAAAATGCTTGTCCCTTATTCAGATGATTTGACTCTTGGCTTTTACCAGATAAAGAGAAATCTATTTCTTTGTATGGGAGGTGCCACGCCCACTTCTCCAACTCTTCCCATTTTTTATCGAGGTTGGTTTATTGATAACCCGCCTCTGTGTACCAAATTTGGAAAATTTTTCTTTTACCGTCCTTAAGATCAAATAATTTATTCGTGACACGACCACTTGTTTAATCTCCCCCCCCCATATTTCATCAGATGTAGTGTGTTGATAACCAAGATATTTGAACCAAAATTTAAGATTAAACTCTTACCGTCTTGCTTGAAATAAAATGCTATGATTTATTTCTGTTTTAGGCGTTATATTTTTTTAAGCGAATTTTACATTTGACTTTTGGTAAATTAATGACCGAGCATCACAAAAAACCGTAGTGATTTCTTGCACTATAAAACTAAATAATTTCAATACAAATATGTAATAAAACCACTTTTAAACGCCTAGGAAAGTGCTTTTTGAAAGGCGGCTTTATTTGTGCCCAGTGGTAAATTCTCGGCCGACCATCACAAGAGTCTTTTGATGTAATTTCTAGTTTCACGCAACTAAATTGGACCAAATATCACCACAATAGTTTCGTCACAGTTTAAGACGACTTATGTGTTTTCTATAAGTCGGCTTTATATGGAACTAATAGTAAAATATGAATCGATCATCAAGAGATTGAAAATATGATTTATTAAAAAAACAACCAAACTTTTAAATTTTAACAATCAGAGTAATCAAAATAGTCAATTTAGTGATGGGTGCGGTGCAAAAGCAATAAATTGTTTGAATGATTCTAGGAATTTGGTGATTAAAAACAAGTTTTAATTTTTCCTATGTGGTTTATTTTTTTTCTTTATTTATAGGAAAACATAAGAATTGCAAAATCTTACCTTTTCCTTAAAAATTAAATACACCTATTTTAGCTATTTTACACTGTTTCACAAAAAAGAGTGCTTAAGAGATTTCTCAAAACTTCGACAAGTGCTGCAAGCAAGAAAAAGGTAAAGAAAAAAAAATAGTAAAGAAAAGATGAAAGAAAATTTCACGAAAGATATTTTCAAAACATACCTTATCAGCCAATTGTTTACAGTACATTGCCATCCAAAACAGCAACAGAAGAGAAACATTGAAAAAGGATGCCATTTATTGTGCTACAAAAAAATGTAAGAAGAAATTTTTTTGCACGTATGTATGTACATATTTACGTCTAAGAATAGTTTTTTACCGTTTCTATCTGTGTTTTGTCGAAGACAATTTCAATTTCATTTATTTAAAAGTAGTTTTTGTCGTTGCTAAATAAGCCAAACATATTTATATAAATATTGCAACAAAAAAATATATATAAAGTCATAAAAGAAAATTGAACTTTAAGCAAGGAGCGTTAGATGTCAGGTATGTTCAACCCTCGTATACTTCATATGGCAAATATCTTAAACTTAAATTTTAGTTGAGGAAAAAACTGTTAAATCTGTTGCCTTTTGATTTAAATCTGCTCAAGGTTTATTTTGTAGTCAACAAATTTTAATTACTTCAACGGGATTTAAGACCAAAATTGCCATGTGACAGCTCTCAATTGGTAGGGACCAGCTCTAGTTCTTACCCAATAAAAAATTAATCTTCAAACAAAGCAGGTTTGTAAGGGAGAAATGTAAGAGTCTCGCTTACCATCTCGCTTACGGAAGGCATGAACTATATATGGTAAATTCCCACTTTGAAGCAATACATTTTTGACACAAGAAGCGATTTATTCAACGCATATAAAAACTTGAGAGTGTAGCTATCAGATTTCTATACTGAATATTTTGTTTTTAGTATTCTCTTGTTAAGAGTTTCTTCACTTACTTTACCGCATCTCTGTGCATAATTGTGCGCATAATTTTTAAACGTACCATTAGTGCTTCGCAAAATGTTAAACATTTTTATGGGTACACTTTATTTGAAGGGCACTTGTCACTTAAACATGAATGAGGTTAATCGGTACATTTTTGATACTTTGTAACAGGTTACTGAAATTACCTAAATGAACCCATTCAATTAATATTGCCTGCCGCAGATATTGTCCCGAGTGAACTATGTTAATATGATGGATTCCCTTCATAAAAATCATAGAACCAGATAAAATCAGCTACTACCCGCACTAAATCCAATCACCTGACTTGTTTTTTGTCAATAACCTTTCCTTTTTATTAACTGCAATTTAAACTCATTATCACAAGTTAAGTGATATATCTTGTTTTCACCAATCACAATTCGTTCCTTCTTATTATAATATTGTGTTTACCGGTCACGGGATAAATGTTTTAAAGACAATTGGCACAAATCTATCATACGGGCTTATTAGATTTGGCTACAAAAAAAATTTGTTAACCAAATGAGCATTCCTATGATAAGCAAATGAAAAAATAGAAAGTTCTCAGCCAAAATCCGGTAGATGAGGTTATACGTTGACTTAGACTTTGCGCACTCTGACAAGTGTCATTTTAGCATTGTAATTTTCTACAGTAAATGTGCTATTTTTCTTGATGCAATTTGTTTATTTTGATGATAATTGTGGAAATCATTGTGATAAAAAACGTTTTGAGCTCGATTATAAGGATTTTATCGGTTCGTTTCGTTATTCGTACCGTAGTGACAAATCGAAAAAAATTTTTCATCAAATCGCTCTCTACTGATACCATTCAAATAAATCACATTGAAAATTTAAATATTTGGGTTGTATTATTACTCTCAAGTTTGTCTGAAGGCTTACAATTTGGGCAAGGCAAAGTTGGCCGGGTCCGCTGATTTTTTATAAAATCATAGTCATTTGATTTATCAATAAATTTTAACCCAGATATGCCCATTGCTTTAGCATGATCATTTTAAAAGTTCTTTTATATTATTTTGGAAGCAAATGAGAAAAAAAGACAGTGCAATTATAGGGTTTTTTAAGATTTATTGAAAAAAGTGGTTTTTGAAGCCGTCCTATATATAGGACATTGGGCACATGCCTCATTGTGTGTGATGCAACACAAAACATTTAATATATTATCATATATCAAATTTTCGGCATCTAGGTAAGGTTTTTTGATAGCAGGCACCACATCAATGCATTGCAATGGTCCAATCGATCATGCCGCAATTCATTATTTAGGCACCCAGGTCCTTTTAAGTATCACTGATATTTATAGAAGGCTCGAACTAGTTTGTATAGTCTTGTGGAGTCGTATCTACCCATAGTTTGAAGCCATAACGAACTGGTTTACCATGAATATACTGTTTGCAACCATGTCTACCTGTGTATGGAACCATGGCTTCATCTACGCTGTGTTTCTCTTCAACATCAGCATTTTCCATAAATCTTTTATTCAAATGCGCGAAGAATGGCCTGACATTGGCGAGCTAGCAACGAATATTGGACAAAATAAACTCAAATTTATTTCTCGCTATCGCTCGGGAAAGCAGTTTACTGTTTAATTCTTTCGAGCGTTCCCAAAACATTATTCTTCTAGGCAAATCTCTGCAGAGGAACGAAATCACTCCAAGAAAGTATTTCAATTTGGGTATATTCACGCGCAAGTCTCTATTCTTTTGCGATGTGTACTATTTGAATCATCCGTAGTTTCTTTTACTAGCTCATCATAGAAAAAAATAGACAAAAAGAGAAGTAGAATTACGCGTATCTATTTCGAAACCCTCCTCATGTTTTTCAACAATAGCATCATAGATGGACAAGTCTTTCTTCACATAGTGATATTTTTTATTTTTCTTAAATTTTCTCGCGTTGTTAGAGGAGTTTTCTATAATCATAATCTAATCTCTAGAGAGGGATATTTTGTTTACAATTTCCACCTTATTTTGCATTAGCAAAGCCGGTAATTTAGTTATTTCGTCGTATGATCCATCGCCAGAATATGCATTATTGGGTGGAAATATAGTATGTAGGTTTGTTATCCACATCTAAGTCCTCATCCTCTATCAACGCCAAAGCTGCACGAAGGGAAAATCCTCTATGGAAAATACATCGCATATTATATTCCCAATGTCCTACATAAAGGTCACCAAACTTTAAGGTGTTACAACAACAAAACTAAAACACAAAAATAAAACATTCAGACATATAACAATCAAGCTACTCTTTATAAATATAAATTCAAACAAAATAGAGTATTTAATCTTTTGTAAATGTAAAAAATTTTACTTACCGTATAAACGTAGCCCCACATTCAGTCATTATGAAAATATCACAAATTAATAACTCAATAACTCAAAAATAGTAGCCAAAAATAATAGGATCGCACAATCTCTCGCGAGGTATTGATGAGTACTGAGATTGTGAACAAAAAGAACGGTGCTTTGATAATCGTGACGTATCACGTAAGCCCGAATTTTGGTGTACTATATATAGGTCATTGGGCATATTTGGGTTAATAAATGTTATTTTAAAAAAATGTTATAAAACTCAGTAATGCTCGTTGGAATTCGAGCACTTTTGTCTGTAATAGGAACTTATTCGGGAATATCAATTGCAATTATCGTTTCGATCGTAGACGAAAAGGTCGACATCGAAGTCAATAAATTGTCTTCAAAATCGATAAGATCGTCTTCGATAACGGCTGATCGATCTTCAACATGCCGCCCCCTTGCACTAGTTCAATTGTTGAGCCAGTTAATTGTCTCAAGCGCTAGCAATTTAGTTTACGAGCCACTGGGTGGAATTTGGAAACTCTTTTTGTTTGTTGTTGAACCTGTTGTTGTTTGTAGGGTTGGACAAAAGCTGTGATGGACCATTCTGTGCTTGTCTCGGGGGTCTACTTGGGACTTGACATTTACGCCTACCCTGAGAACAATGACTGCACTGTCCCGGTTGGAGAAGCGTGTGATACATATCACCACATATTTGGCATGTAACCATGGAGATACAGCTTCTTATCTGGTGAGTCCTCGAAAAGCAGTTGAAGCAGTATTTGTTAATCTGTACCAAATAAAGTCTTTGTTACTTACGGAACATTGTACAATATCGCAGTGGGTGGCAGTCAAAACAGACCACACATAGTTCAGGTTGCTGAGCTGGATCCATACCATAAAAAAGAAATAGAGGCAGATTACCAGGGCTGTGGAGTCGGAGTTGAGGTTTTTGCACCGGAATCAGAGCCGAAGTACGCGACTCTGACTACAAAATTTGTCGGCATAAAAATTTTTCTAATTCAAAATCAGAAAATGTTATAAGGGTCAGTCTACTTTACATACGAGTAGGTGCAGAATTACAGTGAAATACATTTTAAATTCCAACCATTATTTTTTTTTATTAACAATTGCTTTTCTAATGCAACAAGATATAAAATCTTATAAATAACAGCTCTAGAATCAGATGAGTTATCTGATATAATATTGGTAAAATAACATTTGTTGAAGATATACTAATCTAGTGAAATTTAACATAAATGAAGATTCATAACATTCTAAACTTGGAGAAGAATGTAGCAAAAAATAATAAAATAACAGGAAGATTATACATTTATAATTAAAAACGTCATTAACAATTTTTTGAATTTCATTGCGTTGCTGGTGAGTTGAATATTTGTAGGAAGGTGGTTCCAGAGATGTATCGTGTAAATAAAAAATTGGTTAAAAGATGCGCTGTTTTTATATGTAAAGGTGATAATGCTATTATTTCTTGCAGATGCTGCCACTTATTTTCAGTGGTGTGAACCGTTGACTATACTATAGATACATACCATCCCATATCCTCTGCCGCACGTTTGGTTAATGTGGTCAGACCATGTAAGTGTTCTTTTGAAAACAACACCCAGATTTCTAGCCGAGTTGACCAACTCAATTTTCTTTCCACCAAGATATATACTTATGCATAGGCCATTTGCCCTGGCCCAGTTATAAATCTTGTTGAGATCGTAGTTAAGATTTCCAACTTTAAGACTCACCGATGTTTTGGAGTAGACATGTTTGAGTGCTTGATAGAGTTGTGTCGGTCGTGAACGAACTCGTTCAATTGAACGGATCAGCCAGATGAACGATGAACGGCCGTTCAGTTCGGTCGGTCACTTGTTTACCGAATAACTGGTTGAAAAGAAACAACAATGCTTGTGTGGTCTATATGTGATGTCAGTAAAATATACTTGTTTCATATACTCATTGCTTTTCACATTTTCATAATACGGTTATCAAGATTCTTTGCGACCTAATTTTCAATTTGGCGACATTGCGATTTTTTGGCGGCTTATAAAATAAATGGCGATTTTGTTGGCTATTTGATAATGCTGTGTTCACAATTGGGTTTTTAAACGCGTTTAAGCAAAATGTTATTACATATGAGATGAATAAGATGACAGATGATTAAGAAAAAATCCAACAAACAAATTTATATTTCTTTAAAGTATTAAAATAGATAAAAATACTTTTTTAAAGTTATCAAAAGATTATTTTAAACATATTAATAACTGGGGTATTCACAAGGTGTAATATCATGCTATATTGTCATAATGCGCTGCGCGGCTGAGGCGAACCGCATTAGTTTTTGTTGCCGTCGCCGTTGATGGTACAGTTTTATCCGGCTAACATCCGAATTGAACCTGCGGCTAGCAATCTTTGCAACCAAACACTTGCGGCGTCAAATTAGATCGGCTTAGGACTCTGAAGTTTAGTAAACAAACAAAATAAAATTTATTTGTGGTTTGCGTCTGAAAAATGGAAAATAGTCAGAAAAGATCTAATTTAATTTATTAATTCATGGATTAGAATTAAAAATTATTTTTATTTTTGGTAAATATTTATTTTTTATATTTGTTTTAATTCAGCTGACTTAAATTCAAAATAGCACACTAAATTATGAAGGGTTGTTCACAACAATCGTATATTTTATTATTTTATTTATTATTTTTTGAATTTCAAATTACAAAATATGAATTTGTTTTTACTTTCAATATAATACTATGGCGTGCGTTGTGTTTTATTCCGTTCGGTGGGTTTGTGGAACACACAAGCTCTTATAATGTTTGTGTAGTAAATCATTAAAAAAAAATGTTTTCCTGTTTGTCATTTTGAGAACATAATAATACAAAATATTGTTTTTATCCAACTCAACAAAAGATGAGAACATTTAATTCAGTTTGGTTTTTTTTTTAAACCACAAACTTTATAGTGTTCGGTTCAGCTCATTAATTTTCATTCGTTTCTGTTGTTCGTAGCGCCTTTTTGGCTAGTAAAAACACCAAACATTTTTAACAAAAACAAAGTATACATACAAAAAGCCAGCAAAATAATTTTACACAAACAAAGCACACACTAGCTGTTCGTGTTGCGGTCGTTGGTAAAATTGTTTGTTGTTTCATTATAGAACTTTAAAAAATAATGTTTGTCTACAGTATCAATGCAATTGTTTTGCTTTTAACGAAGAGCAGAACGGTATTAAGGGTTGTGTTCGTCTACACAAACACTAAAAATAGATATAATTGCATGAAATACTTCAATAAATAAACTAAATATTTCGTTTACAGTGAATAAGTAGTTTATCTTACAAAACCTATGCTCCAAGCTCAATAAAATTGAAGATCCCATCTGCACATTCAATTTTATAACTGCCTGTTCTACAAATGCAACCCAGTTCTCCAGCCTAGTCTGGCGAAAATGTTTAAAACAGCTTAGACCTGCTTACGAACATAACACAGTCACTAATGGAAGCAGTAACCCAAACTAAATATACAAAGTAAGATGCTAAAATAAGCGTTATTATTCTTTCTTTAAACACACATAAACACACAGACGTATACATCTGTGTAGCAAAAAAAAAAAAATATGAAAACTACAAAATGTCTTAAAGGTTTTAAAAGAACAACAAAAATTTTAAAAGTAAAAATACTAACAACGGAAATATCTATGTTGACAGGCAGAACACAACATGCATCTGCACATTCAACAAAACCCGTAACAAGAAACATGTTCAATTTGCAAAAAAAAACAAAAAAAAGTATACTGAACGGAAACGGAAAAAGAAAATATTGTTTCAATTCAATTGAAGATGAAAATTGTCTGATTGGAATGTACACAAACAATATGAGTTTGGAATTTCTTTTATAGTTATTTATATACATATATATATTTATTAGTTATGAGAAAAGTCGCAATATTTACGAAACTGTTTTTATGATGAAGGCCAAAAAAATTTTATATTTAAAAAATTGTATATGGGCTACTTCAAATTTTTTGAGCACCTGCTGAAATCGACATACCATGGCTCTTATTTCGTTAAGTTTTATGAATTGAAAAAAAACGTTGTACAGGGTTTGGATGACTATACTTGAAGGATATGACGTGCAAAGTTTTACGTTGAAAAGTCCTCACCTTAAGAATTGGTGGTCATCTAAAATTCCAAAAATTAAAAAAAACGACTTGAAACTTGCAAGAGTTTTTTCATTCATTCCGTTTTCTTTGTAATAGTTTTAAGATTTCAGATCCAAACCCTTGCAAAATATAGTCACTAGACTTGGAGGATATATCCACTAAAAAAAAAATTTTGATATCGCTGCTGGGTGAAAAGTTGCATGGTGTTTTAAAGTGAAACCAAAATTTTCCGAATTTTGAAATTTTTGAAGATTTTACATAGAGTTTTTGCGCCGTTTAATAAAAATGAGTTTTAAGCGCAGAATTAAAAAAACTGCGTAATTTTATAAAGTTTGAGGTGTATCAAGTTGGTGTCAGTGCACCAATAACGTATCACGGACATCACAAACTTAAAAGAAATTAGCGTAAATTTTTTGCGTCTGACAATCTGAATTGCCTTTTAAGTTGGCTAGTGTATTGCGTGATGTGAGTAACTTCGTAAAGGGCACCTCCGAGGCGATAACGCACTTTAAAATTTTTAACCGCAAAAATTTTATGAACTTTTGAAAATTTTTGCAAAAAAACAATTTATTTTTAAGCTTTTTTTATATCAAAACATGTCATGGGAACATGTTTAGGTATCTAAATAGATTCTTCGCGACGGACTAAACTGATAAAGTGCAAAAAAAAATAATTTTTTTCAACCCTGGTGCGTCCAGCGGCAGTATTTTCCAAACACATTTCGCTTTGTGACAACTGAAGCGCTGTATCAATTCCGGTCAAACGTACATCGAATAGAAGACATTACTGAGCTTGAAACTAAAATTGAAAACGCACCAAAAAATTTTAAGGATTTCAGATTTTATGAAGGAAACAAAATGTTTCTAACCTCAACAAGCATCCTTGTATGAAATATTTGATTTGGTTTCAGATTATACATTTTAAAAGTTTTTTTTCCAAAATATATCAAATTATGTCTTATACAAGCCGTAATTTTGTAAAATGTTTAACAATTTTAAATAAATTTTTATATGCATACACGATCAAAAAAATTTTTTTATATTTTTTTTCCAGTGTATTTTAAAAAGTATTCAAGCTTTTACAAATATTTAAGTGTGCTAAGAAAGTCCTTAAGGGGTATTATTATCCACACGCGTTATCCTTTTTCAATTTTAACAAAAACTGTAATTTTTATATTTTTTTTTAATTTTTAACTTTAAACCGCAGTAAAATTTGCGCCGTGTAATAAAAATGATTAACGCGAACGGATTTCACATGCTAAAATATCGGTTTATACACACGCAAATCAACATTGATGTCAGACAAAAAAAAAAAATTAAAAAAAAAATGTCTAGGTGTCGTAAATTTTTGAAGTTGCTCATATACCAAAAAAATTTTTATTACTAAATCAACAACTGAAAGTAAATTTTATTTTAAGGAATTACGAAAAATCTACAAAAGGTTTACAGCTTTAAGCGACTGATTTATTCCCTCACCACAAAGGTCTATTGGTCTTAGATCTGGCTTTCAGAATCCTTTTTTAAATCGATCTAACGATGTCCGTCCGCCCAGACGATATGCGCAACTTACAGGTTGCAATTTTAGAGATAATTTGATGAAATTTACTACGTAGGTTTTAATTGCCACAAGGGCCAAGCCTGTTGATAATCCGCTAATAATTTTACATAGCTCCGGAAACAAGTTTATGAAATCCAGCACAAATAACTGAATAAAGCCTGCATAAACTACATAATCGATCAAATGTGTCAACAATCGGAAGAATTGTGCGCAAATTTCAGCAAAAAGGCTCTGTGGGAAATGTGAAAACGCCTGCGCATGCATGCTTTGTGCCTTTTATGGCCAGGCAGCATTATCGGGCCGTACTTCTTCGAAAATGCGGTAGGCCAAGCAGCTGCTGTGAATGGTGTTCGCTATCGCGAGTATGCGTCACTAAACCAAGAGCTAAAGGATTAGATAGCTAGGCACATTAAGGACATTGAACCTCATTTATGTCTTAGAACCATATGGACCATCGGATAGAGGAAAGCTACCGAAACCATGGCGAGCATTTGGCTGTTATTCTGTCTCACAAATAATTGTCATAGATCCTTCTATAAAAATAAAAAATATTAAGATAATTTTATAAAAACTTTTTGTTTTATTTACAATTAACATCGTGTGTTATGGTTGGACCACCCTGTAAAATTAACCTTTATTGCCTAACAATGAAATTAATTTAACCAATATAGCAATAATTCCATCAATATAAATAATCCGAAAAACTCTTTACATTTAAAACAAAAAAAATGTTTGTAACATGCCTGATATACAACAAGATAACGCAAAATTTTTTTTTAATACGCTTTTTGTCGTATATCCACAATTATGCTACATACGATATTGTAACGCATTAAATTTTTTGCAAAAGTTGATATACAACAAAATGGCTTCATAATATCTCATTAACCATAAGATATAGAGCCATGCGAAAGAGGAAACGGTCTTATCTAATTTTTTGGATTTTGTGATATACGTCAAGATAACTCTGGCACGAAAATCCCAGCGGGAAAAAGAAGGAGTACGGATGCCTTCTAGAAGACCTCTGTACTCCTTCTTTTGGATATACAAGGCCTGCTCGCTCCATTCCATACTCATATCTTTTTTACACACGTTGTCATTGCGGAGAAGGCCTTCCGCCCTCGCTTCTTTAGCAGGTACACAAGCTTTTGCTTGTGCAATAAAAACAATACAAAAAATGTTACTCCTTCTCTACTCCCTTCTCATAGAAGCGAGTGTGGAAGGTGTATCTTATCTTTTACACCAAAGAGCCGACACCTTCTATGAGGCATTCTTTAGCAGTAAGATAAGAATAGGAATTTAATCAAAACAATTTTTAAGCAGGCCTTTTAAAAGGCCTGAAGTAAGAAGGTCTTCTGAGTTTTACCGCTGGGATATGTCAACACCAATACTTAAAAGGAAGTTATGATATTTAAAGCTGGTTTCGGAAGAAGTATTTGTATGGGAGCTATTGTCAAATATGGACCGATTTCAATAAAATTTGGCACGATGATTTTGAATAAGTTTGGAGCCAATTTAATCTTAATTCCAACATATTCAGATGGTTTATGGAGACAAATACCCTATTCTGGAAAGAAGCTTGTATGGGGGCTTATTGAAATAATGGATCGATTTGCCCCATTTTCAAATGTGTGCAAATTAGAACCTATGTGCCAAATTTTGTCAAATTATCTCATAAATTGCGACCTGTTTTACCAGCCAGCCAGTCGGATGTACATCTTGCCGACTCAGAAATGGTGCTGAGGCGATCGGTATACTTAAATGTGGGTATTGAATTATTATATTTCCCGCTTTCCCGGGATTTTTATTTTTTTTTTTTGCGGGATCCCGGGAAATAAAAAATTGCTCATAGTTTCAGAAAACATCTATTTTTACTCTGAAATTTAGTTTTCTTTTCTTTAAAAATTAGCATGCATGGATGGGTTGTCGATTAAATCAATAACAAGCAGTGAGTACGTACGTAAATCAATGTCTCCTGCTGCAATAAATTTATTAAAAGCAGAATGGGCAGTGCAAGAGGTGATAATTAATAAATTTAGTAAAGTGAAGAGTTGATAGCGAACATAAATTCAAAATAAGATGCAGGCAGTAAATTCTCATTGTCCATGGACCAGTCTTAAAAATAGGAGATACCTAAACATATCGCTTCTTTATTGCAACATAGTCATATCTACAAAAAAATCGAGCTCGGCAATATAACTGGGAAGTGCGAGGAAATCGAAATAAAAAAAATAAGGAAACTCGTGTAAGTTACTAATACATACAATATGAAAAACACATTGTCCTAAAGATAACACATGGACCTAATAAAAAGATAAGGTATGTAAGAAGTAGTCCAGATGATGCTATTTTTGGCATCAACCTTGACATCAGAAGCACGCAACATCAGTGCACTTTTTACTGTTTGTCCATTCCTGGTAAAAAAGTGAACGAAATTTTTCGGAAACATGGTAATCAGTAAATAAAATCAGAAACATACTCTTTGTCGACTCACAAAACGCTTTGAGTGTGTTAGAAAGTTATTTCCTAAGACGTTAAATAATTTCAATATATTTATTAAAATATTTTATGAATTAACTTTTTGATCTCATATCTTGAGTACTTCAATTTTTGTTTGTTTTTATTATTGTTTTATGAATTAAATTTTTATGTTTATGTTATCTTTTTATTTTGTATCTAGAGCATAATAATACGGAATTGGCATATAAATACGTAATGTAATAATAATTTAAGTTCCGCTTTTGATCTTCAATTAATTTGTGTAGTATTTAAGCATTTCTTTTACTTACTTTGTAAACAAGTTCCCTTACGTTTGTTTATAAAATTTTTTTCATTAAATCAAAACAAATTTATTTGAATTATTTGTATGGAGCGGGATCCCGGGAAATTTAAAAAAAAATCCCGCTTTCCCGGGAACCAAAAACTCCGGGGAAAAATAACTCTAATAATACCTTTTAAACGATTGTGGTGTGTGTATAAACAGCTAATAAAAACTTTATTCATTTAACTAGTTTTTGTCTTAAGATTCTTATAAAACTAAATACTGAGTAAGGGAGTTAGGTGCACTTACCCAATATAATCTCATAAAAGCATATAAAGAAATAGTTTTGTATTGAGGTGTTTTAAAGTGGATATAAAACATTGTTTATTTGTTAAATTCTGTTTATGTATAAATGTTCTTCTATTTTGCCAATATTCTATATACAAAGTTGTCGATGTATTGTTGTTAGCAATTTTCAATAACTGACTTCAACACAAACAAACATTCACATGCAGTCGAATACATAGTATTTGGTTTCTGTTCATGCACTTCAATTACCAAGTTGTGTTGTGTGTCATCTGTGTTATTGCAAAAACATTTTGGTTTATAGTCGTACAGATATTTGTGGTCTTTTCGGTTATTGTATTCAACTTTTTGATGATTTAATTTAAAATCGAATATATGATTAAATTTTAAATATTTATAAAATGAAAATAAACTTTAATGGAATTTGATATTGTATTTATGCGATAGAATGTTATAGGTGATACAAGTAGTATTAATTTTTTGGACAAATGTGATAACAATATTTTGAGATTTTTTGTTTTTTTTTTTTGTTGACTTCTTAGTATTTTTACAAACTAACAAGTTATTCATATAGAAATTATAAAATAAATTTTTTTCATACATAATTTAACATTTAAATAAATAATTTTAATTGACAAAATAGTAAAACAACAAGTAAAGAATTATAGTAGGACAGTTGCCATAAAACAGAATTTGATTAAGCTCCTAACAAAACTTAAAGTCATATAGACAGAAATGCTCTCTTCCGAGAGATCATTTATTAGAAACTACTTTAAATCACTGCCTCTAACCAATTTTAAAAGACTTCGTGTTTGGCCAAATTAAAGATATTTCCATATGTTGTCAATTATCTTAAAAATTGTTACCTGCACGCAAAGAAAACACATTTTTCGTAATGGCCACCTCCAACAGAACAATTTTGACCGAAAGATGTTTTAACATATTTCGGCTGCTTTAACCATATTAATATTACCTCATATTTTGGTTAAACTAGTCCTTAATCAAGAAGCCCGAACTATGTTGTAGTTGCATCCAAACACTTTATTGTTAATAGTAGTATTGAAATAAAATAGATATCTCGAACTTAAAGTATCAAATCAGCGTCTGTACACCATGTTAGGTGCGGCTGAAGCGGGCGTCGGATTTGCATCAAGCGGCGCGCTATACGAATGTGCCTTAAGGCAATGTATGGTTTCACACATTCCCTAAAAAGGTGAACATAGCCTAATAGGAATATAATAAACAGCATTTTACAATGTTACCAACACATTTCACTTTCTTTTCGTTGTGCAATTAAAATCAAAAGTCTTTAGATTGTTGCCAATATATTGTGCCACCTAAGAATATCACACACACGATGGCGATATAATTGTACAAAATTAAACAACTTAAATGCAAGTGTATGAGCCGCTTAAAAGGACCAACGGCACTATTTATATACATATATACACCGAAAAAGAGATTATGGTGCCTGTAAAACACTTTACAGAAAAAAACTTTGCAAAAACTAAATTGAATTTTTTTATATTAATCAGTATTTCATTGAATTTGTTTTTGATGTGAAAAATTATTATTTTGTTTTAAATTAGTAAGTTTTAGAATTTTGATTTGAATTTTTGATTAAATAAATTTTTTATAATTTTTGTAAAAAAGAAAAATTGTTGTTTTTATTTTTATAATACCAACAAATTGGTGAACCCGATATATTGAATTACAAGCATGTCTACATCGGAAGAAGATTTTGCATCCCTATCGTCCAACGCTCCTCACATGGAAATTTCAAGAGTCTCTGTTAAAGCTCCGCCATTTTGGCGTTCAGATCCATTACTTTGGTTTAAGCAAATGGAGTCGCAATTTGTGATGGCTAGTGTTACTCAAGATGTGACCAAATTTCACACTTTTGTAGCTTCAATAGAGAGCAATATACTCGAGAAGGTTCAAGATGTCATCATCAACCCTCCTGCCACGAATATGTATGAAACTTTAAAGGCCAAACTTATATGCTCGTTCTCAGACTCTGAGGAAAAACGCCTTAAGAAACTTCTGACTGAGGTGGAACTTTCTGATAAAAAACCATCAGATTGATTAAGTCAAATGCGTTTATTAACCCAAGGTAAGTTCTCTGATGACATTTTAAAACAACTTTGGATGCAGCGGCTGCCATCTCAAATAAAAGCTATTCTGGCTGTCAGTGAAGACCGTTTAGAGAAGCTCGCTACAATGGCAGATAAAATTTGTGATTGCAGCGATACAGAAGAACACGCTGTCTTTTCAGCATCAGAAAACCGTATGAGCAGACTTGACAATATTGAACGTCAGCTAAAAACTCTTTGCAACAAAATGGAGGCTATTGGTCGATCAAGAAGCAAAGGCCAAGCAACAGGTCAACGAAGTCGTTCAAAATCGTCTTCGAAAAAAGACAAACCCCAAGCTGGTATCATTTTAAATTTGGAGAAAAAGCCAAATCTGGAAAACTAATCGGCGCTCCATTTTTGGTGACGGATGGGAATAGCCAAGAGCTATGTCGCCTGTTTATTCGAGATTTAAAATCGAAACCCATGTTTTTAGTCGATTCTGGAGCAGATGTTTCAGTGATTCCAGCATCGTTATTGCAGCGAAAGCAGCAAGCCAGCGCACTGATTTTGTACGCTGCAAATCATTCTGCAATCAAGACTTTTGGAACAAAACCCCTCACAATCGATTTGGGACTTAAGCGGAATTTCAACTGGAATTTTGTAATTCCTGAGACACAAAAAGAGATTATTGGGCCAGATTTTTTGGGTTACTATGGTTTACTCATTGATATAAAAAAAATTTTTCAATTAAAACACTAACCACTTCGTCTTCATCGTATTCACTTATTATGGAATGTAACGATTTGTCAAAAATTAATTACCATTGTAAAGCAAAACACCCAGTCCAACATTATATAGAAACAACCACGGGCCTCCGGTTTTATGCAAGCCAAGACGTCTTTCTCCTGAGAAATTGATTGCAGTCAAGAAAGAGTTTAATGAAATGGCTCGTCTAGGAATATGGCGTCCTTCCAATAGTAACTGGGCAAACCCATTACATTTAGTTAAAAAATCAAATGGTGAGTGGCGCCCCTGTGGGGATTACCGAAATCTTAATGCGCGTACTATACCTGATTGCTATGCAGTTCCCCACATTCATGATTTTGGAATTTTATTGGATGGTAAGAAAATATTTAGCAAGGTGGATTTACTAAAAGCATATCATCACATCCCTGTCGCGTAGAATATGCAATTAAACGTTCTTGAAATCTGAGGCACAAGGCATATTTAGCCATTTTGTAGAAAATGTTATGGCATACTGACCCACAAGCTCCTCTTTTTCACGCTAATTTTTGGGTCTGTTCTAAAAAAAGTAAAAAATGCCCCTATTAATAGGGAGGGCGGGGATGATATGTTCTACAAATATATTGACCCTAATTTTACTACATGTTTCAGAACACACCAAGAGCCATACACAGAAAAAAGAGAAAAATGCTTTCAATTAAAAAATTTGGGATATAAAATAAAAAATTAATTGAATTTGCACCAGTACACAAATTAATAGTGTCAATTAAATGTTATTTGATATAAGTAATATTTTCTGATGCAAACGTTTAATTCACTTCATTAAATTTTTATTTTTGATTAATAGTTTAATTGCAAAAAACTGGCGAGAAATTGTTCTGAGTAACTTAACACAAACAGAAAAAAACAGCCAAACTTAAACGTGTGAGGGTGAAAATTATGGCTAATTATGACACACAATAAAAGTTTGGTCACACAAAACAATACATGGCTGTTGGTTATTTTACTGGGGGGACAATGGATTTACATCCATCAGCTGGGGGCTAATTTATAGCTGCCAGCTTTGTTTATTTTTTATTTCAGATAATCCGGAGGTCGATGGGGTACAGGAGGTTGAACTAAGTCAGGGGTAAGTGGAGGATCATACTGACTAGCAGGGTTAATAAAGTAGTCAACAGAGTGTCGTCAGCAGGTGAGAAGCGACAAAGAGGTATTAGCAGAGTGGTGTCAACAGAGAGTTGTCAGCAGAGAAGAGAATTCGAAGAGCGTGAGATAAGCAAAGCCGAACAACCGATGCAATACAGCAGTCAGTGTGATAAGAGTTTACCGCTAGCGGTTCAAACCAAAGTAGAAATGTAGCGGCTTCAAAGCAACATTTATGTACTTATACGCGAGTATAAAAAGAGGTGTATTAGATATTGAAGTTCTCTTGGTTTTTGGACTACAAGGTGAGACGTTGTAACAGAGCGGGTAAGAATAGAAAATACAACAAAGTGAAAACAATACACAGTGCCATGAATTAAGTAGGGACATTGGTAACACCAATGGATTTACATCCAAAGTGAACGAAGGGTAGGAGTAAGAGGGCAGGAGTGGTAGGGCATTGGCTCTGATTACAACTAGAGCTCCACAAGGCGGCAAGAGCTCCCCGAAAACCTGGTGGGCACCAAAAACAACCTGTAGAAAACGTGTTAAAGTGAAGAGATTAATAAAGAAATAAAACCTGAAACTAAATAAGCGTTTTCTTTCTCGCAAATTAATTTATGTAACGGACCCTGGACGCGGCTGACTGGCACCCTTCCAAACGTCAATAAAAACTGGCCCCTCATCTATACAAAATTTTAAGCCAAACGAATGATTTTTAAGATTTGGTGTTCGACCTGATATAAATTTGTCTACATGTAGAGTCTATGATAAGAAAAAAGTAGTGACGTTAAGAAATTGTCAAAGCATTAGCGGTAGTAAACAAACAATCGTCAATCGCCTCTGAAAACTTTAAACGAACCGACAAGCGAAACTCAAAAAAAAAATATCAGTAGTTCTTAATCAATTAAAAATATGGCCTAAAATGTATAATAATTTTGGTAAAAGATGCAAAAACTACAAATTGTTTGTTTGATTTTATGAATGAAAAAAGCAACGCTGCTCTTTCCAAAAGTTACGTTTTTGTGATTTTTCATAAAGAAAATCTTTTCAAAAATTCTGTTAAGTCTGTTTGATTGGCAGATTATTCTTCGAAAAGATTTACTACTTTAATAACTTTAAAAATTTCTTCCCTTAAGTAAAATTTTAACATAATTTGTTTTAAAACTTCAATATAAAATAACTGTAGATTTTTCTTAATAAATAAATTTCATCCGGAACTTGTTTTAAATCTAAAAGCGATGTTTGATTTAAGACTCCTAGATAAATTTTTTCTATAAGTAAAAAGTAATTTGAGTTAGAAAATTCTATTTTGGAAGCATGAGTTATTTTTGTGTAGTTGTAATCCATATATTTAATGGAAATGGTTTTATTAATTTTTTATGAATGTAGAAGTGGTTTTTCTGATTGAAATATTTTGTTGAAATCATATAAAAGCCGTAGAGCATGTGACATGAATTCCAAATATATTTTTGTTATATCGCTGTTTAAGCCGTTGAAAATTTCTTTTTTACCATTGGTATGAGTTTCAAAAATTCCCAAGCGAAAATAATTTTTTACAACAGTGCACTGTTTCAGAGCCGGGCACTTCTAATAATTATTGAAAAATTAAGTACTTTTTTAAAAATATTACTTCGTTCTGTGCCATGCTCCAAAAGTTACGAAAATATGGCCAAATATAACAAAATTATACATGGTTACATCGGACCTTTAAAAGTTACGAAAAATGTAACAAACGTTACCAAACGTCAGCCCTGATACATATGTACATGGTATAACATAGTTGGGCCTCAGCCATTTTAAAAATAATATGCACTTTATCGATTTAATAAACACAACGTTAATTATTGTCGCTAAAATATCAAAAAAAAAAAGTAACAGCTGACTTCAATCGACAGTTTCTGCATAAACTCGTTATTAAAGGATCTGAAAAAATTAATAAAGCGTTCATAAGATCCTCCATTGTATTTATTCGCGAAGTTTAACGTGTATGCTTAAGCCGAAAATTTCTGAAATCTTTGTTCCTGGCTTCCAAGGCTTCTTCCGACATCATACCAATAGGAAGTGGTCCACATTCAATTATATCAGTTCCGTAAAGCAATATCTTATGTACTCACGTACTCACGAAAACTGCAAATATTTACCGCATATCCGGAGGAGAAAAATCATAAAATCACATCAAGTCCTTTAATTAGATTTCCATTTACGCCGGCTATTCACTTCGTTATTTCGCTTTGAATAGGCTGACGTGAACCGCTATCGCAAGCTCATTACAAGTATTGCCCACATGACTAGTTTCGAAACTTTGCGTGGGATTCTGCAATTTCCTTTTGTTTTCTTCCAGCTCCATTTTTAGTATTTTGACATAGAAGAACTAATGCATCCTCTAACCAAACTTTTTAATTATTCTCGAACCGTTTCCGATTCTTATGGCATTCCAACCACTTTGCAGTCAAGTCAACCTTTTGCAAAAAGTTTTCAGATTTTTAATAATTGTACTCCTCTTCAGTGCAGTAAGATTTCTCAATAACATTTAAAAACAAACAAACTCCTAAAGTGTGGAAAATTTTTTAAAGCGTCTTCTTCAACGTGCCATACTGAAAAAGGGTGCGTTTGTATACCGACATGGTTCCTAAAAATTACAAAACTGTTAGCAAAAGCAAATCAAAGCAGCAGCTGTTGGACATTTCACAAAGTAGACGGTACATATTAACATAAAAAAACAGTCTCTTTACTGGCTGATACCAGCTAACTATGTTTTACTCTACAGAAGTTCAAGTTCGGTCACAATAAAGGAGTTCACAAATTGGTTTATATCACAATTTTCTACTATAACATATATTGCACAGGACACTTAGCACTTTTTTTGAAAAGCATACCTTTAACTTAAAAAAAATGCAACTAAAATTTTCACAACAATTATTTTTCACAATTTTTCAGCATGATCTGCATACTTGTACAAACGCGGCAAAATATTTCTGTAGCAGCTGTTTAAACTTATGATGTGTTCGAAAGCTCACAGTTGAGCAATTATAGTAAATTTATCGATTTGCTAAATGAGCATTTAGCTAACGGGCGGAGATCACATTTTGGTTGAATTTAAAAGTAAAAAATTTTGATTTCGTTACGCTGTGTGTTGGTATGTACTTTGTATTTAGTGCACAAGGTTTACATGAATACACAGACAGCAAGGAAACCAACCAGGCGGACAGATGAAGGGATGGACTTGCTTAAATCGACTACGAAAATGATTCTGCATTAGAAACTTCTGAACCAAACGCAATACAATAACCTTTGCACCTAAGATGGTGTAGGGTATAAAATTTCGAAAAACAGTATATTTGGGCCAGCGTTTACGATTACCCACAGAAGAACTAGGGCCTGTTTTGATATCTATACGAAAGTTATTTCCGAGTGCTCCGGTAGGCTAGCTGGTAGTGAGCTAGTCTTTCAGCGCCGGGGTTGCGGGTTCGATTCCCGTCGGAGACTCTGGTTTCTTTCCGGCAGACAAGCGCAGAGCTTAGCTTAAGGAATTAAAAAAAAGAGTACACAGAAAGAAAAACACTCGGGAGAAATCAAGCTTTTTATGATTACGAGTCGTTTTCAAAAATTCAAGTACGAATAATACTTAAACGTACTCAAAACTTAATGGGATAACTTTCGAAAATCGATCCCGGAATTTCTTGAAATGATAATAAAATTCCTAAATCACGTTAAAATAAATTAAACTTTTCGTTGTGTTTAACCCTCCCGCTAACGCATCTTTTGATTTTTTATACACATTTAAAAAGGTCTGGCCAGACTCATGTGTACTACGAAAGGGTAAAAAGTAAATTTAAAAATTTCACTTCTCATTAAGTTCATATTTTTGGATTAATATGTACGCAGAATTTCTAAAGCAAAAGCCATATTGGGCATGATGTTGATGTTGTATAATTCTGTAAGTAAATTAACCATAATAATTTTTTCTTTCTAATTCGGGATAAAATCAACTTTATAATACCTGAATCAAGCGCATTTTGAGATTGATTCAATCTTAGTTTTACTTAAATCAATCTTATTTTCGGATTATTTTAAGTGCGAATACGGATTAAAATAATTTTATACTTCTTGATTCAAGCGCTTTTTGAGATTGATTCAATCTTAGTTTTACTTAAATCAATCTCATTTTCGGATTATTTCAAGTACGAAATCGGGATTGAATATAGATAATTTAAGTACTTTGCGATTGAACATCCTTACTTGAATCAATCTTTCTGTACTTGATTCAAGAAAATCCGTACTCACCGTACTATTAATACCGCTTCGGATTGATTTGAGAACGGATGGATTGATTTTTCTTTTGAGTGTAATATGTTCTACATGGATCCGATTTCCATAAGTTATAAATTTACCACGAAATATTGATCACAGGTTTATACTTTTTATTGTTGAATGCTAATCGAAAATATGCAATTTGATGTTGTCGAATAACAAACCGTTCGCTTTAAAGTGAATAACTGCAAAGATTATTCACTCCTCTACAAAAAGTGGATGGATCATGAGGGTATTTTAGTTTCGCATTCCGTTTGTAATCTTAAGAGATGTTCGCCTCAAATCACATTTAGTAGTCTACATCATCAATCTATTAATCTATGTCCGTACTTCTGTTTGCTTCTTGTAATAGTTGCTTTACACTTATATAAATTTGCGTATTTTAAAAATATACAAACCTGACAGGATTAGTTTTTTTCAAACAATTATTAGATCAGCGAAATATTTTTGTGAAATACTTAAGGGCCCAACTATAATATGCTTAAGTTGGCTTAAGCAATTGTGCGAATACATGTTGTTCATATGTGTCGGACCATATTGATCTTAAGAAAACTCTTTGGTTAATTTTCGCATTTGCTTAAGCAAGTTGCGAAACAGGTCGCACTTTCCGTACGGAATAAAATATTTTGTTAAATTAATTTTTGACAGTAGCTTAAGAAAGCTTATGCATATTATAGTTGGGCCTTAATACTTTGTCAGATAGTGTATAACGGCCTCAAGGAATACAGTTTTGAATAAAAATATACGAAAACTTGTGGACGAACCTCAGTAAAAAGTTTGATTATTTTTGCACAGTTTTTTACTATTAAGAAAAAAACATTTAGGTATATCATTTTAATGTATCCTAACAATATATTGTTATTACATTTAATAAAATTGTTGGCCCTCCCACTTAAGTTGGAGTTACATCACTTGCTTCAACCCTACGAACTAGCAAAAATAAGCATAAAATCTGTAGCGGAACAAACGTTTTTCATTTACCAAATCAATGTCTGCATAAATTAATATCAAAAATGTCAAATGGGATATTAAAGATTCCATTCCGGAAATTCATGTATAAAAAGAAATTGTCAAATATTTGTTAGATTAATAACAATCTAAAAGGATATTGCAAAAAAATAAAACTGAGAATTCTTTCCACTTGGCTTAATTTTAATATTTGTTACTCTAAATTTGTCTTATGGAGTAGTAGAAAGACATTTATCTCTCTAAATACATTTCCATTGAAAAGTTAATAGAAAAGTATTTTTTTTTAATGAGGCATTCTTTTGCTTTGATTTTGCTTTTTTTCAATGTTAAAAATTCCTCTTTTAAGATTTCTTTTATAAAAACCTAAAAAGGTCTTAAACACATTTTACAATGTTAAAAATTACTTTTTTTGGGTACAAAGTCACGTTGTGTGGTATTTGCACCTTTTTGTTATTTTTTTTTATATACTAAAGCGGAAAATGGCTGGGACATGAAGATGACATTCTTTTTTTTTTTTTTGTAAAGACAGACATTTACTTTTGTTAGTTTTTACGGCTTTTTGTGTTGTCGCCAAATGCTTTTTTCCTTCCTAAAGCCATTATTTTTGTCTTTATTTACTTGAGTTGGTTTTTTATGGATTTAAACCTGTGAACTATATACATGTATAAAGGGGACAAATATTTGTAGAATTTTTCTATGATTTACAAAATCTTAACAAATTAAAAAAAATGGGAATTTTTTACCTCAATAAACAATTTTTAGACTCAATTAAAATTGAAAACCTTGAATGATAAAACTAAGTTGAGTATACAAATAAAAAATATTTTTGATTTTTTTTTTAAGTCACTAAACACTTTTAAACCCTTCACCACTGGTGGAAAGTGTATTTAGAAGTTTGTCTCTCCGTTTGTAATTTCAACTGTATTTACCAAAAACCCTACAAAATATTTTTAATCTGGATCATTATGAGTAGCGAAGTTAATTTAACGATGTCCGTCTGTCCGTGTGAATATGTAGATATGTAGTTTCACATTTATGTCACAAACACTTTGCCAAAGTTTCTAAATAATGTACAGGCATCTTGGTTATCAACACACAACATCCGACAAAATGTGCCGGGATTGGAAAAGTGGACGTGCCACAAGCTTGATTAATTTATATCTAAAGAACGTTTCAAATAAGGTACATATCAATACACAACAAACGACAAAATGTGGCGCGATTGAAGAAGTTGGCGTGGTACCACCCGTAAAAGGGCATTATAGATTTCTGTATATCTGGTAGAGTATCCAAATATTTCACTTTTGGTTTTGTTCAAGTAAGGAATTAATGGTTTTTAAATTTTAATATTATTCGTTTAATCGAGTAATGTTTAAATTTATTCTAAAAGTCGAATAATTCAAATTATTTTTTCCAATGGGAAAAACTTACATGTCTATTTGATTTGATAGCTTTATTATATTAACTGGAATTTAACCCAGTACATCGTACGCGTTCCCCTTTCTTCATATGCTAAAGCTTATTTTTCTAGGTTTTAGCCAAAAAGTGTCATCAGTTTTCATATTATAGAATATTATTTACCCAGGACCCTGCACATATTATTTTGTGTTTCTGAGTTCAATATTAATGTTCCTAAATTCAATATTATGGAAAATTAAAAAAGTACCACATGTAGAACGGAAACGTAAAAGACAGAAATTTATTTTCCCGTATTCTCGCTTTTTGATACTGAAGTATCAAAATTTTCAAAATTGTAGAGGGAGAGTTTAATTTAATACGTGCATGTCAATGAATGTAAAAAAATGTTTTCTTTAAAAAGTACCAAAAATAGAAGCGATTTCACCCCTTAAACATCGAATTTCGAAAAAGTACCAAACTATATTTGTACATTTTAGATTAACTACGAATGTGATATAACTTTTATTTCTATGTTGACTGGCATTAAAGATAGAGGAAACAAGTCCCAAAATACAGATTTTACCCGTTTACTCCCAAAACGGTCGTAAGTTCAAAAAAGTACCACACACCTGTCCACTTGTTGTTGTAATAAACAACGATAAGAGTATTACATTTTTTGTGTCTCTTTAAGTTTTGGAGATATGAGCTTTAAAGTGGAACGTGTGTACCAAGTCTGTAGCTTTACCCGTTTGGCGCAGGCCAAATGCTTCAGTGAGTGGGTGAGTGATCAGAATTCTTATAAATTAAGATAAACAAAAAACACAATGAAACAAAAATTTGAACAATAAAATAACAATTTATTTTTACTATTTCTACAGTTCTGAAACAGTTAAATAAAATAAATAATCAATATTTTTAATCAGGCTTACTTTCATCAAATTTAATTTTCATTAAATTATTTTTTATGAAGAAAGGAATTTTACAACATGAAAATTAATTGAAATTGTTATTGATAATCATTCATTCTTGACTGACCTGAGATTCGAACCCAGGCGGCTGGTTACGCTGACATGTTTCGATCGCTACCACTCGATCTCCTCAGAGGCATTTGCCGTCCTACACTCGCTGCCATCGACGACTGCTGACGTCAATAGTCAAATATCAATCCTTAAACCAAATTGTATTTTTAACATTTGGTAGATCTAAATTTGCTTCTTTGAATGATTATCCATTTTTTAACGAGAAAAACTTACCCTTTTAGAGACATCAAAAAATATTTAACAAAACAAAACACATTTTAGTTCACCAGCCGACAAATAATTTAACAAAAACAAAACCCACACAGGCTATCGTGCTGTCCAATGGAATAAATAGGGAGCGCTTTCATTTTTCAGGCCTTAAAGAAGATTTTCAACTTTTACTTATTCAACTCTGCCTTCTCCGAAAAGGTCTATTAGAATGGTGTTTGTATGGTATTTTAAAAATTCAAGTTTTAATAATTAGTATTGTGGTTATTTTGTTGAACTATTTATGGTTTTTAATCCAAATTTTGATATTTAATTAGGCTAAAGTTCATCAAATTTAATTTTCATTAAATTATTTTCATGCAGAAGGAATTTCACAACATGAAAATTAATTAAAATTTATTGATAATTTTTCATTCACAACTGCCGCTGGGACCCAGTCTTTTACGGACAGGTTACGATTGCAACCACTCAATCTCTTCAGAGGGGTTTGGATGTGGGTGTTAAACGCAGCCTAATTAAATACCAAAAAATTAAATTTTGTTTTTTTAGATTATGCCTATTGAAATCGTTTTTTTTTTTTGAAGAAATGTTGGAATGTGTAGCAAGTTTAGTTATTAATTTACTCACTTCGCATTATTAGCAACGACAATTACACTGGGATAAACTTTATTCTTAATTATTTTTTGGAAGGCTTTCCAGAAGCCTTTAAAGTAGATGCAAGAAGACAAGGCTTTGGTCTAAAATGACACACCGTTTACATTAGAAATACAGTTGGAATGCGGCTGAAAAACTTTATATCGCCAAAAAGAACTTTCATAAGGCCTCTTTACTTCTTCATTTTGCCGTTGTTAATAATCAGGCAAACCGCGTTTTTTCCTTATGAGGAATTTGAATGTGAATTTTTCACATTTTTCATATCATACAAATGCTCATATAAATTTTTTGTTTGTTCGCTCCTCATCAGCGAGGAAATTCAAAATATTTTTTTTTCTGACCCTCATGAGGATGAAAAAGCAGCAACATTTTTAAATTTTCACGCACGCTAATGACTGAAAAATGAGTGAACGTTTTGGTACTTTGCTATAAACGACCATTTCAAATTGGACTTATTGAGTACTATGAGTTTTTAAACTCAAACAAAATAAAATAGGGAAACTTTGGTTTTTTAAAAGCCTTATGAACCTTATGTGCCACCCTTTGTTATCTTATCACAAATTTTTTGTAGCAATATCTAATCACAGATATTGCTGGCATTAAAAAACAACGGATTTTCCAGCGAAAAAGTATCAGTAGCAGTTATACGTCTTTAATAGGCATAATTTCACATATTTCATCATTTTGAGTTGATTTAGATAACTTAATAAAAAAAATAGTATTTTCATACATACACACATACATATATTGAAGCGATTCTATTGTCTTGTCTTGTTTTGCAAATGTCAAATTGTAACTTTCTCAAAAATTTATCTCGCACGAATTTTTCTTATTTTTAGTTTAACAAAAAGGTCTATAAAGGTATTGTCTATGTGGTTTTTGCCAAATAAAGTTCAAAAAAATTACATTAAACGTTTACAGCATAACAATAAACTTAATAAAAATCTCAAAAAGAAAAACTTTTGATAAATGATGTGACTTGTAGTGACACAATGTTCGACGTTTTTGTTATCTCCTTCTTTAATACTTTAATACCCAACTGCTGATTTTCTTTATTCTTTCACCTTCATCGTTCTTTTCCTGGATTAATCAAGGGAATTGTTTTAATGGTATCTAAATTTGCTACAACATTCAAAAGTTTTAACTCAAGGTTAAAGTAACAAAGATTTTACGTGCACGATTTTTTAATTTTTTCCATTTTTTTTAAACGATTACGTTTTATACACCAAATTTTTAATAGTCAGCAGTGGGGGGAAATTAAAAGTCATATTGATTATTTCCCTTTTTGCTTCTGATAAAAAAAAAGGTATAATGATATGTTTGGAATTCAAAAAATCAAATGACAAGCTGGAAAAAGTAAGCCCCATTTATTTTAAAAACAAATTTTTTTATTTATTTATTGAATCTTCTTATTGTTGCCTTCAGTCAAAAGGAGCTAAGTCCTAATTTTTTTGAAAACTCAATTTTTAATAGAATTCAATAGTTGTACTCTATACACAAATACATTTTAATATGAATTTTTAAACAAAATATTAAAATTTTTTGGATTTTAACTTTTAAATAAGTAAAATAAAATTAATCAAGTATTCGTTTGCAAGTAATTAAACTGCATTTCGAGCTATTGCTGTTTTTGTATGGATCTTTTAAGAAAGCATAGCAATTTTCATATATTTTTTTACAGCTTGTGTTTTTGGTAAGCATTTTTTATTTAATTAAGTGCTGATCAATTTGCATATGGGTCTCGTTTATCAAAAAAAAAAATCTTTCGGAAAATAACAATCCTTTAAAAATCATATTTTTGGCGATGTGTGATAAGCAATGCATTGCTAAAGCTGAATGTACACGACATGTTTTTGTCATCTGACATGTCAAATTTTAAAGACACATGTAATTTTGCATGTCTGTCAAAATTGCTGGTTTACATAAGGCTTATAATATTCGGTCACAAACGTATGTACATGTACTTTGCTTCTGACATCGTCTCTGTTTTTTTCATAGTAATTGCAGAAACCAAAGTAGTTCTCGGTTTGAAAATAACGTGCTGCCTCCACAAACATTTTGATTTGCACCATAAAAGAGTTCAGCCATCTCAAATTTTTTTTCTTTAAATTCGAAGATGCCAATTTTGGGTATAATAATCAAACGTTTTTATATATGTATGTACGTTATTTCTATTAATATGTTAAAAGAACATACATTTATCGGTATTGTAAAATAACAACCTCAGCCGGCTAATTAAATCGTCAATAGTGGACGCCGCTGACGGTTTCTTCCCGGCATAGATTTCTGAAGTCAGATGGTGTGTCAGAAGAAAATAGAGCACGCTCTAATTGAAATTTTGGCAGATGACTTTGCATCTGACTTTTACAGAAGCAAAGTTAAAAAGGTAACACACGACATGTATGTATTTTGCAGTGGGAAATTTGACATGTCAGATGACAAATACATGTCGTGTACGGTCGCCTTAAATATACTAGTTGAACATAAAGTAAATATTGAGCAAAATATTCTTGAAATTGATTACGAAAGTTCATATATTATTTATTTTTTTTTTTATTTATCTTCCCCAAACTAAAGCCTATTCATCCAATCTCCACACAGTCAGTATCCCCCATCTCCGATCCTAGTGTCCCGGTTCCCAGCATATCTTGTAATTCACAAAATAGCTCCTCAAGGCCCAAAGAGCCACATATATAGTGGCATTCAAGCCCCCAGAAATGTTATCGTTTACCGATTATACGACCTTTGAAACTCTACAACCTTTGCCAAAAATACACTTAAGTATTCAGAAAGCCTAGCTGACCTCCTACTATCTATATCCTAACAAAAACCCCATAAAACCTGTTCTTAACTGACCGCCTTTCCCTAGACGGTAATGCCACCCTCAGCAAATTACCAAAGTCGAACTTTTTTTTTTATTGCCTTTATTCATAATAATTATACACAAGTCGAACTTAGTGCCCATGTAATCCGCGGATTCGGTCGTGCCTACGGGAAATAACTGTCAATGCCAATCTCATCCAGGATCATGAAATTTCTTAATAGTCCCAGTTCCATTATTTTTGGCTGTCAATCCCATTACATACCGATATGCCGATCAAGGCACACCTCTGAGCATGGGACAGAAGTTTTCTCCCATTTGAAATCCTCATTGCCTTCCACTAAATACAGCATTTATACGTAAGAGTGGGCTTAACCACTGTCCTGTTTAGCCATGCCAAGACTGACGGCCTGAATCCCGTTTCTTACAAATCGATGATCTGCAAGAAAAGTAAGCACTGAGACCCTCTAAAATAATTTATTTTTCATTAAATTCATAAATAAATAAATAAGTTATATTATAACACTGCTTTATAAATTTTTAAATTGGAAAAATACTAAGAACGCCACATGCCTAGATAAGTTAATTGGGACCTCCTGAACACGAAAAACGTTGTAATTTTTTTTCCTAAGTACCGTTTTTAGATAACGATACTTTTGTGTTTTTCGATGTATGAACCCACTCAAACCCTTGTGGAGCCCAACCGAAAATTTTATTCTTTTTAACTTTTAGGTTCAAATATGACACCTAAATTTCACTTTTTATTCAGGCATTTGGATATTTTCCCCACGAACTTGGGCTCCGAAAGTGATGAACAAATCGAGAGACGTTACAAATGCTGGTGGGATGAACAAACGATTGGTTTCTCATTCACGAAGAGCCATCCGAAAATAAACGCAAAAGTTCAAGTCGCTCTTCATTTTAATTTTAATTTTTTGAATTTACGCCGAATACAGTGTGTGAGCAATTAATATGAAAATATTGTCGTTCCACAAAATCCATAATAAAAACTTTATTTTTCATCCGAGTTTTTTCAAATTACGCTTAAAATGTTGGTAATTAAATATATTATTTGGTTAAAAAATAAAACATTCCAGATATTTACTATAACGTAGAAAAAAACGAAATAAAAATGAAAAATTTTGAAAAAAAACGTAAAAAAATAGGCAAATTTTGAACTTTGAGGTGCCATAACTCAGCCATTTCTTATTTTCGATCAGACTTTTTGGTCTGGCTCCACAAGGGTTTGAGTGGGACCATACATCGAAAAACACAAAAGTACCGTTATCTAAAAAACTGTACTTAGAAAAAAAAATTACAGCGTTTTTCGTGTTCAGGAGGTCCCAATTAACTTATCTAGGCATGTGGCGTTCTTGGTATTTTTTTGCTGTAAACCAGTGTAATATATAATTATATAAAATTCGAAACAAGTGAAAGAAGAAGTGTTAAGCCCACATTAAAAGTACAAAATATTTAACAGGAAAGGTGCTAAGTCACGGAAACCTTTGTAAAACGAAGGTCCATAATTTTTCGTTGTCCCAAACATATAAAACTAAACTGCATTTTCAGATTTTAAAATTGGACTGGGCTTCTTTATGACTGAAGGAATTAGTATTTTTATATTTTTACTTATATATGGACTGCCAGTAATTACATTACTTAGGGACTATTTCACCAATTTTGTTTAAATACCAATTTATATTGAAATATAGTTTTTTATAAAAACATTAATTGATATTTAAATAGAATTGGTGAAATAGGACATTATGTATTGCAGAAAGAGAACTACTTACATATTTAAAAGATTTCTGTATGACGTGCTAAATTCCCAATTTTTCATATTTGATAAATACTAGGGAAATCGATTATTCGACTTTTTTTAATAACCGTTTTTCGAATATTCCGAATAATTGCTTTTTTAAAAAAAACCCGGTTTTCGGCTAAGCATTTTAAAAATAACCGGTTAACCGGTTTTAATTCCAATACATAAAAATACAAAAATCAAATTAGTTTTTGTAATAAAAAGTTAATTCGAATAAAAACAAAACAATTCATAAAGGTAAGGAACTAACAAATTACATAGATATGACTTAAGACCTAACAAAAATTTGACGATAAAATCAAAAAAAAAAAAAAATCTGACCAGTAAATTGATTAAACTTAAGTTTTATTTTTAACAATTTCTATATATTTGCTAAACTTTATGTCTAATAAGATAATTGTATTTATGTAATATTTTTTATAAAAGAAGACCTCAAGCTTAATCAATTTAAAATAATTATGTATAATGTAGTTAGGAAACCGTTTAATAATGTTTGCTCTAGCCAAACGTTTTGCAAAAGCAAACAATTCTTTTAAAAAACAAGTGGTTACGTGTAGGACGTCAAATATTTAATATGTGTGAACGTAGCTGTAGAAATTTTGAAAAACTTTGGTTTTAAAAAATTATTTATTTTACTTTATTTTCTTCAATTACATTACCGAGCCCTTAGGTTCTTTTATGGTTAGTAAAAGCTACTAATTAAACAACAAACTCCAGTTATTAAATAAATAAAAAAAATATAATAAACAAGTAAAGAATGTTGCCTATGTATATAAAATTTAACGTGACTATTTTACAAACGATAAAGAAAGCTTAAGTTAAAAAAAAAAAAAAAATAATACATTAAATAACAAAGCCGTAAAGAGTGCTATGTATTCTGTTTCTATACTACGCAGATAGAAAATTTACAAGTTATTTAGCTCTGCAAATTCCAACAACATGAATGTAAATAAGTGCAGCGAATAAGAAAATTTTCTTAGATCTCTTGGCAAAGTATTCCAGATTTTAGAAACACGAATCTGATATGATTGTCCAAAAGTATTTAAACGTCTAATAGGAAAAATAGGAATTTAATAAATGTAATATTTGGGATATTCTCCAAAATTTATTTCAAATGAGTTTTAATTTGATGGCGGCTAAGTATGTACATATGAATCAGTAAACTTCAGCCATATTTTTGAAAAGTTGCAAACAAAAAATCTTATCCAGGATTATATATCTAAATTTTTTGCTTGTTTCAGCATTATAGAAACAATAGTAATATGAACATGCTTTTTGAATGAAATATTTGTCAATTCGTAGATCACAATTTAAACCCTTCAATGAGATTGTTTGATTCCTTCAATTTTGTTTTAAGGTTTTGGTAATTTAATAAATAAAACTAAAGAATTTGTCCATATCGTTGATTTCGCCGGTATGGTGTAGTTTTAAGCATGAAGATAAGAGTTTTTCATTCATTATTTGCAACATATTTTAGTAAAGTATTATTGGCAGTCTCTTAAAAACTACTTGGAACAGAGTCAAATTTTACTTGGCGACCTTTGCAACTTATCATTTAAGGGCCGTTTAAACACCATTGTCTTTTAATTTAGTTCGATATTATCACCAGAGATTACAACTTTATAAAGATACATATATATACCCCCGTATTTATAAACGATTATTAGGTTTAACAAACGTTTATTAAGGCAAATTTTCATACAAAATTTGTTTTGTAATTCTTTTTTAAATTTAAAATTTTTTTATAAATACGAGCGATAGTATTTAGGTCAAATTGCTAATAACTTTTTCAACTTAAATTTTTTGAATTGTTTTTGGTTTTTGTTGCAAGAATACACGCTTATACAAGCTAATTGTATTAACATTGCTCATAATGTTTTTTTGACTTTTGTTTTTTGTTTTTGTTTTGACATTTTTTATAAAAGGCTTAAGTTTGCCAAATATTTAATTTACTAAAATAACCGGTTAATTTTTCTTAAATAACCGGTTTATGCGAATACTTTTCGATCGATCTCCCTAATAAATCCATTTAAATTTATTGTTGAGGGAAAGCTAGCTTCTATGCACATTGCACTGGTTGCTTAGGCCAGCTCATCAGGAAACCTTTTCCAAAAATTATAGAAAAGCTTAAAATATTATACAAATAACACCTTAAAGCGAATAAGAATTATAAACACTCAAAGTCTTACTTGTAACAATATCAAAACATAAACAAAACACCAACAATAAACAGCGAGTTTATTGTTTCTTAAATTCCCCTTCTACTTAAATTTACTTCATGTGCCTTATTTGAATATTGCTTAGAATTCTGTGTTAAACTATCATCTTAGACAACTTCAAATAAAAGTCAAATCTCCCCTTTAACCAGGGACCGTAACTATTATGACTATTATCAAAAAAATCAAGAAATAAGAGTTATTTTTGATTTTTATATTTTTAGATAGAAAATAAGAGTTATTTTTGATTTTTATTTTTTTAAATAAAAAATAAAAGTTATTTTTGAATTTTATATTTTTAAATCAATAAATAAGAATTATTTTTGATTTTTATATTTTTATATCAATAATAAAAATCAATTCAAAACTCTTATTTATTTGTTGATGCCGTATGTATAATAATATGCTGCTTCATTCAAATTTCTATATGAATATAATATACAAGCATATAACTACTGGCAGGATCAACCAGAATAATATTTCAAAAATATTATCTAAAAATAACGGACATTCAGCCATTGCCTACTGCGTCCACGTCATTTTTTCAATTTTACCATTCTCACAGAATTTGCGGAATAGTTTTTTATTTCATTTATTTAATTTCATTGCTAACCAAATATAATTTTTTTATTATATGGTTTGTTGCAGATTTGAATTAATATTTTATTATTTTTAATAACGTTTCGCAAATTTGAATTTTGGAAATGTAACTGAAATTTTCTTTTTATGTTTTATGTTATTTTAATTGCCAACTGCTTGTCAGTTTACTTGTTTATGACAACTCTGTGTTGATCTCGTTTAATACTTTATTTTTTATAACCATGTCAACTTCTAGTTGAGTTCGTTTTTTATTCGTGAAAAATGGTTTTGAATATAACAAGAAGTAAGAACTTCATATTTTTACTAAAAAGTCGGCCATCTTGTTTTTGTGTAAATTTCATTCGAATAGTTGACTATAAAGTGATAGTTTGTGAAAAGGGATAGAATTAAGTAAGCTATCTTCGTTTTGAAAATAAATGTAATTATAATTTACTATTTTATTAATAGATAATAAAACACACGCAAGCAATTCACGGAATTGAATATCCCATAGTTTTGTTATTTTCTATCACCGTTTTACAACATTTTTTATTATTTAATTCAATTCTGCCGAATTGAAATTGCTGGAGAATTAAATATTGATGTCTAGAAAAAGTGAACGATTGCGGGAAAGGAAAATGACTGATCCTGAAGGGGATGCCACCAAAAGGAACAGTACCGAATCGCTAGATTTCCATAGTGAAGATGAAATGACTGTGGTAGAACAGCCGTCTACCGCAGAACTGAAAGAAGAAATCCTTCAACTAAAGGAATCTCTGAAGGCCTTTATGGAGAAATGTTGCAGTTTATCATTGCCGCCACAAACACAACAGACAACAGTGCCGTCTATGTCGCCTACAACAGCTACATCGTTTGCCGTAGCAGGCTGCCAGCCATTAATGCCAGTGCCGAGCACATGGATACAACAACAACAACAACAACAATTGAATTCATGTGAGTACAAAATGCCATACTCGTATTGCTTTCCAAATCCCGCACAGCAGTTTGTGCAAAATATCCCCCCTCTAAACCCAATATCGTCACAATCAACCACTTTTGTGCAAAACCCAAATGCTCAAATTTATACAAATGCCACCCCTCGAATGACTTCAGCTGTTTCGTCCAGCTACGTGCCGTCATATTTTCAAAATACTGCCATGCCTGTGCCTCAGGTTCCACAAAGCCAGGTGTACCGTGAACTCCGTAAACTTCACGACTTACCTGAATTCTCTGGTCAGCCAGAACAATGGCCTATGTTTAGCATTGCTTATAATGAGACAACAAACATTTACAATTATACTAATTTAGAAAATTTATTGAGACTCCAAAAAGCTTTAAAAGGAGAAGCTAAATCAAAGGTTGAAACTTTCTTGATCCACCCCAACAATGTCAGCCAGGTCATGAGTACTCTGGAGTTTCTTTATGGTCGACCTCAAATGCTTATTCGAAGCCAAATCGCCAAAGTCCGTGCCTTCCCACAAATAACTGGAAGAAAAATGTATGAAATTGTTAATTTCAGTACAATGGTTTCTAATCTTACCGTGTTTTTGGAACACGCAGGTGCAATTCCTCACCTTTCAAATCCGACTTTAATTGATGAGTTGGTAAACAAACTGCCTCCATATAAGAAAGAGGAATGGGCCAAATATTCCGTCCAAAATCTTGGCCAATTTCCCACTGTCCGTCAATTCAGAACATGGCTGCACGATGTGGCTACTTACGTTGCTCTTACCAATGAGCCCGATAAAGTTGATGCAACTAAAAAAGACAAAACCAATCCATCTTTTACTATAACAACAGATAGTCGCTTCATTACGTGCCTTTTTTGTCAGCAAAATCACAGGTTGTACCAGTGCAACAATTTTAAGGAATTAACAACAGCAGACAGGTGGAAATTTGTCAAAGATAACAATCTTTGTTTCTGTTGTTTACGACCCGGGCACAGTTCGAATAAATGTCAGACAAAACGACAATGTGGTCTGGCAAAATGCACGAAAAATCACAACAGACTTCTGCATGAAAGTATTAAAGCTGATAATTGTGAGAATGTAAACAAAACTAGAATTAGTGGAAGCAGCAATCATTCATTTAGTGATGGGACTAGGCCGATAAATGTTGGAGGTACAAACAGTGTTGTCAATGCGATTGTTAATAAGAGCTGCAATAAGAAAACGTTATTTAAATTTTTGCCTGTTCAATTAATGGGACCAAAGGGCTTGGTGGAGGTTGTAGCATTTATTGACGAAGGTTCGAAGATCTCACTTCTGGAAAATGAAATTGCAACGCAAATTGGGTTGAAAGGTTCAACAAGCAATTTGTGTCTCAGATGGATGGAAATTGTGCGCATAATTTATCTATACCTTTAACAATTTTATTCAATATGTCCATAAAGCATGGCTACTTCCCGAAATTATGGAAAAAATCTTTTATTATTCCACTATTTAAATCAGGGAATAAATCGAACATAGTGAACTACAGAGGTATTGCCAAATTAAGTGTCATTCCCAAACTTTTTGAACAATATCTTACTGAATATTTAAGTAAACAAGTCTCTTCCATACTTACACCTTTCCAACATGGTTTTCGTAAAGGATGTTCCACTACGACTAATTTATTAGAATTGACAACAATAATTAATAATGGCTTTAAAAACGGATGCTATACCGATGTTATATACACTGATTTTAGTAAGGCTTTTGACAGAGTTAACCATAAACTTCTATTGCATAAGCTGTATTTAATGGGATTTACGAATTGCTGTTTGAATTGGTTAAAATCTTATCTTTTACGTCGTGAACAGCGTGTGTGTTTTAATAATACATTATCTAAACATATTATAGTCAACTCTGGTGTTCCACAAGGTAGTCATCTCGGACCAATACTTTTCTTATTATATATCAACGATCTACCTACCACAATAAAATTTTCCAATAAACTTATGTATGCTGACGATGTAAAAATTTTTTCAAGTTGTGCTGACTCCATTGTTCAACCCCACTTACAACAGGATTTAAATTTATTCTTCAACTGGTGCCAAATAAACTTATTGGATATAAATTTAAAAAAATGCAAACATATACGTTTTTCCAGAAAAACTAGACCCATTGGCTGCTATTTTATTGGTGATCACAAATTGGAAGTTGTTAATGCTTTCTTGGATCTCGGTGTATTATTTGACACAAAGTTATCTTTTTTAGAACATATTAACATGTGTACTAATAAAGCTCGTGGTGTATTTGGATTTATTAAACGTTGGTCAAAGGAATTCTCTGACAGATCTATAACAAAACAGTTGTATATAGCACTTGTCAGACCTATAATCGAATATGGCTCAATAATTTGGGATCCATATTACAACGTTCATAGTGATCGCATTGAGTCTGTCCAAAAACAATTTCTGCTATTCATATTACGGAGCACTTACCCAAATCCATCTATATATCTTCCTCCATATAGAACCAGGTTATTGGAGATTCATTTACCAACTTTAAAAAGCCGCCGAACAATGCTGAATGTCATATTTGTTATCAATCTAATTAAAGGCAATATTTGCTCGGAGTTCCTGTTAAACAGTTTATTTTTTAATGTTCCCCAACGCCCTACACGTTATTACCAGCCGTTATCAATTGAATACTTTCAACAAAATTATGCAAATGCTGACCCTTTTCGTCGAATATGTGTAAACTTTAATGATCTGTACAGTATTATTGATATGAATTTGAATATTAATACTATCAAACTGAATTTAATTTTATATTTAAATAGATGATGTTAAATTTGTTTGTTTAATTTTGTAATATTTTTCTGCACAGAAAGAAAAACACTCGGGATAAATCAAGTTTTTTGGGATTACTTTAAGTACGAGTCGTACTCAAAAATTCAAGTACGAATAACACTTAAACGTACTCAAAACAATCCTAAATGGGATTACTTTTGAAAATTAATTTCTTTTCAAAGTTTTTTTTTTTAAATTTGAACTCATGCTACTCATTTAGTTCATATTTTTGATTAAATATGTACATAAGATTTCTAAAATAAAAGCCATATCGGGCATGATGTTGGTGGTATATCTTTCTGTAATGTGTAATACGGGTAAGTAAATCAATCATTATCATTTTTTCTTTGTAATTTCTTTTTTTTTGTTTTTTTCAATCATGAATTCGGGATAAAATCAACTTTATATTACTTGAATCAAGCTCATTTTGAGATTGATTCAATCTTAGTTTTACTTAAATCAATCTCATTTTCGGATTATTTGAGGTACGAGTTCGGATTAAAACAATTTTATAATTTTTGAATGAAGTGCATTTTGAGATAGATTCAATCTTAGTTTTACTTAAATCAATCTCATTTTCGGATTATTTCAAGTACGAAAACGGGATTGAATATGGATAATTTAAGTATATTGGGATTAAAAATCCGTACTTGAATCAATCTTTCTGTACTTGATTCAAGAAAATCCGTACTCACCGTACTATAAATACCGCTTCGGATTGATTTGAGTACGGATGGATTGATTTTTTTTTTGAGTGTGAAAGGAGGTATTCCATAGACTAAATAAATAAATAAATAAATAAAATGGATCGGAGGCCAAACAACGAATGAAGTATCGAAAAAGGTAAATTTAGAAATAAGTGGTATCGATAGCGACAGTTCGAGTTTTAGTATGAGAAATGTATGGACTACTGCCAATTTACAATTGCCATCTCAGAGTTTGCATATTGAAAATTTTAGGAATAAATTCCCAGTTTTAGATGAAATGAAAATAAACGATTATTCAAATGTGAGACCAAGGTTACTTATTGGTTTGCCTCACATAAGACTCGTTCGACCAATTAATGTGGTTAATTTGGATGAAAGTTTTGCAGTACACCAAACGAATTTGGGTAGCATTTTATTTGGCTCAAACGAGGATGCAACCGAAGCGGTTGTATGTTGTATTGATATTGACAATTTGGATAACATTAATCAGCAAATGGCAGATTATTTTGCATTGGAAAATTTTGGTGTGCAAATTACCAAGGTTTTAATGTCGCGTAATGATGAAAAGGCAGAAGAAATATTACAGAGTACTACAAAGAAAATTGGTTTACAGTACGAAACGGGCTTATTGTGGAATTTTTTTTTGTTGATAGCTACTCTGTCGCTATGAAACGTCTTCAAGCTTTGGAAGACAAAATGAGTAAGGATGAAGATTTAGCCAGTTGGTATAAGTGTAAAATAGAAGAATACGTTTCTAAATCGTACGCCCGAAAATTATCGCCAGAAGAAGTTTTTGGTGATGACAGCCGTAGATGGTATTTGCCTCATTTTGCCGTGACTAATGTAAACAAGGCAAACAAACGTCGGCTAGTATTCGATGCGGCTGCAACAGTAAATGGTGAATCGTTTAATACAAGATTGTTGAAGGGTCCCAGTAAATATCAGCCCAAACCATTAATATCTATTGTGCTTTTTAAATTTCGTCAGCGACCAATTGGTGTTTGCGCAGATATAAAAGAGATGTTCCATCGTGTGAAGATAAGGGAGCAAGATCAAGTGGCCCAACAATTCCTTTGGCGGGACGGTGACTCAACAAGGCCGCCGGACGTGTACGTAATGCAAGTGATGATATTTGGTTCAGCCAGTTCCCCTTGCTCGGCCCAATACGTTAAGAATTTTAATGCTAGTCAGTACAATATTACATTACCTAATGCGGCCAAGGCCATTATTGAAAATCATTATGTTGATGATTATGTGGATTCCTTTGGTAGCGTTAGGGAAGCAATTTCCGTAAGTAGGGACATAGTGGTTATTCATCAACGGGCGAATTTTGAGCTAAGAGGATTTGTGTCAAATTCTACTGAATTTTGCGAGTTGATGAACAATCGTGCTGGTGAACAAAATGGATTATATTCAACAAATTTATGCAGTGGACTTATGTCGTCTGAAAAGATATTAGGTATGTTTTGGTTGCCGAAAGGGGATACATTTTGTTTCGTGTTAAAATTTAATAAGGTGCCAGAAGCAGTTTTAAATGGTAGCAGAAAACCAACCAAGCGGGAAATTTTGAGTCTGACGATGTCTATATTTGATCCGTTTGGATTTTTGGCCAACGTTGTAATAGTGTCCAAGGTGTTGCTACAAGAGTTATGGAGATATAAAATAGGCTGGAGTTCACCCATTCCTGATGGAGTTTATAGGAAATGGTTCAATTGGTACAGAGAGCTCAATAAGGTTGAACTTATTAAAATTCCGAGGTGCTACAGCCCATCCCTTTGTGATCCTACTTGTGTTGTTGACTTGCATGTCTTTGTGGACGCAAGCGAATTGGCTTTCGCTGCAGTGGCTTATTGGCGAATAAGTAGTACGAGCAGTGTGGATATTGCCTTTGTTGCTGGAAAATCAAGATGCGCCCCAATGAAGCCACTTTCAATTCCGCGCCTTGAACTTCAAGCTGCGGTACTTGGTGTAAGGCTAAGCAGAATGATAACGTCAAGTCATGATATAGTTCCCAAAAATGTAGTTTTTTGGTCAGATTCAGAAACCGTCATCAAGTGGATACAATCGGATAGCAGAATCTACAAGCAGTTCGTTGGTCATCGCATTTCAGAGATATTGGAATCATCTGACATGGATCAATGGCATTGGGTTCCAGGTTCACAAGATCCCGCAGACGAAGCTACAAGACTGAAAGGTCCAACAACATCGTACTGGCTTAATGGACCGGCATTTTTAGAACTAGGAAAGGAACACTGGCCAAAATTACCAGAAGATATATGCGAACATGAATGTAAGGCCGAGAGGCGAAATAAGTTTATAGTAACAATAAATGATGTCTCAATTATTCCATTTAGTAGATTTTCAAGTTACTATAAATTGAAAAGAGTAAGTTGGGTCATACGTGCTGCAAAGAATTTTAGAACACGCCTCAAAGAAAAATCAGCATCAAAATTTAATCCTTATTTGAGTGTTGCAGAATTAAATGAAGCTGAATTGTTTTTGTGTAAGGCAGCTCAATATGATGGTTTTCCAGACGAACATAAACAGTTGCAGCTTAAAAGACTTGTGCCAAAATCTAGTGTTATATACCAACTTTCCCCCTACTTGAGTGATGATGGGTTGATACGACTCTCAGGGCGTATAAACAAAGCTAATTTTATTTTGGATTGTACAAAAGAGCCCATAATTCTACCAAAGGGGCAACAGTTAACGCACATGATTGTAAAACAGTGCCACGAAGAATTCAAGCATCAAAACCAGGAAGCAGTATGTGCTGCCATTCGTTTAAAATTTTGGATTCCCGGCCTTAGGCAACTGGTCAGATCTGCTAAGGCAAGATGCCAACTGTGTAAGAATTTGAGCGCTGTTCCAAAACCACCTTTGATGGGCCAACATCCTATCGACCGTCTTTCACCGTATGTTAGGCCATTTTCGTACACGGGTGTTGATTACCTAGGTCCGTTTTTAGTGTCAGTTGGGCGTAGAAGTGAGAAACGCTGGATAGCACTCTTTACGTGTTTGACAGTAAGAGCTATCCATCTGGAAGTAGCCAAAGATTTATCAACGGATCCAGTTATACTATGCATACGAAATTTCGTTAATCGCAGGGGCGTGCCAATGCGAATACGCAGCGATAACGGTACTAACTTTATAGGAGCGAGTAAAGAGAAATTTGTTTTTGATGACTCAAAGATTGCCGATGAGTGCAGTCGTCGAGGCATTGAATGGTTATTCAACACTCCGGCCAATCCTTCAGCTGGAGGCGCCTGGGAACGGATGGTTCGAGCAGTTAAAAGAGTACTTGCGTTTACGTTAAAGGAAAAATCTCCACAGTTGGATACTTTTGTTAGTCTCCTAATAGAAGCCGAAAATTTGGTCAACAGTCGTCCATTAACTCATATTTCGATAGACAGTTCGGATCAAGAACCTTTAACACCCAACCATTTTTTGATTGGTTGTGCAAATGCGTTTCAAACGCCAGCTGTTCCGGAGAAAGTCTGTCTGAGAAAACAGTGGCATATAATGCAGCAACTTAAACAAACGTTTTGGAAGAGATGGGTGCTGGAGTACCTCACAGACTTAACGCGGCGGACAAAATGGTATCAACCAGTTAAGCCAATACAAGTGGGTGATGTGGTAATAATATGTGACGATAATGAGGCAAGGGGGCATTGGAAACGAGGTGTGGTTGAAGAAGTGTTATTGGCAGCAGATGGTCAAGTGCGTTCGGCAGTGGTCAGGACACCAGCAGGCAGGCTAAAGAGACCGGCATCGAAGTTAGCAGTCCTAGATGTTAAGTGAGTTTCCCAGATCAACTCACGGGCGGCGGGATGTTGCAGATTTGAATTAATATTTTATTATTTTTAATAACGTTTCGCAAATTTGAATTTTGGAAATGTAACTGAAATTTTCTTTTTATGTTTTATGTTATTTTAATTGCCAACTGCTTGTCAGTTTACTTGTTTATGACAACTCTGTGTTGATCTCGTTTAATACTTTATTTTTTATAACCATGTCAACTTCTAGTTGAGTTCGTTTTTTATTCGTGAAAAATGGTTTTGAATATAACAAGAAGTAAGAACTTCATATTTTTACTAAAAAGTCGGCCATCTTGTTTTTGTGTAAATTTCATTCGAATAGTTGACTATAAAGTGATAGTTTGTGAAAAGGGATAGAATTAAGTAAGCTATCTTCGTTTTGAAAATAAATGTAATTATAATTTACTATTTTATTAATAGATAATAAAACACACGCAAGCAATTCACGGAATTGAATATCCCATAGTTTTGTTATTTTCTATCACCGTTTTACAACATGGTTAGTGTTTTGATGTACAATTAAGAATTATACTTCTTCAAAATATAGAAGCTTTTATATGCCCTCTTATAGCACCTAAGCTTAGAGGTATATTATTCAGCTTACTACTTAGTATTTTAATAAATATTTTCAAGAAAACATCCAATTTTTAGATTTTTCGTTTATCATATAATGAAAAAATTACTTCCTTCCTATATGACAAATTACTTAAGACAACATAAAATATAACGCTAGTTATACGCTATAAAAATAGCATACACCCCCAAAATTTACGAAAACATTCCCATCGGATTATAAACATAAAATATTACGCAGAATTTGTATTTAAACAAAAACCCATCCAATATCAAGTGAATTACATTAAACAATTCAATATGCAATTTTTGATATTGACGATATTTTTTGTCGACTTGCTTTTCATAAGCAAGTTCTTATAGATAGTTACGTGTAACTTCACCGCCAATTTCAGTTTTTGAAAAATTAAAAAATTCATAACTTCGGTTCTAAAAAAAATTTTTTAAATTTTTTTTTGATTATGAACAATAATAAGCTTAACTAAAAATTTGATAAAAAAAATTTTGATTTTTTTCAAAATTGTGGATTTTTTTTTTTTTTGAAAATTGCACAAAGTGAACATTGGGATAAATTCGTGTTGAAAGCTGTTTATAAAAATTTGAAAAATTAAAATTTTTTAAAAATTCTTTTTGCAAATGAACAATATTAATTTATGTAAATAATTTAAAAAAGAAAAATCAAAATTTTTTCAAAATTGTAGATTTTTTTTATTGGTTCAAAAGATAGATGGGGTGTCAAAAAAGTACCAAAATTCAGGTTTTACCCGTTTACTCCCTTAAAGGGCCGAATTTCAAAAAAGTACCAGACACCTGTCCGCTTATTTTTCTAAAGAACAACGATAAGTATTACATTTTTTACCCTTTTTTACCCCCTAAACATTTGAATTTCAAAAAATCCCGTCTTAGTGGATCGATTTGGAGAGTGACTACTCTCTGGTCCAAATTTCAAGTTATTAGCTTCAGGCGTTTAGGCTGTGCGATGATGAATCAGTGAGTCAGTCAGTGAGTCAGTCAGTAGCGTTACAATTTTATATATATAGATTATGTGAGTTATCCATTATCAGCTATAAAAACATGAATGCATAGAAATAGCTTATAAGTTTTGGCTGCCATTCAAGTCAGTGTTAAGAGGTCGTTTTCAGGTGTTCAATTTTACCATCATAATTGATTTTAAATGTTCCTCAGATAAATTATATCTCAAATCTCCCAATATTAATATGAGTGCTGAAAATGACCTTTCTACACTGACTTTAATGGCAGCCAAAACTTTTAAGCTATTTCTATGTATTCATATTTTTATAGCTGATAATGGATAAGTCAGATAATATATTATATTCCTATATAAATTTGAATGAAGCAGCATATTATTATACATACGGCATCAACAAATAAATAAGAGTTTTGAATTGATTTTTATTATTGATATAAAAATATAAAAATCAAAAATAACTCTTATTTCTTGATTTAAAAATATAAAAATCAAAAATAACTTTTATTTTTTATTTAAAAATATAAAAACCAAAAATAACTTTTATTTTTCATTTAAAAAAAGGAATAACATGTTAAAATAAATTAAAATAGATAATCATTCAAAAGCAAATTTCGATCTACCAAAAGGTTGAATACAATTTGGTTTAAGGATTTATGTTTGACTAATGACGTCAGCAGTCGTCGATGGCTGCGAGTGTTAAACGGCAAGCCCTCTGAAGAGATTGAGTGGTTGCAATCGAAACATGTCAGGGTAACCTGTCCGTAAACACCTGGGTTCGAGCCCAGATTGAGTCAAGAATGAAAAATTATCAATAAAAATTTTAATTAATTTTCATGTTGTAAAATTCCTTTCTTCATAAAAATAATTTAATGAAAATTAAATTTAATGAACTTAAGCCTAATTAAAAATATTAAAAATTTGGATTAAAAACCATAAATAGTTCAATAAAATAACCACAATACTAATAATTTAAAAAAAAAAAATCAAAAATAACTCTTATTTTTGATTGTTAAAATAAAAATCAAAAATTTAAATATCATGCAATATATTGGATGCATTTCGCCTAAAAATCATGATGGTGTAATTAAAAGTTGTCTACGATGTTCATTTATGTATGATTTATTTCTTCAAAAATTGAAAAATAACTCTTATTTTCGGTCCCTGCCTTTAACAGCTAAGAACAAAAATTTATTTTTATTATAATTTAATGCACTGTTTTAGTTGGCCATCTCAAAATAAATGTTTTGAAGAAGTTCCCTTTCTGCACTTAGCTATTCAATTAATCAAATCTTTTTCTAATTCATAAGTTTGCACGACAATTGTCTTCGGCACAGTTTCCCTTCCAAAGGTATTTAGCGCTCATTCGATCTTCCCTTTAAGCGAGTTAGGCAGCCTTTATTTAAAGTATTTCGAAGTGGTGGTTTTGGTTGCTATTCAAGAATTTTTAAATATTTTATTAACTTCTTTGTCATCAAAGTTTTTAATGATGGCACATTGAGATCTTTTGCAGCATAAAAGGCTGCAATGATACGAAGAAATTTTTTTTGTTACCTTTGGATTTTCTCCATATTGGAGGCCGAAGCAGTGCCCCATAACTAAATACTATTGCAATATATTGGAGAATCAAATTTGTTAGGCAAAATCAAATCAAAAATTTAAAAAAATATTGAGACCAATAAATTAATGCAACCATTAGCTTGTTAAGATTAAATGTCTCATAATGAAAAGTATGAATGTATAATGAAATAACTAAATACAAAACAAGTGAGGTTTGCTTCGTGTCAAAAATGAGAAAAGGCGGTTATTTACTAGTAAAAAAAATAAGTAAGAAATTATAGTCGGTCATAATAATATATATAACATTAAACTATACTGTCGAAAATCTTAAATATTGCAGCCCTTCCACACGGGTTCTTGTTGACTTGTCGATTTATTAAAAACGGATTTGTTTTATTCTAAGACAAGAAACAACATTATGATTAATGTGTTTGTTCTTGGAATCTACAATAAAGTTTTGGTTACATGTATAACTAGGACAAATTTTGAACGATAAACCTGTTATAAGATCGTCCTAGTCTTTCTTAGATGAAATATAACCAATCCTAAAACGATGTAGGGAATTCATTTGGTTGGTTAATCATAAATTGCAACGTACATATAAACATAAACGCATCAAAAAAAAATTTGTATTTATTTTGTTGTTCTAGTAGGCAATAAAAGCTCTACCACAAGATCAGCTCCATAACTTAATTCTGCAACAAAAAATTAAAAAAACGTTTTGAAAATTATCTTTTTTTTATAATTAAAATCACAAAAAAAAACGCATTTCTATATGAACCATATTTCAAAAAAAATTGTAGATATCACTATTTGAATTTAAGCCCTTGATATAATAAAACTTTATAACTACCGTTAATACAAAAAAAATGCGTTAATCGGACTATTAACATTTTTTATTTTCATTTAATTCAATCCTGTTTTTTATTACTTTAATATATAATTTTTATGTTGTCTGCTAAATTTCAACTACAAATGACACTTAGCAATAAAACAAGAATTTTAAGAAAATATATACGTGTAAACGAAAGAATGTATAAGGGAAAGGATTTTTCCATTGAGTGCGCGTTAATGTTGAATATAAAAAGCCACAAAAACAGTTTTGCAATGCGTTTAGCTGGAGGTATACACCATGCCTTCGACGCCATTTTGCATCCTGTGTAGTTCTACGTAGGGAGTTATATGGGAAAAGTGCTATGACGCGTAATATGTAGCTAAACTTCTGCTTTTACAATCGTAACAGCGACGTTCAAGCAAATCAGCTGAAATTTGACATTGAAAATAATCTATTTATTTGTGGTGATGCCGCGTAAAAAACGTTCGATAAGTTCGAAAAGTTCGCAGTACGTTTACGCCTGCTAACTACGGGCAGTTGTGGCTTTCTAGTAATATTTAAAATGAACCGAATATAACAGATAACATACACCTAATAAACACGAGGTCAAACCTTAGATATAAAATAAACTTTTTGTTATCCCGCACAAATCTCAAACCACTTTCAATTGTTTTAATTTAACATTTGAATAAAAATCTAGATAATTAATTGAATATAATTTGATATCAAATTGTTATAAAATTTTATGCTCAAATCAAATTAAAACCTTGCCAACACTAAAGTGAAAATTAAATGCAAGTGCCGGTTCACACACGCCAAGTTTGACTCGTCAAGTCTTGAGCTTTTAGGAGGGAAGGGAAAAGAGAATTCATTTATTGACGAGTCAAACCTAATATGTATGAACCGGCACTAAACAATAAAAAATGCGATTCAAGTTAAATGTATTTTATAGTTAAAGAAGAACTACTTCGAACATGAAGTGGATCCACCTTAAGAAAACCTTAATTTCTTGTGAAATATATAATCTATTTGTGAGTTAAATATTAATTACAATAAGCAAGGATACGTATAAATTCAAAACAAACGGGGAAATGAACAAATTTAAAGTTTGTACCAACTATTTCCTCTCTCCAATTATTTGAGGACGCACAAGATGCTGTTTCATCGTTTATCAGAAGCAATGTAAAGTAAAGTTGTAATAATGAAACACTTCTTATACGGTCGATAAATAAATGAGTTGAAGTGTACTTTGTGTTATATAACTTTTTTTTATAAAAATAAAAAAATCCTAAAATAAATGAAATATTTCTTTTTTATGACTTTAATGCGCCCTTAAACATCCAATCATTTGTGTATGTATGTATGTATGTTTGTATGTATGTATGTATGTTTATGAATGAGTGAATATTTTTTTCAGCATTTCTTAGCTTCAGGTTTTCTGTGATAAGAAATAAGCCTCACCCTTAGATTTTCACATTTACTAAGTAATAAAAAAAAAAGATTTTCGTAATAAAATAAAATCTCAATCTTAAACTCAATAAAATTCATTTAAAAATTTGGTTTATTATTATTATTGAAAGTTAAAAGTTTAGTTGATTTTAGTAAGAGTTACCATTTGGATAAAAATACAAAAAACATCCTTTTCTAATACATTTACATGTATATTTTTATGGGTGATAAAATAAATGTATAATTCATGTTTATGCATGCAAGTAAATATATGGGTTTGTATGTGTTAATGTTATTTAAATTTGTTATGTGTATATAAAAGTAAAATATTGCTGCTGTAACATGTCAGTATAAAATGGCATTTGTACATGTTTTCGTATTTACCTATATGCATGCATATTTATATATGTATATACTATATTCACATATATACATATGTATATAAACTCAAATACAATATTTAGTACATACATACCTGTAAAAAATCTATTTACTAAAGTACATATAAAATTTTTTATAACCTTACTTTATTTTTTTACTTAATACATAAATATACAAAATGTTAGGCTTTTTTAATTCATATGAAACGTTTGTAATTTTTTGGGAAAATCGTAAATGTTCTCTAATTTTTCAATAAAATGTATAATCTTTATATTGAACTATTTTTTATAAGCTCCGTTCTTGTATAAAATTGCATATTACTTGACAACAAAGTAATTTTTTTTGGAAAAAAAAATAGTTTTATTCATAGTTGGAAAATAAAACGTATGTACGACACTTAAGTGTAGCATTACGTATTTTGCCATAAGCTGTACAAAAAAAAAAAAGTGAATTGGCACACAAACAAAACACGGTAAGCAATGATTGTGAGCTGACAAACGCAAATACGAAGATAACGTACCGATCTTGTTTTGCCGTACGTTCAGTGTTCTTTTAGCGTATCAATTCTCAACATATCGTAAGCAATGATACGCGAAACTTTGAGATCGGACTTTAAAAGGCGGGGTTATATATACAAAACTGCTGACTTTTTTAAAGTTCTAGAAACTTCATTGATAATTATAACTTTTATTCAAGGGTGTGACTAGTGCAAATTTTCTTTTTTTGTGTTGGGATCGACCAGGTTTTATGCAATATGTTTGCTAAAAAATAGGGGCTTACTTTTTTGGCCGCCGCTTTAAAGTGAGTATATTAAAATCACTACAACTTCAACGAACTGCAAATGCCGGCGAAGTGTACAAAAACCCAAAAGTGAGGTATCCAAATGCGTGGATGACTGGTTCAACATTAAAGGATACTTTTACCTGATTTGGAAACTTTGGCTCCTGCCGTTCTCCAGATAAACACAAAAATACTTTATTAAAACAGCAACAAAAGATTTTGTGGTAAAATTTAAGGCAGTCGCGGTTCTTTGCTCATATCTCAGCCATTTTCGAAACGATCAGGCTGAATTTCAAACTACTACAGTATCCACAACGATTAATCGAGGAATTTTTCCGCCATTCCTTGATCGAATAATTGAAATAGCCAATTTCGAATAACAAATAACTCGAGCAATTTATGTCAATTAATCGATTAAAATAAATTTCTTAGAAAATTCTACTTTTAAATGTAAAAATATTTTGTTTGGATTTCTAACTAATTAAATACCTAAAAACTAATGGTGTTTTCTTTTCTACAAAAAAAAGTGCCTTTTTTTTAAAAAAATTCAATTTGGTGTCTTTTTCTGAAAAATTTTTCTCCCAAAAAGGGTGGCTTGTTTTATTCTAAAAAACTCATGCTTTTCGGAAGCAAAATTTTTAAGAAACAGACACCAAATTGCATTTTTTTAAAAAAAAAAAGGCACATTTTTTGTAGAAAAAAAAACACCATAAATTACATGTTGTTAACTTTTGCATTTATTTTCATTACTCATACTTTCAAATTTGTTAAAGTCTATTAGGGTGTGTGTGACAACTTATATAAAAAGATTTAAAAAAACAGCAGTCGAAACCAAAAACGAAAATTTGTGTTCAACTTTCTTTCTTCTTGAGTTGGTTCGATAGCGAATGCTTACATTTTTTAAAGCAGAAGTAAACTCAACTGTAGTTTTTTAAAACTTTGGCTGCAGTGTTATTAACGTCAAATTCGTAAAGATATCAGATAATGGGTTAACTGTTATTAGCCGACTGTCAATTGTTTTAAGACCTCGTATTTTCAAATCGGCTAGAAGTTGACATTTGAGATATCGTTAGATCCGTCTAAGAATCCTTGTTTGAAAACGAAGTTTCGGATTTTAATCATCGTTTTACTTAAAACAATCGTAATAAAATTATCAAAGCACATATAGAGTTGGTTAAAGAATGAATACAAAATGGAAAAGTTTGTTTTAATTTTTTATACCGTGAAATACTTCCTAAACGGCCCAAAGTTGCTTATAAGCAACTTCCAATATCCAGTCACCCGAAAACTCAAAAAGTATGAAATCTTCAAAAATCCTTAATCTAACTAAGATCTAATAACTAAGGAAATTATAAAAAATAATTTTTCTGAGTGTGCGTTCAAGAGCGGCCGCGAAAGGGTTAAAATAAAGGAAATTAAAAGGGGATTACAAAAAAATATATACAAATTATCAGCCATGTTCTGGAAATCGAATACATACAAGCGTAATAAAAATCAAACGAATTTAGTTTATTATTCTTTTTATATAGCATACATTGGAGTAATTCAAACAATTTAAAACCTTTATTCGATTAATCGAGCAATTTTAAAATTCAAAAATCGATTAATTTCTAACTCGAACAAAAGCAAAGTCGAACTATTGGATACTCTAATAACTACCAATTCCCCATCATATCTTGGGTCATCGGAAATCCCATTTCTACGGACACACGGACAGACGAATATCGTTAAATCATATCCCTTCCTCAAAAGTGCCCAGAATATAAATACTTTATAGAGCTTAAGATAATTATTGTAGAATTACAAACGGAATGACAAACTTATAGTTACCGTCTAACCTAATTAACAGCTAGAAGAAAAATAAACTGTTTAATTATTTAAAATATTTGTTTGTTTGGCAATCGAAAACGTAAAACGCAAAAATTTGAAAGATGTTTTCAATACACTTTTAATCTAATTTTTATAATTTTTGATAAAAAATTATGTTTATTAAAGAAACATTTGTCATAATATTCTTTTATTACAGAAATCTTATTAAAAAAGACTTTAAAAGTGTTTGCGTTTTAAAAGGATGTGTATACATATTTTTGATCCTTATGAGTAGCAGTTTTAATTTCAGTATGTTCATCTGTTAGTCCGTGGTTCTGCCTGTCCATGTGCATGTTGAAAAGGGTTTTCCGAAGACCAAAAATATGTCAGGAACCACGTTGTTATACAGTTATAGCACATATATTCCGGAATGGTTTGCTATTGAAATTCAAACAAATCGGTTCACAAACGACTGAGATATCAGCTAAATATTATGACTGCCTAATTTTGCCCATGAACTTTTTTAGTATTTTTATAATTTATAAACTGTATTTTTTATCATCCACCCAAAATAAACTTAGAAGAACATTTTTAATAAAAATCGTCTCGTAAATGACGGCTCGAAAGAAATAATTTAGCTGAAATAAATAGCAGTAAGTATGGCAAAAATGCCACATCTGATTATTTGAGAAAAAAAACAATTGGTTTCTCAAGATTAAAGTAAAGCAATTATAAGATTCGGCAAAGCCGAAATATTACTGATTTTGTTTTAAACCAATTTGTATGCATTTAGGTGTTTTAGAAAGCTAGATTTGTGTACTTTTACGACTATAAAAACAAATTAATTTTATTGCCTACGATCAAAATAACAAGCTAAAATATTTGCTTATTTTTCAACTCAACATTCACAGCCGTTTTGTAAACTTATTTTAAAAGTCAAATTTTAGTCGTACAAATAAAACAAACAGTATGGAAAGCTGTTCCAAAAAAAAAACTAATTTATAATATTTTAATTCTGTATTTAAGTTTAAGTTACTGTATTTAGTGTCTTTTTATTAATTTTTAGTCTTTCCGATATCTGAGTACTCCAGAAACCACAAGTCCACAGAGTTATTTTCTGCTGAGTCCTTTAGAATTAAGATTATTTTCCAGTTAAAATTTATAGTAAATTGACCTAGAATTTAAAAGGACCTGAAAAGTACATACATATAATGTCTTGATGTTACATATGGAATAACAAACTCAAATATACTTAAATGAAATATTTATCTTGTTTTCTTTCGACTATTTGTTGCATGTTTTTTTCTACTAATCATTTATTACTAGTCCTTTTTTCACCCAATCAATCTGGTATGAGTGTTGTTATTTTTTTTTTTTTTTTTTTTGTGGCGACATGTAAAATCCATTTATTTTTGACATTAAACACATAAATCTAAATTTGATATGTTGTCGTTTACAACTTTTTTCCTCTTTTTTCGTTTTGTAGACTTTTTGCTACATTTATGTTTCACTTTGGGGGTGAAATGTGAATGCCTAAATTTTCATATGAAGTTATGCTTGATTTTCTAGTTTTAGTCGTGTTATTCTTTTAATTTTTAAAATAATTTTTATAGAGATGACATTGAGATTTTGACTCAAAACAAAGTAAAACTTTAACAGCATACATAAGAGCTTTTAAGGTATTTGATATTTCTCGACTTGAGATTTGTATGACAATATATTGTGATTTATAACCATATTCAACGGTGAAGGGTAATAAGTTACAGGGTGTGAGCCATTAAGGTAAAACTAAAATAACTTTAAAGTATTTGTTATTGTTATTTTACATTTAAATTCATATATTTTTCTTAATATTTGCCTGTCATTTTAAAGAATTATTTTGGATTGAAAAACATCAGTACTAAAATGATATTAAAGCATTTTGTCATTTAAATTTATTAACAAAAACTGAATGTCATACCGTGAAGTAGAAATTTCAAGTGTTGACTAATGACGTTGGCAAATGTTTCTTTAAATTTAATTGTGTTGATATTTATTTCAAAATTTCACTATTAACTATTAAACTAAAAAAATTTCAATTTTCAATAGAAAAATCATATAAAGAAAAGTATTAGCTAAATGCAATTTGAATCTTAAAATATCTACATGTTGTACCTCTGGTAAGCGCGCCACAAAATTTGTTACTTTTTCCTGACACTTAAAAAATTATTACTATGTTTTCGAAAGTACGTCTAAAACAGGGTTAAAGTAAGTTTTGGACTGGTGAAATCGAAATACAAAACAGAAGCAGAAGAAGAAATATCGTCAAGTTCTCACAATCCCATGATTTGCATAACGTCAAATTTATTTTATGATGTTCTGAAATTCGTGCGTATTGCTAACGATCTGTTCCTCTGCGCATACTTCTAAAATTTGAAGTCGCTCATATTCTTGCGTTGTCAATTAACAGAACTCCTATTATGCGACTTCAAGTCAGAACTGCAAATGTTTAGCGTTTTTCGATTGTAAAAGTGTCCGTTATAATATTATATTATTTACACTGGCTTTTTAGCCTTTTGGCATATGACGGTTATTTTGAAAATCCCTTCATCTTTAAATTTTAAAAGTGTGTATAAAAATGTTTTTAAAGTGAGGTAAACTTATTTAGAAATTAAAAAAATTATATGTGCAATATTAAAACTATCACTTAAGTTCTAAAATATATTCAAATATAATTTTATATAAAATAAAATACTTCCAAACGAAAATAACATAACTTTTAATTAATTAGCCCTAATTGGATGAAATAGCGCCCATTTGTTTTAAAAAATTAACTATCACGAATGTAAATGCAGTTTGAAATTCACACGCAAAGAAAAAACATGGTTGTGGTTAACATATTCAGAGCAACATATTATGATAAGATTCATGATTGAAGTCACCATATTACGATTATTATTGAATCATATTATGACCATCATAATATATTTCCCTTAATCATATTCTAATCCTGTAAATCAAAAAACGTTAAGTAGTAATCATATTATTCTCATGGTAATCATAATAAATTAAGAAATAATCATATTATTGTCATGGTAACCATAATAAGTTAAGAAGTTATCATATTATTGTCATGGTAATCATAATAAGTTAATCATATTATAATACAGCACCACTTTCACAACAATAAAAAAGTATTGATTTTTGATTTTGTGGCACATTTCATTTTTTTTAATGTAAATACAATTTCGTTATTTTTTTAATTTCTTAAACTTGTTTTTTTAATTTGTTATTTTTTTTTTTTATAATTGTTAAACCACTCACTAACAAATTATTCGGCCGACGTATTTAAAATAAAAGACACAACTGATACAAAATTATTTTACAAATGGTGCTAACAGAATATTGTTAGAGTAAAAATATTTTGATTGCATCTTAAGCATATTGTGATAAATGTATAGAAAGTTATCATGTTATGGCTGTTAAACATCATGAAATGGTTGTGAGAAACATAATATATTTTCAAAGTTATCATTATTTAGTTGTTATAAAAATGATTATTTTTCAGTCAACAATACTCAAATTAATATTAAGTAATAATATTATTGATATTAAATAAAAATAACAATTATTTGTATACGACAAAAATATGTTGTTACTAAGATCATAGAGTAGTTGCGAAAACAATGCCCAACCATATTTTTCTCAACGTGCATATGTAAATAGCAGTACTCGATAAACAGTAAGCCAGCATAGCAATGTCAATAACACCAAATGGATGACAGTACGGTAAAACACCAAATACATCACAGTGTGGGATCAGCTTTTCATGAATATATAATGGAATCTCCCATAAAAGGACAATATAAATGTCTATATATCTACACCCAGAGAAAAAACATGTTTAAATATGGTCATCTCCAACAAAACTATTTTTAAAGAAAATTTTTAATATATTATGTTTAATTTCACCATATTTTTGTTATCGACAACCATATTATGCTTAAAGAAGTCATCCGTCAAGAAACCACAACCATATTATGCTATTATAAGTTTTTAACATATTTTAGTTATTATTAACCATAACATGCTCTGAGGCAACCATAATATGGTTGTGACATCTTGATGGAGACCAACTTTAACCATAATATGGATTGCGATAACAACAATATGGTTATATTAAACATTTTTTATTTTTTTTTTTTTCCGTACGATGGAGCAGGGAGGTTTCCCCACAGTAACAGGTACCGCGACCAGGTTAGGTCTATTGTACCCACTCCCCTTAGTTGGCCAAAAGACCCTCTGCTTCCCAAAGGAACCCAACCAGGGCCTTTGCCGGTATATCACCGATTTGGGACGCACACATTGTACCATGCCCCAAGTGCCTCCTCCTGGCCCATGCCAGCGCCGGGCAGTCACACAGCACATGCTCAGTCGTCTCGTCCCCGTCTAGACATAGTCTGCATTCCTGATCCTCAGCCAGGCCCATCCGATAAAGGTGGTATTTGACCGCGTGGTGACCAGTCAAGTAGGCCACCAGCAGTCGCAGATCCCGTCTGCCGAGACCATTCGTCCTCATTACCCTTCCGGGAGAGATAAATCTCCTTGCCTGACGCATTCCCGGTAGCGATACCCAGTATCCTCTATGTTCGCCCAGAGCCCAGTCCTCCATGACGGACTGAACCCCTGCCCAACTTAGTCCACAGAAGGGCTCGGGACCCACCATCTGCGCGCTAGAACCAGCCCTGGCCAGTTCATCAGCCATTTTATTACCCGGGATCCCTGAGTGCCCCGGCACCCAGCAGAGCGTCAATCTGCTCCTTGTCCCCAGCTCCTGTAGCTTTCCACTGCACTCCGCCACCAGCTTCGAGGACATTCTCCAAGAAGAGAGTGCTTTGATGGCCGCTTGGCTATCAGTGAAAATCACATTACCGCCACCAACCATTCCCCTATCAAGAATGTTGCTGCAACACACATCAATGGCGAAAATCTCGGCTTGAAAAACACTCGGTGATTCGCCCATTGCCATCGAGAGTCGTGTATTAGGTCCAAAGACCCCTGCACCCACTCCGTGCTCCGATTTTGACCCGTCAGTATACCAGTGCAATTCATGGTTTCCCCGACATGGATTCCCAACACTCCAGGACCTTTCGTCCGGAAAGATTGCCCTGAACCTTCTGTCGAAGACCAGTTCCGTGGACATTATGTCTGCCCTTGTACAGACAGATAGACCCGGAGCCACGTCCATCAAGCAAGCATGCCCCTGGACCTCAGCAAGTCCCGATGTTAGCTTGATCCTAAGGAGGCCGGACATAGCAGTCCTCCTTATATGGAAGTGTAGTGGCAATATGCCCACTATAACCTCAAGTGCTGCCGTGGGACATGTGCGCATTACCCCCGTTAGGGCCAGACACACCATCCGCTGCAGCCTGTTGCACTTCCTCACCGCAGTCTCCTGCCGAATCTTAGGCCACCATACCAATGATCCGTAAGTGATCATCGGTCTGACCATCATAAAATATAGCCATTTTACCATACCTGGACTAAACCCCCAAGTTCTCCCAAAGAACCTCTTGCATGCCCAGAAGGCCCTAACTGCCTTTCCGAGGGTTTGATCCAAGTGCGAGTTCCAATTGAGCCGTCTGTCCAGAACAATTCCCAGATATTTGACCTCATTGGAATACTCAACCTCAATTCCGTCCACTACTAGCTTCTCAAGCCTGTAGTTGTACCTCTTCGTGAACGGTATCACGACCGCCTTGTTAGGGTTGATGCTCAATCCCCTTTCATGGCACCATCCAAGAACCCTATTGAGGTACCCTGCATCACCCCCGTGATGGTGCTCTCGAATTTTCCAGTCACCACTATTGCCAGGTCGTCTGCATAGCCAATGGCCCGAAGGCCATATCCCTCGAGCTTGACCAGCAGATCATCAATCACCAGGCACCATAATAAAGGTGACAGCACCCCCCCTGTGGACAACCCTTAACAGCACTGATGCTGACACTAGTGTCATTCCAGGAGGCAGTAATTTTCCTTCCCCTCAACATAGCCCCGATCCAGTTGACCGTGAGCTCGTCTATCCGCTTCCGCGCCAGAGCATCCGTAATAGAACCGTAGCTCGTGTTGTCAAAGGCACCCTCCACGTCAATAAATGCACACAATGCGATCTCCCCATTACGTTGTGCATTTTCTATCTGCGCAACCAAATGGTGCAATGCCACCTCAGTCGACTTACCCTTTTGGTAAGCAAACTGCGTTCGGTGCAGTGGTGTGGAAGCCCGCAGTTTTTCCCTAATGTGCAGGTCCAGTAGCCGCTCAACAGTCTTGAGCAGAAATGAAGTAAGGCTGATAGGTCTATAGGATTTCGGCTTCTCCAGCTTTGGGAATAAATACAACCCTGACCGTACGCCAAGTGGTTGGAATGTATCCCCAGGTGAAGCTTGCCCTAAAGAGTCCAATCAAAGGTCCTACTATCATATCAAGACTCTCCTGTAACAATACAGGGAAGATTCCGTCACCTCCTGGTGACTTGAATGGGCCGAACGAGCCAATTGCCCACCGTACCCTATCCTCATCGAAAATCCTACCGGCCAACCCATTTGCCCGGCGAGTCCCCGGGATCGCCGCCTCGACGTTTGTGTGCCCAGTATCATCCACAACAGTCGAGCCCGGAAAGTGTACCCTCAGCAAGGTTTCCAAAGTTTCCCTGCGGTTTGTCGTGAAGGAACCATCTGTCCCCTCCACCAGACCCACTCCATTTGAGTGTCCCTTGGTCATTACCCTGTGAAGTCTTGCCGCGCTAGGGAGGCCCGCGACACTACTGCAAAAGTTCCTCCATGAATCCCGTTTGGATTTACGTAAGGATTTGTTATATTCCGTTAGGGCACCTTTGTACTCCTGCCAGTTTTTGGTCCGTTTTGCCTTGTTAAATAACCTCCTGACATGCCTCCGCTTCTGCTCGAGTGTCTCATTCCACCATGGAGTCCTGCGGCTGGAGCTTAAGGGTCGCAATGTCGTGCTTCCTCGAAAGGATGAGAGCAATGTTTCTTCAACAAGGTTGGCTGCTAGCTCAATCTCATCAACAGACCCGATATCTGTCATCAGGAGCTCAGCCTTCCGGTTCACAAGGGACCTGAACTCATTCCAGTCCGTTCGTCTGGGATTGTAAGCGCCTCTACGCAAATCCACCCCCCCCCCCCGGTATGTCAAACCTAATATGTTGATGGTCCGACAGCGAGGCCTCATCCGTAACCCTCCAGTTACGAATTGAATCGCGCAAAGCGCCGCTAACCAGTGTAAGGTCTAATACCTCCTCCCTGATCGCATTAATAAAGGTCGGCTTACAGCCGACATTGGCTATGTCCAAGTTCGTACCTACCAGATATTCCAGTAGTAACTCACCTCTTTTGTTGATGTTGCTGCTTCCCCAAACGGTGTGATGGGCATTGGCATCGCAGCCCAGGATAAGCTGCTTTCCATGCATACCGCAGTACAGCACCAGGTCCGCCACCTCTTTTGGTGGGGCTACATCCTCTTCGCCGGGGAAATAGGCCGTCGCAACGACGATCTCCGACGACCCCCGTTCAGTGGGTATATTTATCTGTGCTGCCACTAGATCTCTGAAAATAAAATTAGTCAATGGGGTTATGTCAACACAATTGTCGACAAGCAACGCAGCGCGCGGCTTGTCCACTGACCGATCATAAATCAGCTTACTTGATTGGGATTGTAGTCCCCGGATCTGGCCACTATTGATCCATGGCTCCTGCAAAAGCGCAAGACCGATGTTTTCTTCGGCAAAGATCCTGCACAGTGTGGCCGACGCCCCTTTGGCGTGATGCAGGTTTGCCTGTAGCACCCTAATGGTGCCCATCGCCATCCCTAATGGACCGCTGCACTAGCTCCCCCAACCGATTACGTCGGGGTCCCTTCCCTCGCGACCCTCTGGTCGGTTTGTCTGATCCTACACCAGGGTTGGGTGTGCTGCTTTTGGCCGGGGGTTGAGGCCTTGGGACGATTTTCGCCACACTTCCCTTATCTGCCCGTTTACTCCCGCAAGCATAAGCTGCCCCGCTGGTAGATGGGCCATCATCAAGGGCGGATTCTCCCCCTTTGATTGGTGACGATTTGCCAGCTTTTTTTCCGCATTCTCCGCCGGCTTCTCGTCTTCTTTCTTGCCACCATCCTTTGAACCATTGTTCTTGAGGTGCAGTCTCACCTGCCCAAAGCAGTAGCTGACCTTTCCTCCCATCTTCACAAGCTTCTGGAGCAAGTATCCACTGCCAGACGAAGATGGAGAAATTCGCCATGTATTTGCCTTTGAGCCACTGCCCAATGAGTTGCAGCCAAGTCATTCTGAGCCGCTATGAAGGCCAGGACCCTCTCATTTGACAGCTCAAGACTATGTGGGAAGTATCCTCTCACAAAGTGCGCGCGGGGGAATTCTTCCTCAGGGACGATCCTACATTCTACCCCTGATTTCTCCTTGATGTAATCAAGGTTGGACTTAGTCCATTCCGCCGTCTCATTGTTGACGCACACAAGCATCAACCAGTCGGTGCGCCGTAGACAGCTTTCAAACTGTGGTTTGAAAGTTCCTGCTTTCTCAATAACCGCCTGAAGAATCATATTTTTGATCCTTTCGATCTGGTCGGCGGTTAGAGACGGAGCTTCAAGTGCTGAGACAAAACCCAGTCTAACGCCCTTTGGCGTCTGGACCTTATGGGCATATGTTTGTCTCGCACATGCACGCTTTGCCGGAGCTCCAGTAGAGGGAGAGTTTTCCGATCGTTCCCTCTTTAGTGTTGCGACTGCCGGAGCCCTTGTGGCGTCCCTTAAGGCATCTTCCCTCGACAGTCCTTTTTTTTAAGCCGCTTTGAATAGCCGCCGCTCCCTAGAGTTGAGCTTAACGAATCCCATTCCGGATTCCAGGCTCAACGCCTGTAAATTTACGCCTCGCACTGTGCTGCCAGACTTCACCGAGTTCAAGCTGCAAGCATCATCCTGCTCAGCGACTTCGGTGTCAGAACCAGAGGACATTATCTCCTCTTGCGGTATTCTAGGCACTTCGGTCGCGGCACAAGTTGCCGCCTCCGTGGACCTTTTGTCCTCCGCCTTCAGGTTGGTACCTCCAACTGCTTGCCCAGTGGCGCTGCCATTGTTGTCGGTTGCCAGGTTTTTTGTTGGGCTCTCCGAGCTAGAAGACAGTACCTGAGGTCGTTTCCTCACCTGCTTCATTCACGAACCACCTGTCCGCTTCCAGAACCTTGGTACCAGCGTTAACGTGCCCAATGGCTCCGCTAATGTTGGTGGTGGATGGTCGAATAAACCGGTTATTTTAGTAAAATTAACCGGTCACTTTATTAATGTGTAATTTATATACGTTTTCCTTACTTTTGTTATAAATGTACCCGTAATTGAGGTATTTTTCTAATTTAATATTTAGCAAACTTAAACTTTTTATAAAAAAAAGTCAAAACAAAATGAAACAAAAGTCAAAAACATAATGTTTTGCAATGTAAGCGTGTGTTCTTGTAACAAAAACCAAAAACAATTTAAAGTACTTTAAAAAAAGTTCAGCTTTAAAAGTAATTAGCAATTTGACAGTGGTATAAATACTATATATGTATATCTCTGCAAAGATATTTCGAACTGACTTAAAAGAAAATAGTGGTTAAACGGCCCTAAAATGATAAGTTGCAACAGTTCGTTAACGCCACGACTCATTAATCACTTTTAATTAGTCTACAAGCTTGACATAAATATACGCCAAGTAAAACTTAACCCTGTTTCAAGAAGTTTTTAAAAGACTGCAAATAATACTTTTCGAAAATATGCTGCCAATAATGAATAAAAAACTCTTAATTATTTCTAGCATATCTTCATGCTTAATACAAGCACATACCGGCGGAATCAACGTTATGGGAAAATTCATCAGTTTTATTTATTAAAACACCAAGAACTTAAAATAAAATTGTAGGAATCAAAAATGTCATAAAAGGGTTTAAATTGTGAGATCGACGAATTGACAGATATTTCATATAAAAAGCATGTTCATATTACTATTGTTTCTATAATGCGGAAACAAAAAAAAAATTAATTATATAATCCTGGATAAGAGGTTTTGTTTGCCACTTTTCAAATACATGGCTGAAGTTTACTACTTTATATAGACATGCTTAACCAGCAACAAATTAAAACTCATTTACAATAAATTGGGGAAAATGTATGTCAAATAATAAATTTATTAAATTCCTATATTTTTAAAACCAAAGTTTTACAAAAATTCTCAAATATTTGACGTCCTACACGTAACCACTAGTTTTCTTAAAGAATTGTTTGCTTTTGCAAAACGTTTGGCTAGAGCAAACATTATTTAACGGTTTCTTAACTACATTATACATAAGTGCAATTATCATCTTAGACATAAAGTTTAGCAAATAACTAGCAATTGTTTAAAAAAATGCTTAAGTTTAATCAATTTACTGGTCACCCTATTTTTTGACTTTATCGTGAAATATTTGTGGTCTGAACATACCTTAAGTCATATCTATGTATTTTGTTGGTTCCTTACCTGCGTGAATTGTTTTGTTTTTATTCTAATTAACTTTTTATTACGAAAACTAATTTGATTTTTGTTTTTTTATACATTCGAATTAAAACCGGTTAACCGGTTATTTTTTAAATGCTTAACCGAAAACCGGTTATTTTAAAATAGCAACTATTCGGAATATTCGAAAACCGGTTATTGAAAAATGTCGAATAATCGATCACCCTAGATGGGTATGGTCACCCATGGCAGATCCCGTGTACCATGAGAAGTCTAAATTAAAACTGGAGGTCGACCTGTATCCAGAGTCCATTTAAACATAATATGTTTTAAATTTTCTTGAAAAATAGTTTTGTTGGAGGTGACCATATTTAAACATGTTTCTTCTCTGCATGTAGAGAATGAAAATAATGGTAGTATCAAAATTTGATATAAATTGCTCCGTTATCAATGCACAATATGTGTTGTAAAAGTTTCTTCTAATTTTAAATGAGGCTATTGAAGCGCACCGTGCTAAGCGAGTTACTTATTAATGTTGTTAGGATAAAAACTAAAAACTTTTTTTTAATACCTATGGCCGTTTTCTCATTACACGATTATCTTTTTTCCCAACGAAAAACAGCACATCAAAGAAATTTGGTTTTCTCAATATCTCATTTGCTTATATTCTGTCGCAAAGCTAACCAGCACTCGTCTGACAATTAATTATTTTCCTTTTATTTGCCGTTCAGTTAAATACAATCAGCTGACTCCCAACTTTTACATGTATTTTGGGAGGTGTTGCCAACTGAAAACAATGTTTTTTGTCTGTATATTGAGGAACCCAAAATCGTTTACGGACAGTTTATCGGTCTAATAAATATATGTTGACATTAGGTAACAGGCAGTTTGTCGATACATTGAGAAAATGGCCACTAGAATATAATAGTAAATGTTTGATACAGAAGATCTAGAATTCAATCTAAGCGAATAAACTCAGCACAAATTACACGTACATAAAATTGAACCTCAATTTTTGAAAATGATTCGTTTCGTGATCGTAAATATTTTAAGATGTCTTATTGCCTGGCTTGAACGACTATACTTCTTTACTTGCTTAAGTATTTTAAAATAAAGTATTTTTTGCAGCAAATGTATTTGCATGTATTATAGATTTTTTTTAACAACATAAGTTGTATAGAAATAACTACCATAGAAAAGCTACAAAAATCTTAACGCCCCAGTGTATGGTATTAGTATAATCTGTCACAAAAATTGTAAAAACTATAATGCCAATACATAAAAGACATTCGCCTGCGAATAAAGAACTTAATGCTGCAGCACGCGAAAATAAAACCCGACACAACAACACAAAAATTTGCAAAAAATAAAAAAAAAAACTTCTGTTCATGTTTGGAAAAAAAGAAAACCAAAAATTATTCCACACATAATATATCAAAGCATATAATTTGTCTATGTCAAAAAGTTGTGGCATGTACAACCATCAACTCAACTGAGCACTTTATGAACCGTTAGTTTCGTATGAAAACAGCACCTCACAAAGGTCCTAAAAAACAAGTAAGGATGCTTCTTTGGGCTGTATGCTTTAATGCACTCTATAAAGTAAAAGAATCTTACGAGAGCTGACTTCAAGTAGGATTTTTGATTGGCAGGGCAAGTTTTTCAAGCACTTTGCATGACAAATCGTCAGCTGATTATTGGTTTGAGGCATATGCCAAAAAGTCGTAGTGGAAGGTTTACACGATGTGTTCTGAAAAGGTAGCCGATTGAAATTTTTTGTGAACATTCATTAACGAACTAAAAAGTGAAAAGTATTTTGTTCAAAGTGCCGCATGTGCCACTTTCCTAAATTCATTTCTAAAAAATAGATTTTTTTGCTGCAAACGTATACTTACTGCTGCGTATTGAGTTGTTGACATTTAATTTTGCTTTTACTACTTTTTTTCTTGCTGCAATTAAGCAATTATGAGCTTGACAAAAATTTTAGAAATTTTTTATTTACAGCTCATCTTTTTATTTTGGGCGAATGTAGTTTGGGGGTCCATAGGTTGGTTCGGAGACATCGACTAATGTGTGAATTTGCACCAATATTAGCCCATCAAGATTCAGCACAAATCGATCTATCTTAGTGTGATTTAGACTACTCTACGACTACTGTCCCAAAAAGTCCTAATGGATCAAAGATTTCTGCCAGTTCTGAGTTGACTAATCTTTTCGTCACACTCTTGGTCTTTTCGTCACACTGATCGGATGTTGGCAGCCCTATCAACTCGAGCATTTGAATCAAACAATTTGAAGTTTCGTCATTGTCTTGATTAACCTCCTTTTCTACAGCTTCAATCCCGGTTAATTTTTAGACCAGCTTCTCCCAAAAGCAAGTTTTGTTGCACAGAAAAAATTCTCCAAATTTTTTCACCAATTAAAGCATAAATCCAATTTAATCGGTTTTAATTTAAAATTTTACTTAAGTGAATTTAACATTTAATCAAGTGCATTAAACGTTTATTTGCTACTATTAATTTGTAAAAATTTATTTAATTTTTTAATTCATATCACAAATTTTTTAATTGAAATCAATCATCATCTCAAAGAAAGTCATTGCGTAACATTTGTGCTGCAAATGGGTATCTTGTGATATTCTCTGAATCTTAAAGTTAAAGACATTTTATTGTTAAATAAGGTGCTGACAGGGTGTCCTAGGTTGCCGTTTTAAGGCGATAATATTTGATACTTGTGAGACATGACATTTACTTTTATTTGCCGAAACATTTTCTCGATATCCATCGAAAATACAAATCTATGCATTCGAAAATGAGCAGAATTAAAAAAATGTCACTCTCAATGGTTGGTCCGGCCTGTATTATGTCGTCGAGGGAAGCGCCGCTTGTTGTTTTGGCCGATGCGTCAAAAACTACTTCAAACCCAAATTTATGAGTATATGAAATTCTGCACTACCCTGCAGCCTTCTTTCCCCTCTCTTCCATTACCATAAACTTTCCCTGTTTAAACCTAAAAAGATATTTTTTATAATTTATTTGGGGGATTCACAAGGTAGTCATAAAGACTCAGTTAGCCGGGAGTAACAGTAACAGTAACCTTACCGTAAGAACGTAACACCAATATATTTCTTACAGACTGAAACGTAACATCTTACTGATATTTATAATCTTTCTAATTGCTTTACATACAACAAAATGAATAAGCCGATTTGCAACGTTACTGTTACCCCCGGCTAACCTAATTTAAGATTTATTTAATAACAAGATTTATAATCTTATAATTAAAGTAAAGGATTTTTATATGTATAATTTAATAATTTTACTACAACATAATACAAATAAAAAATAAATAAAAATAATTTAAAAAAAAAATTATTAAAATTTAAAAATTAAAAAAATTACAATAACAGGAAGAATCAAAGTGGAAAAGTGTTGTTATGCATAATACTTAAAGAGTTCTTTTTTAAAATGCAGAGCTTATAGATCGAATGGACGAAGGTAGCGTGTTCTAAAGATGGACAGAATGAACATAAAATGCCACTCCGATATTAAACTTCACACACATTTTGCATATTTTCAAGCATCTTTTTGCTTTCATATTTAAAAATAGTTTCTGCATATAAAAACTTGCTCTGAAGATAAATTATGGACCAAACTTAATAGAATCAGATAAAAAAAAATCTAGTCATTTACAACTAGTGGTTGCAAAGTTTCATCAAAATATCGATTAAGTATATTCCAAGTTTTGTAATTTCTAGTCTAATAAAAATTTTTCTTCAGCGGATCAAAAAATGTTTTATTGGAACAAGAACATATCAATATCATATATATTATAAAAAAATTGGCTATTCTTATTAAATCACGGTGGCCTTGAACCTAACTTAATTGGGGGGGTAAGGGCCCATCGAATTTTTTTGCTGGAGATCACATATTTGTGCTTCAGAAGCACTATCCCGCAAAAATTAAAAAAATCCGCTTAGCCGTTTTTGTAAAATATGTATTTTTGTACTTATGATATAACTGTTTTTGACAAATTCTTAATTTAGAAAATTATTGAGAAATATTATTTTTATATATTTTTTTAAGTGCCACGCAGATTTTTTTTTTCTAAATTAGGAATTTGTCAAAAACAGTTATATTATAAGTACAAAAATACATTTTTTACAAAAACGGCTAAGCGGATTTTTTTAATTTTTGCGGGATAGTGCTTCTTAAGCACAAATATGTGATCTCCAGCAAAAAAAATCGATGTGCCCTTACCCCCCCAATTAAGTTAGGTTCAAGGCCACCGTGAAATACTTTGTAGAAAGAATAGAGATAACTATGTTTATGAAGGTTGGTATACATTTTCGTACTGAACCTAAATTGGGGAACTGAACCTCCAATCCAATTTCTTCAAGCTGCTTGAATCACTACTTCCAAAAATTTCACATCCGCATCCGCATAACAAGGTAGGAATGAAATATGTTTTTGCAAGAACTAAACGAGGTCTTCTAGGAATAAATTTTTGTGTTCTCCATAGCGTTTGCAAAAGAGCATATCGAGCCTTTGGTGCAATACCGTAGTAATTCAAAAAATCGTGAACTGAGAAAAATGCATTTGAAGTTTTCAGCCATATTTTTGATAGCATTTTTGTTTACTAAAGTTATGTTTTTACAAGTTTTTAAATAAAGAGGAATGTTTTGTAATTAAAAAAAGGTGAACAATTATTAATAATATTAAATATTTTTTTTATATTAATATCAATATGGTTGGAAATAGCTACAGGCAATAAAGACATTTTTAGCTGTAAAATCTGAACAGTTAGAGATGGAATCATAATCTTTTTTTCTTTAGATAGATATTTCCCCAAAGATCATTTCTGCATACCCAGCTCAAAAAATTCAAAATTTTGAGTTACTACGATATTGCACCAAAGGCTCGATATGTTCTTCCAAAAGCTTTATTAATTTGGTCATTCCATGTAAGAACATTGTTAAATAATATGCCAAGATTTTTTGCTATCCTAACAACTTCAATTCTTTGACCGTTTAATGTGACTTCTGGTACAAAATTAGTTCTTGACGATTTACTTTTTATAACCAAGCACTTTGACTTGCACGGGTTAATGCAGAGACCATTTGCAGTTGCCCATGAGTGTACATGTGTGAGATCAATATTTAACTTACTTACACAATCATCAATATATTTCTCAGGAGAGCTTATGTATATTTGTACATCGTCCGCATAGATATGAATGTTGCAATATAATAATTGGTTTGCTAAGTCGTTTATATACATATGGGGTATTCATAAGGTAGTCATAACGTTGTAAAGTCATATGTATTAAAATAATTACATGACATATATATGACTGCTGTGGGCTACCGTTATAATTTAGATTTCTACTGTACAGTTATGACGTATCAATGCACACAGCATTAAAATTTTTATTTTGTTTGAAGCACAACAACATTAATTTTAAACAATTGTAAAATATTATTAAGGACATTATGACGATATGACTTGATAGCACACCTTGTGAATCCCCCAATAGTGTAAAGTTATGGTCCAAGTATGAAACCTTGTGGAACACGTTTTGTTACATTTAGTGAATGAGATCTTATATTATTGGCAAATACTGACTGTCTTCTATCTGTGAGGTATGAGGTAATTAGACGTACAGAAGCTGTAGCGTAATTGAACATTTTATTAAGTTTTTTGCATAGTATACCATGATCGACCATATCGAAGGCTTTTGAATGATCCAATAGGACAAGCAGCGAAACATGAACGCTACCAATACTTTTACGTATTTCCTCAGAAACATCAATAAGTGTACTAACACAACTATGTCCAGGTCGAAAACCAGATTGCCTTTCCGTTATTAAGTTATTATTATTAATATGTTTGTAAATCTGCTTATGTACCAGTTTTTCAAAAACTTTAGATGGGTATGGAAGAATTGCAATCGGACGAAAATCACCATTAGATTTAGGTAGAGGTATTATTGTCACATACTTCCAGTTCTCAGGTAACGTGCTCTTTGTTATTATATTATTAAATATAAAAGTTATGTATGGAATTATCACGGGCAGGATAAGTTTCAGAAACTTTGGCTGAATATTGTAAAAACCAGCAGCATTGGAGTTGATACTAAGACAACCTGATAACACATCGACTTCAATAACACAATCAAAACTAAATTCACATGATTTATGTTTTGTTTTTTTTAATGTCATTTTTTCTTGTGCAGGGAAGTAAATTTTAGTGCTATATTAAAAAAACCATAGTTGCATCATTAAGTACTACTAGATTTTGAGTATATTTCGTCGAAATCTAGGCATGAAGTAGATTTTGTTTTGTATGGGAAATCTAGTCAAAAACAAGTAGATTTGGATCGAAAGTACTAGATTTTGCGTAGGTGTAAATGTAGTATTAGGTTAGAAGTAGTCTTGGCGCTTTTTATTTTGCGATTTACCAGCCTTCTTGCATTACAGTATTCTTCATGTAAATAACTTATTTTTAAACGCTTCCAAGATGCAAACAATTTATCTCTTTCGAGGATAGCACTTTTTATTTCCGCATTAAACCATGGTTTCTTTCTGTTCGAAGTCGATGCTGTTTTTAAGGGCACAGTTGCATTTAAAAAACGATCAAGGTTTCTTTCCAAGGATTCCAGTTGATTTTCAACAGTAGGCATAAAATATATAGATTCCCATTCAATGAGGGATAACTCAGAGGCAACAACAGCATAATTCATATGTTTGAAGTCATAATAAGAAGGAGTAGTTGTAATCTCTTGAAGCTTAAAGTAAAAAGCCAGAAACATAAAATCATGTTTGGAGGAACACGGTATTGTGACCTGATCACACAATAAAACTTTATCCTCAATGCTGACAAAAATAAGGTCGGATAAAGACAAATAGCTCTCATATCGTCTACCAAACAGCTTTCAGAGAGCAAACAGAGAACATTATCATATCTCAGTGCAATATCCCCAATAGTTTTTAAGAAATGTTGGGTGTAAAATCGACCATTAGGTCTGTAAACACAACCAACTATAACCATACTGCCGAAAGACGTAATTTCTATAAAAATATACTCAATTCCATCACCTTGTTCCGACTTACAACATATTTTGCTTATAATTTCTTATCTAACATATATTGTCACGCCACCTCCGCGGGAAATTCTATCACATCTGTATAACCGGTAGTTTTTTAAACTAAACAAACTAAACATTAAGAGTTGCTCAAGGATCCAGAATATGCATATGTTAGTATATACTCTAGGTTCATACGGAATGGCAAACTTAATATGCCGTCTTTCACCAATCCCGCTGGTAATGGATATAAAAATAAAAAATGTTAATATAAAATCCTCAGAGCTAAAGGATGTGGCACAATTACAAAAAAAAAGAATAGTATCATCATCATTACTTGGAAAACTTGCAACACAAGAACAATAGTCCGACAGAAACATACAACAAAATACAAACAAAAGAATGAAATGAAAAATGTACAACACGGCAGAGAACAAATCCTAAGCGGAAGTAGAGAGTGATAAAAAATTCTGAAGAGCAAAGTATAACTACCACTAACACCAATAATAAAACCAACATCACCAACACTAGCATAAACTACTGGTAGAACAACAATTACACACACTCTAACAAATATCCAAAACAACAAAGAAGCAAAATGTTAAACATTTTCCACTTATTCCACATGTGTGATCTTATCTTCTTTAAAAGAAAACAAAAAGGAAGTGACAAAAAACAAAACTTTTGTATGTAAGGACAACATGTCGTCGTCACAGTTAATAGCAAAGAACGTCGCATTTAGTGAATTGATACTAATGAAAATAGATCTATGAGCTGTTGCCTTAAAGAAATCAGTTATTTGAAAAGTTTTGGTGTTTAATGTTAGTATTAAAGGTTTAATTTAAAATATTTTTAACCATTCGCTGAAAAACCTGTAAGTCCTAATTGAAAAAGTGGTTTTCTTTGATTCGAAAAAACGGGTTTCTACACTAATTGCTACATTCAAAATTTCCTTAAATGTTTATTTTTCACTTTTGTCATCAGCTGTTACAAAAATTGTATTCTAGTACTCCATTTTCAGAATCTAATCCAAAAATCTTTTGAAGCAAGTGGGAATAACTTTTTTGTGCATTTACTAAATAAATTTTTGAGCATCAAACATTTGGATGGCTCAGAGCTGAACCGAACCAAGTCATAAAATATATAACGTATATGTATTTGAAATCTGGTGCAAAAATCTCCGCAAAATTGAACTCAATCCAGTTCTGTAATGGGGTAAATCAAAAACAGTTTCGTTCCCAAGGTAAAGGTAATAAGCCCAAGTCAGTGGCTCCAGTAATTAATGGAAATTTACTTAGTCAAACTCAATATATTTTCGAATTTTCTTTTTTGACTTGGTTCGCTTCAGCTCTGAGCCCTCCATTTAATATTGCCTTAATTTTGGACTTATAAGTTATTGACTATTACATAAATCATCAGTAAATTTGCCATAATTAAACAAAAAAATCCCGGTAATATACGCACAAATTTTCTGGGAATCTTTTCCCGCAAACCTTTGAACGATCAATTTTACACTTTGAATTTGTTCTTGTTACCGTTTTTATTTAATATGCACCCTTACAAACCTGCTTCGTAGAATGGGAACATCGTGGCTCTTCAAAAGTTATATATTTTTTTAATTTGATAAAAATGTTTTCACTTACCTCACTGCATCTCTGTATGTCTTATTGCGTATCACATAAATGTGCGCATAATTTTTAAATATAACTATTACCCTACGTTGCCACAATTAAGAAATTACTTGCAAGTAGTGTACATAAACGTATTAGTAGCCATTTTTAAAATGTCGTCAACAAGTAAGTGCTGGTTTACACACGTCAAGTTTGACTCGTCAAGTCTTGAGCATTTAGGAGAGAAGGGAAAAGAGAAGGCCATTTCTTTTCCCCTCTCTCCTAAAAACTCAAGAATTGACGAGACAAACTTTTGGTGTGTTGACCTGCACTAAACTTGTAGCAAAACTAAAATTTCTCAATTGTAAACTAAGTGTTGCCAAGTAGTCAATATTTAACGTTAACTGCAGATATATTATTTGTTAATATATTTTTTTTAATATAAAGTGATATTAATGTTAAAAATGTTTAAATTTTTTTTAGATTTTTTATAAATAAACAGAAAATCAGCTATAAACAGCTTATTTTACTAAGTACTAGTTAATTGATACAAAACTCATCTACGGCAACACTGTTTCTTCAATTTACTCGCTGCAAGTGTCAAAAATTTACTTGCAAGCAAATTCTTTTGCAAGCTTACCTGCAAGTACGAAATACTATTTTCCCAGACTTTTGAAATAATTAATGAACGAAATAACAATTGTTTAATGCCCCAAATCCTCTTCGGTTTGTGATTTTCCTTTTATCTGTTCACTTTCTACAGGAGAAAAATTGATAGTCGACTAAATTTGCACAACAGTGTTATTGTTGAAATTCTGAATGAAAGTGACTCAGATATTTGAATTTTTTCCATATTAGATAAAAATATTAAAAGGGAAGGTGGTTTTGATTATATTGGAGCTTTAGAAGAGAATATTATATCAGTAACACCAGTTACACGTTATGCAGTGTCCAGATGCCGTTTTGTCTAATTTTCTGCTACTTCTCCTCCGAGAGTAAAAAAAATAGTCATTGAAAATACGAATAAATATGGTGAGCAAATTTGCTCAAAAAACTGAATGCTTTTCATATAAATTTTACAACACGTTCGATCACTTGTGTTGTGAAAACAGCACATAAATGTGAAAGCAAATGGAAAGACTTAGAAAAATCTTGTGGGCATATGTAATTTGGTATATACAATATTATTGATCTTGTATAACGTAAAGTGCCAACCATAACAATATTGTATTGCAGAGGCAAAAACGAAAACTTGGATGGTTTGTTTGATGCAATATTCCAGTCCATTAGAAGCAAGTGCTCTCCGTTTGATGTTTTCAACAGAAGACAACAAAAAGTAGTTACAAGTTTGCTCCTATTATTGAATTATGGGATACTTGGAAAGCAAAAAAAAAATTATCGATGGCCAAATGTTCTGTTTTATATACAAAAATGTATTCTTCGTTGGCTGCAAATGATCTAAATTGCAGAAACCTGTGTCTTTCATAAGAAGACAACGTGTTAAAAAGGACAGTAAAACCGAAACTATTGACTCAACAACAAGCAAAGTGTATTACATCTACAAACAGTGAAATGCAAATATTTGCTCGTAGGAAACAGGGAATTTGCAATTGTTGTAAACCCAAATGTTTTGCCAAATGCACTATATGCAATAGATTTGTATGCAATTTAATCGGAAAACAATTTGTTCATCTGGCTGAGTCAATAACAATCAGCCATAATTATTTTTTCTCACTTTAACTCATGTTCAATATTTAATAAATCGCATTGACCAAAATTGTACATAACCTAAGATTTAGGGTATTCATTTAATCGAGGTTTTGCTTTAATCGCTCGTTTAATTTACCGAGGTTGTGTTTTAATCGGTTAACTTAGTTATTGATCGGTTAACCGATTAATAAAATGTTTGTTATAAATTAATCTTCTTTATTAATAACTGAGCTTTAGGTCACTTTAATATCAAATAGTTCGTTTATTTGTTATATCGATATTTCGATTTCCTTTGGAAATCTTATTCAGGATATAAAATTTATAAAATTTAATTAAAAATTAACAAGAAATTGTGTTTGACAATAAATAAAAATTCAAATTAAATTTAAAAATTTTTTCAACATTCAACAATAACATTTCATAAAATCAAAAACAAAAAAGATGAAACAAAAAACAATTTTAAAATATTTCCCTTAAGCTCAGTTATTAATAAAGAAGATTGTTATAAATTAAGTAATTTCAATAAAGAAATATGCAAAAATTATAAAAACAATACAATTCTTAATCTAAAACAAACAAATAAATTCATAAATATATAATACATATTTTTAACTTATACATATTATGTATTCATTAAACAATAAATTTTGTAATCATTTTATTAATTATTTTAATTGATAAGATCTTTTTATAAAATAATCTAAACATATAAAATAGAGACCTGTTTTATTTTTTTAAAATTGTTAACACTAATTGTTTTGGTAAATTCTGTTAACTGATTGTTTGTGTTGCTATCGAAAGTTTCTTCTGCTTTTAGGTCATCATCTGACTTATCCTGGCAAAGCTCAGCACCGAACATTCTACAAAAAAGTTTATTTTCGAACTCCTTCGTTTCTGTTTTTGTACTGTATTTTAATAATGTATTGATTGCTGGAAGGAAGTATTTTGTACAAAAAAATATTTTCTGTATATGAGACGAAACAAATAATTAAAAACAAAAAAAAATTTGTTATAATATGTACTACAAAAAATTAAAAATTTTGTTAGATCGGATAACCGGTTAATCGACTGAAATTAACCGGTTTAATCGTTAATCGTAAATAGCCAATTTTAAATTAACCGATCAGTTAATCGGGTAGTAATTAATCGGTTAACAGTTAATCGGTGAATACCCTACTAAGATTTGTAGTTTTTAATTTTGTTCTGTTCGATCAATTGACGTTTCAAGTTGATATTTTAATCCATTGCAAATTTAAAGAAAAAATAAAAAAAAAGTTCCAAGCCTAAGAGCAGGGATTTTTAAGAAATTCTGATGTCACCAAGATTTAACTGTGTGATTTTTTTCCTTGCGGTTTTGTGAAATCTCGGACTTATGCGAATAAACCAGAAATAGTTCCAGCGGTCAAATCCGAGATCCAACGCGTCAGTCGCATCTCTGTGAAAAAGTCATAGAAAATTTTAGGAAAAGAGTAATTGCCTTTCATCAAAGCCGTGAGGGCCATTTGACGGATATTTTCTTCCATACTTAATCAGACCAAGAACCAAATTTTAGAAAGTACCAAAAAATGTGTCACAGCACCGGCGATGACTGAACTGTAATTCATTACTGTTTCTACCTTTTTGTTCTTCATAAACCAGTTAAGGGATTAGTTCTTCTTTCACTGGTCATACGTCCTTTCTTTTTGTACTTGTTCTATTTTCACAAATCCCAGTACCAGTATGTTGGACCAATTGACACAAGTTTCCCGCAGGGACATTATACATAAATACAATTATCATCTTAGACATAAAGTTTAGCAAATAAAGAGCAATCGTTAAAAATAAAGCTTAAGTTTAATCAATTTACTGGTCAGGTTTTTTTTTATTTTATCGTCAAATATTTGTTAGGTCTGAACAGACCTGTCATATCTATGTTTTTTTGTTGGTTCCTTGCCTTCTTGAATTGTTTTGTTTTTATTCTAATTAACTTTTTATTACAACAACTAATTTGATTTTTGTATTTTTATGTATTCTAATTAAAACCGGTTATTTTTAAAATGCTTAACGGAAAACCGTTTTTTAAAATAGCAACTTTTTGGAATATCCGAAAACCGTTTATTGAAAACAGTCGAATAATCGATCTCCCTAGTCTGTATGTTTGTGTTAGTAGGAATATTTAAAGATGTTTTGCTTCAAATAATACAACTTTACGAATCCTTTCATTTTGTTGGCCTCTCCTTTGATCACTTCTCTAGGAGTCTAAGATATACAACATAGCATAGTTATTTTAGTATGTATACTTGTGTGTGTGTGTATGTAATTTTTTTTAAATCTAAACTTCTAGATTTTTTTTCTCATACCAAACTTGTGTTTGTAATGTTAAGTGGCTTGTGCTTTGTAAATTGATTTTGTTAATCCTTATTTTTGCTTCATTTTTCAAGAGAGTTTATCTTTTGTTTCTTGTCTTTTTCTCAAGCTACAAAAAATCATTATCCTTTAGTAAAACACAATCTTAAAAAAACATTTGAATTAAATTGCTTAAACTTGTATTTAACAAAAGTCCAAAAAGAGAAAAAATAAACCGTGTTTACGAAATTGAATCTATAAGTATTCATTTTTTAGAAAAGGGTAAAAGGTTTTTTAAAAAACACTGATGAATAGAAAAGATCCTACGGGATTATCAAAACAAATTATGTAACCTTTTTTTAAGCATAATGCTAATTTCTTTAAAGACTTGAGCTACCATATTTAAACTTTGAAAATTAATTTATTTAAATTTGTATAAAAAAAAAGACACCAATCTTACAAAAATTTTAATCTAGACTACATTTTCTTAGATATTTACAAAAACAAAAATATGTATGGGTGGTTTTGATTTTGTGAATGTGTATGTATGTAAAAAAAGAAATATTTTACCATGTCTCTATGTGTCTTAACTTTAGTTTTGGCAAATTTGTAATCAATCAACAAAAAATAAAACCAAAATCAACAATATCTTCTAAACCGCCCATCAAACCAACCAACCAACCCTCAACTACCAATGGATTACTTCATACACAACGCATGAATTGTATATAATACAATCAAATGTTGAAAATTTTGTTGCTTCTTTGAATTTAAACTTGAATACAAAGAGAACAAATCCAAAAGGTTAAATGTTAAATTATCTGTATTTTAAAACAACCTTGGAAATTCTGCCACAACACTCAGAAAGAAGAAAACTTTTAGATAGATACACAAGTTTATTATATACATACATATGGTAGTGTATTTGCATGTGTGTATGTAGTATTCAGTTCATATAACGGAAAATGTTTTCTCGGATCAAAAAATTGTTTTATATTAAGAAAATATATGCAATTTTATGTTTTAACTCTGAACTTTAAAATGCAAAATATAAATATTTTAACAATTTTTAAATGCAGTTTCTGAAAGCTGGTTATTTAGGAATAAGTTTTGCTAAAAAAATTTAATTTATTTTTAAGTGCATTTACAAAAAATATAAAAAGGAGTTCTCTTTGTGTTATAAAATAAATTTTTAATGCCAAATTTATTCATGTACAAATTGTATTTAAAAACTTGGCTTAAAAGGAGTTATAAATTTTACAATCAAAAGTATATTCAGACCAGTGATGTTATACGTAGGAAAAATGCTTATTCGTAGGGATTTTCTTTTGAAAATATGTCCGTAGGGAAAAAAGCACAGATTTTATTAACTCATCAAAATGTAGGTACTTTTTAGTAATGTTGGAAAACTGTATATATATGGCAGCCCTTTAATCGAAATAAGCTATTTTTGATAATGCCACATGCCAACACAGAATGCGAAAGAATTTTTTCCATCATCACTGATGTACCAACGCCCCCCCCCCCCCCCCACTCAGCATTAAGGAAAAAAATATGCTGTCATAAAATTTTGTCTTTAATTTGCATTAGCCGGTCTTTTTTACAAGACAATGCAAACATTTGTATACCACCCAGTGCAACTTAAAAATTGTATCCTTGCCCTGTATGATTGTTAGAAAATAACCATTCAATATTGATACGGGCAAACAATAAATTTTTCTAGTATCCAATCAAAATCCAAAAGTACATACATAAATGTGATTTTAAGTGAATTTATATCACTTGTTTTTAATGTTTTGGTTACTTTAGTTTTTATCTCATAAAAAGAACTGATTTAATAGTTCTTTGCATAACCAGTACCCATGTTCTGTAACTCTGGTGAGAATCTCTCGCATCGAAGAGATGTGAAACAAAATATTCCATCGTTTCTCGAAAAGTGAGAAAAAAGTGTGTCTGGAACTTATGTCAAAAACTATCAAAAAAGATTGCACATTGCACTCGAAGCCGATGTGACATTGCATTGCCAGTAACACATATCGTTGCCGGCGACCAAAATTTATTTTAATTTTTAATTTTTCAACGACGGTGGGGAAAATATAACCGTCGGCTATACCAAATAATGTAAAGTGCGACCAAAGACTATAGATATATATATATAGAGCTTTGAAAACATTCGTATATTTTATACAAACGTTAAAAGCAAAATAATTAAACAATGTGCCAGGAACAAAATATTATTATGCTTTGTATTTAGCATTTTAGTTTGTTTTTTAGTGTTAAAATGTTTTCTCGACCCATTTTTATTCGTGAGTTTATTTGAGAGTTCAAAGCGGGAACTTTTCTCACAAACATTTTACAGACACACCTTTTCTGTAAATTGGCGAGTAATTTCCTTACGTGACAGCTAGTACTCGCCAAAAAAAAGTAACAAACACAGTTTAGTGAGAAAAACAGCCTTTGGTTTCAATTTATCGCATATTGGTTTCTTTTCGCACATTTCAATCGAAAAGTTTCTCGACACGAGACTAAGTGCTGCTTCACACACGTCAAGTTTGACTCTTCAAGGTTTGTGTTTTAGGAGTGTGGGGAACATAAATGGCATTCTCTATTCTCTTCTCTCCTAAAAACTCAAGACTTGACGAGTCAAAATTGACGTGTGTGAACCTCGACTTACAGAACATTGGAAAAACGGCTGGCAAAATAGCAAGAAAAAGTCTAAAAAGTTGCACGAAAACTGGCAAAAACAGACATGTTGTTATTTAAGAAACATTTATTTCATTAAGTTTTAATTGTACTAATCACATCTTTCATCAAATTGTGAAAAATGAATAATCTTCTGGTATCGCATTAAACAGTTTAATGAATGGAAAACACTTCTTAAACATCGCAAGATGTAAATGAAGCATATTTAAACGCCAATAGTTCAGATGGAGAAAGGATGTCAATACATTTGAGGGAGTTTTGTACTAGAATGATAATGGCGGCCTTTACAGAATTTTTATTACAGAATATTTAATTTTGCGGCAGGGTTCCCAATTATATCTTATAACTTATCCCCAATTTGCCATTTATCATCCTTAAAAATCACCAAAATATATATTTTCTTTTCCCCGAAAATCCCCTCATATATTTAAAAATAAAATTACATTATGTCAAAGGAAAAATATGCCTACATTTATTTAATTAAATTAATCGTTTGTGTAATATTATTAAAACTAATGTTATTTGTATGTACTTTGAGCTCTAAATATCTACGTACACATGTTAAATTCATTTGAGAATTTGACACAGCAAAATATATTATTTTTTAAGTGTGTATTTATATGTATTCGAAGAAGAGCTTGTAATAACTCATATTGCATTCTGTTGGAAATGTTGCTTTTGGTTGTATTCATCACGGAAGACTCGTTTAGAACAAGCGTCACTTGGTGATTCAATAATGTATATTTAAAACTACTTCAGCAAAAAAGATTTCAAACCGCCAAAAACGACTTAAATTTGTACCCACGTCTTGTCCAAATCGGTCTTACCATTGAAAAAATTGCATTTATAAATGTGTATATACATATTATCCCAAAAAAATCCGAGCGCAAAAAGTGCTTTTCCTCAAAAAATCCCCTTGTAATCCGGAGTTACAATCAAAAACTTTTTTAATCTTTTCAACAAAATCTTTTTTATTGTCTTCTTTAATATTTTCCTTAGCACTGTCAATTAAGTTTAAGCTTTTATTTATAGAAACCTCTTTTGTTTGTAAATTCTAGAGACATAAGCAGATGCATTGAAAGACCTCTTTTATGTACACTTAGTCACTTTTTACGTCCGATTTTTAGAATTTAGAATAGATTCTGCCTGATATACGCTAAGCTTATTTAAAATTTTCTTCTAGGTTGTAAAAAAAAAGGTAAATTTAGCACCAAAAATGGCTTAAAAAGCTTATCCTTCACATAGCTACTAAATCAGTTCTTATTATATATTTTACATACAAAAAATCTAAATTGATTAAAATTAAAAAATTTGAGATTTTAATAATATTTAAATTTGCACCAGTAAACAAAGCATCTATTAAACGTTTAATTCACTTGGTTAAACGCTTAATTCACTTGACTAAATTTTTAATTAAGACTGATTTTATTTTTAATTAATGCTTTAATTAGTGAACAATTTTGGAGAATTTATTCTGTGTAAATTATACTCTCGTTGTGAAAAAAAGGTTATCCTATCGATGAATAACCTCAAACAAAAATTTGTTACAAAATTTTCTGATTTATTATTGAGTAATTTAATGGTGGTTTTTATAATCACTTTTAAGTATTTTCCATATTATTCTTCAAACGTAATTATATAGTTTTTGATTATAATTAGTATTGTGGTTATTTTGTTGAACTATTTATGGTCTTTAATCCAAACTTTCAATATTTTTTAATCAGGCTTAAGTTCATCAAATTTAATTTTCATTAAATTATTTTCAGGTTGTAAAATTCCTTTCTTCATAAAAATAATTAAATGAAAATTAAATTTGATGAACTTAAGCCTGATTAAAAATATTGAAAGTTGTTGATTATATTTTAAATAATTATTTAATCGTCAAGTTTTTAATTTTTTCTCCGATTAAAGCAGCTCTTGAATACTTAAACGATTTTTTTCTGATCCAAACAAAAGTTATCGGGTTCTCACAAAGGAAAGAATAAAACATTCTCACTTTCATTCAATTTCATTAATTGACAATAATTTTTAGGTTGCTTTTCTAGACAATCTTTTTATTTGTTCGACAATGAATCATATACATATAAATTCTTTTTCCATCGCTCAAGTGATTAATCAGTTTTTAATTATCAAAAGTGATCTGAGAAGACTATTTTAGGTGATTTTTACAAAAAAAGGTCACACAACTCTTTTAAATACAATTTATATACATTAATACAAATGATTTTATTTGTATTGATACATTATCATTTAAAATTTGTAGGGATTTTGGTAGATAAAATTTTTTTTTACGTAGAAAAAATTATATCTTGTGTAAAATTTCGTCTCGATATCATAGTTGGGGGTAGCGCAATAAATATTGATTTAAATCAGCTTTGCACTATCACTAAAAGATAACTGCAAACAAATTATTTATTAACTTATTTTTTACCAGCTTTATTGATGATTGGTATTTTTAAACTAGTACTAAAAACATTCAGTGGTACTGCAAATTTATTCACTATCACTTAACGCAGATAGAGTGCTTAAAATCTGCACATAATTAAAATATGGTAAAATTTGGTATTTCATAATGCCCTTGGACGTACCATAGAGAAGAAATTACTTCTATATAGCAAACATGGGCTTCGCTAACTTAAGATTTTCCGCAATGGTAAAACAAATACCGGATTCGCTGACTAAGTCTTTTCCGCATAGACGGCCTTCGCCAGGCGCAAGAATTTTCTCCTCTATTTTATAACATACACCGGCTTCCTTAACTAAAGCTTCTAAATTCCACTTTTAGTATCGGGATTTTTAAATTTAAGATTTAAAACGTTCGGGACTTTAAGATTCAGAATTTTGAAATTCGGGATTTTGAAATTTTCGGATTGTGTTACCAACCAAAACTAGTAATTTCTTACTTTTTAAAGTCTCTATTTATAGAGCTTGACAATAATGAAACCAACAGTTAATTGATTATATACACTGAGAAAATTAAAAGCTTTAAAATCAAAGAAAAAAGGTCTTTGTAAAATTGTGACGAAAATATCTTTGTTGGAAGGAAAAAATCCTTGCATCAATGATATATTCTTTAAACAAGCAAATGGTGCGTCTTCAACACAAACGACGAAAATTCTTTGAAGCTTAATCAAAGAAATTATCTTTTCCGTAAAGATAAAATATTTGCTACAACGATTAATTTCTTTGCTAATAAGGGATTGAAAAACGTACACTCACAATATTCTGTACGTAAAATTAACTGAAATTGTAATATAAAATAAATGAAAGTTCAATTAAAAACCTGTCTACCTATTTTTCATTTATTTTTAACAACAAATTCATTTAATTTTTACTGTCAAAAATTCAACACCATATTCCGTAAAATCAAATAAATATTCAGTTATTTTGTAAAATTTAACTGTCAAAAATTCAACACCATATTCAGTAAAAACGATTAAATATTCAGTTATTTATTAAAATTTTACTGTCAATTTTTTAATGTCAAATTGACCCCATATTCAGTAAAAACAATTAAATATTCAGTTATTTTATTAAATTTTCGTTTACTCCACAAAAGAACCGAATTTCTAAAAATACCAGACAAACACCTGTCCGCTTGTTTTTCTTATAAGCGAGAGAGGGAGAATATTTTTATTTACTTACCCAGTTACACACGTTTGTTTTACTTTTGTTGTACTGACCACGTTGTTTACAGAAGAACTCTCAATTATAAGACACCAGCAGCATGACCGATATGGCTTCGTAATTATTTTACTTTTAAAATTTGATGTAGGTAATTAACTAAATTATTTTAACAAATAGAAAATGGGTATTGCTTACACAAAACAAGCAATTCATTTTTTATAGATAAGTAAAAATTAATTTTTGGTAGTAAAATTATATAAAATAAATGAATATTTAATTGTTTTTACTGAATATGGTGTTGAATTTGACAGTAAAATTTTATAAAATAACTGCATATTTATTTGTTTTTACGGAATATGTAGTTAATTTTTTGACAATTAATTTATAAAAGATAACTGAATATTGATTTGTTTTTACGGAATTCGCGGTTGAATTTTTGACAGTAAAAATTAAATGAACTTTTCGTTGCTTTAAATTACATTTTTATTTACTTTAACAAAAAGAAGAATTTAACTCAATCAACAGACAATATTAACTGCAACTGAAAATCCGTATTAATATGCACTTAGTTTTTTGAATAACTGTTAGAATCAGTTAAAAATAAATTAGCTTGGAAGTTTAAATGTTTATTTATTTAAAAATGACTGAACGGAATATTTCTTAAATAAACTACAGTCCGTTACTGTAATAATATTGTGAGTGTATTTAAAATTAAAGACTTTTCTTTGTTTTTTTTAAGCTAAGCATCCTTGCTACAAAGACAAAGTCTGTAACTTTAAAGAATTTTGTCTTCAATGCATAAGTGAACATGTTTGCTTGTTCACACATGTTTGCTTGCAATGGTAAATAAGAGCGGTTAAAACAAAATAAAGATAAAGTCTGTATCTTTAAAGAATTTAGTCTTCAAAGTTAAATTTGTATACGAATGCATAACGAAATCGGCTATAGCCGATTGATTGCAATATATGTAAAAAATAAAAAGAATTGTTTTCGTGGTTGTGATTAATTGTAAGTCAGTCGATAGGAACGCTCAATTGTGCATGTGCTGTATATGAACTATTTTTTATTTTTATTACATTAAACTAAAATAAAAAATTTTATAAAAATGCTGTGTTTGGTTTCATTAAATATTTTATTTTGCAGAAAAATTTTAATATTTTAAAACATTTCTATAGCAGATTTTAAAGAAAATTGCCTTTGTTTCTACATATCAGTCTTAAGTATTTCAAAGAATTATTTCGTTGAATTTAATTGCGTTTCTTTGTAATAATGTACTTAAAATCAAAAACTAAAGTCTTAAGACTAACGAATGAAAGTCTTTGTGCCAAAAAACTTTTTCCTTAGTTTAAGGACTTTTTCATGTGTTTCCAAAGACGTACATCCTTGCCACAAGATTTTAAGTCTTTGATTTTAAGTATATATTTCATGGGAATCTAAAGATCTTTGCGCCTTTCCGGTAAAGACGTTTTGTCTTTGGGCACAATCTGACCAATAAAAGTCCTTGCAACAAAGTGTATTTTCTCTGATTTTACGATTTAATTTTCTCAGTGTACACACCAAAAAGGGTCATAACGTACATAAACTATAGCCATTCCGTACATGGACAATATATCATTTTTTGCTGTGCCATAATATCGAAATATTTAAAACGAAATGAAAAATATTTTTTTCAGTAACGTAAAATTTGGTGCCATTGTCAGATGCATTAATTTTACACATCTGCCTAACGAAAATGAGCTTTCAATGTTCACAGAGTTGCAAGACATTTTTAGGCAATTTTAATGACAACATTGTAAGATCTGCCCACCGTCTGTACGAAGCTTTAGTGCGAGTTGAAACTATTAAACTAGTGCACTACCCCCCAAGGTATATTTACACAAGGTAGACTCATTTGGGAGTGTAGACATGCTGCTCTATAAAAATAACCGAGTGGAACTGAATTGTCAAAATTGTCTTCATATAAATTTAACGCACACATGTACAAAATTTGGCTCATATACACGGAATTTGACATTGGTGTTCCAACTTAGGTAAACAGCTGACAAACATATGGGCCAACGAGTTTACCTTGTGTAAATATACCTTGCTACCCCCATTCTATGTTCATTATTATACATATTTAAAAAAAAGTATAAAAAAAAATTTCGGAAACAAGTACTTTTAAGGATTACGGTCATGTTATACTAACGATATTTAATAAATTTAAATGGGGAGAAAAAAACATTCTCAATAAATTTGTAGCTTTAATAGTAACAAGTGTTAATATGTTGCAAAATTTCTTAAAAAACTATGACCTACCAAATTTTATTATAATAGCACTATTCGTTACGGTTTTACACGTTTTATAGTCTTTCCGAGAGAGAGCTTTGCTGAGACCTATGGTAAATTAAAGACAGATCTTCACGAAATTTTGTGGTATGATTTCTAGCCATATAGAACGAATTTGTGAAGAAATCTTAGTTTTTTAGGGTGGTTGTTTCACATTATGATTCATATCTCTTTTCCTGCTAAGCCGATTTTGCTGGATTTTAAACGCAAGCTGCTTCGGATAACTACGCAACAACTTGGCCCCAAAACTTGTTCTTTTTTTTGAGTTTTCGAAGTTGTCGTTTTCCTTTCTAAATATGTTGCAAAAATACATGGCAAATTTGTTCCATTTCTTACCCTCAGCTATAATTGAAGCTATCAGCGCAGAAGTGGCGTAACTCACAATTTAATTTGGTTACGGTTCTGGTGTAAGATATGTTATTTGCACTGTTCTTTACAGTGCAATAGTCGAGTAAACCATCTGTTTGTATCCAATACAGATGGCGCCAGAAACATAGTTTTCGCACGAGCCGTTACAACCAAGTACTATAGTGCAAGAGTAGTGTTAACTCCTCATTATTTCATAAAAAGTAGTCTGGGGTTCCACCACTTCTGCGCTGATAGCCTCAATTGAGTGTGAGATAATACCCTGTTTTTGCATCTGCCTTAAGTACTTTTTCATGCAAGCAAGTAATTTTGTATCAACTTTTTTCTTGTGTTTGCGTACAATTTGTGTTGTATTGTGATTTTTGGTAATATTGTGATGGATATAAAAACTTTTTCAACGAGGTTTCGTTTAAATGTGATAAATTCCTATTTCATACTATAGATAAACTGAAATTTATCGTTGATGGAATAAGCTATTCCTATGCGCATTTCACTGGTTGCTTATGCCAGATCGTCAGGAAACTTCATACAAAGATTTTAGAAAAAATTAAGATATTATAGAAATAAAACTGTTAAGCGAATATGAATTATAAGCACCAGTTTTACTTGTAACAATATCAAAGCTCAAACAAAAACAACAACACTAAACAGTGAGTTTATCTTTTCTTACATTCCCGATTTGGTTGATTTTATGCCAACTCTAAATGCAGTTGTAAGTAAGTAAAGAAAAAATAAAAATAAAAACAATTTACTTTTTGTATTTCGTTCGTTTTACTTTTATTTAATAATTTTTTTTGGCGCAAAATTTTTTACAACATTTGTCTTTAATTATTGAAAATCAGTGTTTTTAACGTTTATTGTAATTCAAAAAAAATTTATTGTTGAAAATTACTACAACCGTGGTGAAGTTTGCTTGTTATACCAAACTTTGCATTTAATATTAAAACGCTAAGTACACATTAGTGTTGAGTGTAAAACGTAGCTATTATTTTGTGCCATTGTAGCTTAGAAAAATTAAGCATTTTGCAAGGGTGTGTGTTACCTGATAAATATATTACACAATTATAATGCATTATTATTTTTTAAAAAAGAAAACACCATAAGTGGTAAGGTAAAAAAATATATTTCCACAAACGATTATTTATGTCAGTTTTTGTTTTTTATTATCTGCTGAATATTCTTTTAAATGAACAGTTAGTCATTGGCAGAATTATATGGAAAAATACACAATCATTTTTGATCCAAAAAAACCCAAGAAAAAAATGTCTGTCCCATTTTTGAATAATTGCACATAACCTCTGAGAAATACATTAATTAAGGAGACACGGTCGAAATACCTTTCGTCTGACTACAACATTTTTCTTAAATAAAATTGCGTAAAAACCTTCAATAAATTGAGATAAATTTCATAAAAAAAAATCAAAATTTACATGATTAATCGAGACCAGTTTTAGTATGAACACTGGTAAGCGAGGAGCAATACTTCAAGTCAAGTTTCCTTCTATGAACGAAAAATGTGTATTATATATATTTAGCATTAATATGTGTTCTTTTTTTATAAAACACATTTAATCCTTCTCTAAAAATATTTTTACATTTGTTGTTTGGTGGAGATTCAACAAATATCAGGGACCAACATCAAAAACTTGACTTAAACTTTAATTTTCATCTCTTTGATTAACATTTTACAAACATAAATAGAAATTCAAAATACTTAGAAATGCAATTAAACATTACAAATAAAATTGTTCAACAAATTTTGCTACTTCAATAGTGCACAATATTCCCAATTAATTATTTGTAATACCATTATCCAATTATAATAATAACATGCTCCTGCTTACTACCTTTGCTGTCTGGTTTTTTGCAAAAGAGCTTTATGCAATCAAAAAGAAAATATAGTTTTCAAATTCGGCTTAGGTTTTTATTTCCATGATTTATTTAATTTTAGTTTTATGGTTTTCATTCATACAACATTTTGTATTTTTAAATCTGTTTATAATTGGAAAAGTTTTATTGCCTCTTAAAAAGGAAACAAAAACTTCAAAAAAAAAAAAAAAGGAAAACAGAAAATAAACAACTCTTCAAAATGTCAAAATCTTGTTTATTATTAGGTTTTTTTTGCACTATGTGGGTGAGCGTATGAGTGAGTTAAATGATTGGATGTTTGTGCATGTGTGAGTTTAAAACTTAAACATGTATTTAAGCTGTTTTAGTTTTTTGCCTGCGCTCTTATATCAAATAATTTTGTGGTTATTTTTGTTATTTTTTGCTTAACGTTCAATTTTTTTTTTCTAAAACAAAAGACATGCGCTTATTTAGTTATTAAAGTTTTAAAAATTTATAAATTTCATGTTTTTTACTTTAATAATGACAAATATTGTGGTCAGTTCTTTTTCACTTTAACTTTGTGTATTTACTATGACAGCAAACTTTTTTTTTTTATTTATAAACAAAAAAATATTTTTAATGTAATGTAAAAAGCAAATTGTTAAGGGATGAATTTTAATTTTTAAAAGGTTTTAAAATTTAATAAATTTGCAAAAAAAAATGTTTAATGCCTCTCTTTTAATCCTAACCACTTTTTTCATAAAACGACATTAACTTTTAATGCAACATAACATTTTTTGTTTTTCTTTTTTATTACTTTTTGGGAACTAATTTTAACTCATTAACAGTAATGTTTTGTTTGTTTTTTTTTAACAAATACACAGAGAAAAGCCATTTTTTAGTTGAATGTTTTATTAAATTAAATATTTGCACTTAACTTTTAGAAAATCATTTGAATTATAAATTTTGTAAGATAAAATCCAGGCATTAAAACTTGAAACAATTGTATAAAATTCTTTGACTTTAATATTAATTTTCAACAGTGTAGTACAAGTTTGTTTTTATATTTATCTCCTATTCACGAGCTGGTGGTATTATGCTCAATGTTAATAAACTTGCACAAATCCGTCGTATTATGCCTTATAATTTAATTCTTCTGGAAAGCAAAAAGAAACGTTTTTAAGTTTTATACTCGATTTTTTTATAACAAAATTTGGTGAACAATGAGGGAAATCTTGTCTAAAAGAAAATAAATCATTTTATATGAAAATAATAATACAGACTTTTTCGCTTTCATAGGCTACTTATTGTATAGTTTCTGACAAAACTTAACTTATGTAAACAAAATATTTTAAATGTTTTCAACAAACATCTTACACTAAACAAGAAATTTTTAAATCGAAAATTTGTATGGTTAACTAAATAAATTGATTTTGCTAATAAAATTTGAACTCAAATTTCAATTATTCATCATATCCACACCACAATAGTGAAGAGGGTATTATGATAATTTGATAAAACTTGGTACATAGGTTCTTATTGGCACAAGGACCAAGCCTATTGAAAATGGGCCTAATCGTAGGACCACGAAGGGAAATAGGGGGCAATTTCTGCCTCTCAGAAACTATCAAACCGATTTTAATGATATTTTAAACATAGATGGATCCATATTCATATAGCCATTCACTTTCGTCAGTATAGAAATAATATGACGAACAACATATACGATATTATTGTAAATGGATGGGGCACTTAACTTTGAATCAACTAAGGTAATTGACTAAAATATAGATTTAATGGTAATTATTTTTTTAATTGAATCAATTAACACATTGTTTGAAATCGTAGGTAGTTTTTTTTATCATATTTTTAATTGAATTACTCATCCCGAAAAATCCCGGGATTTACGAAACCCAGTCCCGTAGTTAAATACTGTTTGAATGACATTAAGTAAAGCCTTTTGAAGTACACAGAAAGAAAAACACTCGGGTTGAATCAAGTTTTTTATGATTACTTTAAGTAGGAGTCGTACTAAAAAAGTCAAGTACGAATAACACTAAAACGTACTCAAAACAATCCTAAATGGGATTACTTTCGAAAATCAATACCGAAATTTCTTGAAATAAGTATAAAATTCTTAAATGAAGAAAAAAGAATAAAGATTAAACTTCTCGTTGTGTTTAACCCTCCGGCTTACGCATGTTTTGATTTTCCAAACACATTGAAAAAAGTTCTGGCCTAACTCATGTATACCACAAAGGGTTAAAAAGTAAATTTGAACTCTTGCTTCTCATTAAGTTTGTATTTTTGGTTAAATATGTGCATAGGATTCTAAAGTCAAAACCAAAGGTGCCACCTATTCAATGGCAAATCGGGCAGAACGAGCAGTCAAAAAGAGCTAAAAGTGCTTAATTTAAAAATCAAAAATTGTTCTGTTTTATTTCCATTTATTAATAATTTTTGTACATCAAACTCATTTATATTGAAAAAATGTTGTATGCATATTAATGTTTAATAAAATTACTACTTAAAAATTGTATTCAAATATATGAACAGTCATTTTCAAAAAGAGTTAAATTCTTCTTCTGGCCATATGTTTTCTTTTTTTTATATGTTTTAATTGAATTTATTTTTACAAGCGTGCTTGTTCCGCAAAGGTTATTCATTACTAAAAATGGTGTAAATAAAGTAAGATTTGCGCATGTAACTTACGTTTCTGTCGGAAAATCTGGCGTAAATTATATATCTGGTTGGGATAGTACAACATCGTTCAATAGCTCCATACTTTTTATGTCTTTGAGTGTTTGAATGGTGTACTAAATGAAAATGTTAAGCTTTTATTATTGAATTTTAATATTTGCATAAAGCTTTTGATCTTTTGTTAGTTTAATCCATATTTTGAACACAGGATTTGATTCCTAAGCTATTCTATACTATTGACCAACGCAAAAATATGTGAACACATATATTGAACCAAAGACGAAATAAGAGGGAAAAGGAATTATTTACTGCTAGATGTTAAAAGTGTCAAAAGTTCCAATATCACGTTTGAAAAGAGCCTGCGTTAGCTCTTTTTTAAAAAGGGCTATAAGTTGCAATTCGGATTAAAACAATTAAATAATTCTTTGATTACGCGAATTTTGAGATTTATTCAATCTTAGTTTTACTTAAATCAATCTCATTTTCGTATTATTTCAAGTACCAATTCAGGATTGATTATTTATCAGTTAAGTATTTTGCGATTGAGAATCCGTATTTGAATCAATCTTTCTGTACTTGATTCAAGAAAATCCGTACTCACCATACTTTTAATACCGCTTCGGATTGATTTGAGTATATATTTGAGGATGGATTGAATTTTCTTTTGAGTGTAAAGATCAAAAGACAGTAAGGCGTTTTGTAAAGGAATCTATTATGATTTCTAACGAATTACTAAGACTCAGGCAAGAACATATTGTTAGTACATTATAATATGCCTGACCTAATATTTTATATCGTTAGCTAAAATGCAATAAGGCGTAACTAACAATAATATCATTTTACAGGAGAATCAAAAAACTTTGTAAAATGAAAGCTTTCAAGATGTCCAAAAAAAACATGCATTGATAAGCCATCAATGGAATTCGTTAGAAAAAAATGTGTAACTACGTCGTTTTGCATTTATTAATAAACACACTTTTATTTACGTCCTCTTGTTTTTTGTCAATAAGAGCGTAATTTTTGGTCGCAGAAGTATACATTTTGTCAAGACATGTAGTTTAAGGCATTCATTGTAATCAATCAAAAACTCAATTTTGAATTTTTTGTTTGTTTCGCCTTTTGGCATTTTAGCTAACAAAATACAACCAATATGATACAATAGAATACTTTCTGAATTGCTTAAATCACTTGTTTTGATAAACCAAAAGAAGTAACAATATCAAACAACAAGGACTCGAAAAATGAATCCGTAATTCGAGATAATATTTTTTTGGTTTAAACGGATGCTTTTTTAATTAATCGGGAATATTATCTAAAAATCTTGATTACCTGAAGCGTCTTGCATTCCGACAAAAACTTTAAAATGTAATTTATGAGAAGAATTAAAGCGATTATTTAAAACCATACACCTAAATAAGTAGAATATGGCTTTTTCAAGGATTTTGCCTGTAGAAAAGTCACTGTCTGCCCTCTTAAGTTTCGTGATGAGTTCTAGCTTGTTAAAAGGTATGTTCACACTTAACGAAAAGAACCGAAAAAAGTGTGACCAGTAAATTGATCAACATTTAACTTTCTTGTTTAATGTAGTGTGTACATACCGTAGGTAATGATACAGTGCATGAATATTGAGCATGGGGTTTATTCACAAAACTTTATTTTTTATAATAATCTTCGTGGATTGTAACTAAAAATTTTAAAGGCTGTTTGATCAAGCAAATGTTATACAAAATCAAACAAATGTCTAATAAAAATAGTGGTTACGTGTGAGGCGTCAAATATGAGTTAAGTGTGACCATAGCTCTATAAATCGCGAATTCTGGAACAAAACAAAGGGATTTATATAGAATTTAGTGTCATGCGACTTTTTGACCTCTTAATGTAGCCGCTTTTTGAAGACAATCCGTTTAATCTAACCCATAGGATATGTAAAAATTTTATTCGCTCATTCGAGACGGGTAGTTTCTGGTAGCAATTATGCCCGTAATTTCTACAAACATATATCTTGTCGCGTTCGTACCTGACAGTTATCTTTATCTAACCGGTAAAACTATTTTGGTAATTTCAACGTTAATTTGGCCTGAGTGTGTTTTTTAAGTTTTCTTTTAAAATATGGCAACATTTGTGTTTTGATTAAACTTTTGAATTAACAGTCAAAATCGATGGTGTATCTTTTTGTAGAAACTACGAGCATAAGTCTAAAAATACAGAAATTTCAAAGAAAAAAGTGAAAGCTGGGAAACGCTCAGACCTCTTGATCCATCGATATAAATTTCTTCTTCTGACGGTTTTAGTAAGATTTAATTTGTTGATCGTCATCATCATCACTAATAGCAATTTGCAATAAAGCCCACAACAAATTCGACTATACCCCATGCATGACACACACACACACACAAACAAACTTAATAAAATTTGGTTTCAAAAACAAAGCAATTTTGCTTACTTATCCAGCTGACACGGCTGTTTAAAACTGTGTTTCCGCCTTTTTTTTCTTTTATTTTAAGCCACTAAATTTTTTTAGTTATATTTATTTTTTTTTTCTTTCTTCTTTTGAAAATCTAAATAAAAGCAAACACCAGCATGCCTTTTAGCATATATACGCTATAAAAAACATATATTTTCTGTAAAGCGACATGTCCTTTTAATTAACGTGCACATCAAATTTCTGCTTTTATACCCATGATGATGATACTAACCGTTTTATACACAAAAAAAACACATAGAGTTTTGCTCATATACGAAACTTTATTCGAAACCCACTTACAGTTTTTGTCTCAAAACGCCTTGTTTTCTATAGGAAATGAAAAAATCACAAAGTTTAAATATGTGAATATTTTTCAAATAAAATCCTATTACGTTCAAAAATTGTTTCGCCGTTTTTTTTAATCTTTTAGAAATTTACATTTTTTGAAACACACACTTAATAACAAAAACACTTTTGGACTTCTGATCATGAGTTGGCAGACCAATAAACGATTAATTTTTGGTGAAAAATCCAAAGGAAAAAAAATTATAGAGTGAATAAAATCAAAGTGATTTTAAGGCTATAAATTAATTTTAAGTGGGTGACTTTTTTTTCTTTAGAGTTTCCAATCAAAAACAATTTTCGATTAAGTCAAGTGTTTATAAAAATCATTATTAATAATAATATTTTAATAATTACAATTAAAGTTGTACGTAAATTTATTTTGCATTTAACAAAGGATTAACGGCCGTTTTCCCCAAGTTAAGTTTAATTAACTATCAGTTATAACTGTCGAAAACATATTGTTAACTAAAACTTAAAGTAATAGTAAGTTTTAATTGAACTTGGTGAAATTGGCCGTTAGTACGTATATTAACATAAATTCCGGTGACCCGGTAGCCTAGGTGATAGTGATTTAGTCTATCAGATTTAGTCTACCAGTGTTGTGGGCTTAATTTGCGTCAGACGCTAGTCTGTTTCCCTACAACGTGGTAAATGCTTGCGTTTCCTTTGCTCGGTTCAATGAGTTAGAATACAATTTTTAATTGTATCTATAAAATAAATTTTTTTAAATTTAGTTTTTCCTTAACCCACTTACAACTACAATTAATGTTGGGAGAATTTTAACCAATTGTGGCGGGAAATGTAAGAAAAGATAAACTCACTGTTTATTGTTGGCATTTTGTTTCAGAGTGTTTGTAATTCTCATTCACTCTACAGTTTTATTTGCATATGTAATATATTTAGCTTTTCTATAGTTTTTGGAAAAATTGTGATTATTTTGTTGAACAGTCGATTTTTGTTTAGGCTTGAGTTCATCAAATTTCATTTTCATTAAATTATTTAACTGAAGGAAGAAATTTTACGACATGAAATTTATTAAAATTAATTGATAATTTTTATTCCTGGCTAAGCTGGGGATCGAACTCGGGTTGAATTTACGTTTCGAGAATAGCCACATTTTCAACATAAGAATTCTTTGTAGTTCTACCCAATCAACAGCCAAACATCAATCTTTAACCAATTGTATCGGTGGTTTGAAATTTGCTGTAATTAATTATTATTTTTCAATTTATTAACGTGTTTCTTCCTATTCTTCTGTTTTTTCGTCCTCTTACTGTCAAGACTTTGTCTTGAATACCAGAGTTTTTGAAAAACTCTGGCCTAAGCAATCAGTGAACAGCGCATAGGAACTAGCTTATCCCTGAACAATAAATTTTATTGTTTTTGTCAAGAATATAAATTGAGCATTTAGCACAAAAAACAAAATCTTTTTAATGGAAGACAATGTATTCCCAAAAATAACCCCGATAATTAAGTTAATAAACATCATTAATTAATATTAATAGAATTAGGATGAACCAGCTCAACGAATGAAAATTAAATATTTCGTCGGCATGATATGCAAACCTGCTAATCGACTTTTAAAGTAAATTGAGATTTTTCTGCCGTGTGGTAGAGAAAGATGTGCCTCGTCGACAAGCATGTAGTATTTCTTCAATTTGAATCTTGAAGTGTGTAAAACCAACTTTATTTTTTGTTTTTCTCTTAAGCTGCACATATGAAATATACAAAGTTTTTTGTCTCTCCTATAAAATTAACTGAAAGGGATATAACAGGTTTGCATATTAATCCGACGATTTACAAAATTATATTTGGCAGCATGAGAACTTAAAATTAGTCAGAAATATTGTTGAAATTAATTTTTTTTATAATATAACTTAATGGTATTGATTTTTTAAATATGATTTCCGGCTTACATATGTGCACCGCAACTTCGAGTTTCGGTCAGTCCAATTTTTGACTATTTTTTCCGATAAATCTGGCCGTATGACGTCAATGGTAGCTTGAGTATTGGCTTTCAAATCGCTAACAGTTGCTGGTTTGTCGGCATAACCCAATGAATAAACAAAGCCCTATAAAAAGTAATCCAGAGGCTTTCAATCGCACGATCGAGAGGCCAGTGGTAAGGACCACTTCTGGAATTAAAATTGTCACCGAATAGATTTTGCAATAAATCCATTGTTAGGCGCGTTGATTGGCAAGTTGGAACCAAATTTCATTGATGCACCAAACCGTCAGTTTAAGTTGATGTAATTTTGGTTCTTGAGCGGCTTGTGGATTGTCTTCGCTCCAAATATGGCAATTTTTTATTGATGTAGCCATTTAAATAGAAATAAATCAATCAAGCTTTAGCTGTTAAACCATTCAGTTCTCATTCAGATAAAAAAAAACAACCATGTAAGAACTCGCTTCTTACCACAGACTCAGACACAAGCTTGGCAAGCGTAACATAATAATAACACAGAACAACAGCCAATCTGGGGGGTGAGAAATTCCAAGTTAGGGTGATGGTACTGGGTCAGTATAGTAAAACCCTCAAAGGGTTTGGCGTTCGCATGTGTCAGCTTTTTTTTATGACATTTTAAATTTGTTCCTTATCTTGGTGTTTTTTTGTTTAACATAACTCGAGAACCACTTGTCCAATTTTGCTAAAACAAACTCAAAAAAATTTAGAATTACAATTTCTTTAATCCGTTCATATAACGTTTTTCTTTATAATCAACAGTTTTGCCGGTAAAAATAAATTTGTGGAGCAAAAATAATATTATAATTATTTCGCCCTCGAAAGTATGCTAATAATTAGTTTAATTTATTTTCTTAAAAGTACATGAGAGCGTATACATATGTTTTTGTTTTTCTAATATTAATCATACGTTCAAAATTACGATCATTTAGGATTTTTTTAGTTTTTATAAAAAAATAAAATTTTAATTTTAGAATTAAATATTAATTAAATGGAACATATACATCAAGGCCCATCTATCAGGTCTGCTTTCTTGTACAAAAACAAAAACGATTCTTTTTAGTTGCCAAAAATTTACTACCACATATGGAAAGCAAAAGGAAAAAACGTGTATGTGTAAGCAACATGTAAACAACTTTTAACAACTAAAAATAACATAAACAATGATCATCAGGCTTCTTGCGCAGACCTTTTCAATGGTGGGCGCTCCATAGCACAATTGTGCTGAGAGATTTCCCACGTATTCTTAACGCCTAACCATAATATGCATGGCCTTGCTTAACCTATTGTCAAAAATTAACAAAAAGTCTCTCAAATGTATTTAAAAAAACAAAAACAAAAACAAAATAAAAAAAACATTTGATTCCGTACGGAATGTGCGGTTAGATTCGCAGCTTGCTTAAGCAAATGACAGTTACATTAAACTTAGCTTAAAGTTTCCTTAAGTTCAATATGGTTTGCCTCATATAATTAACATGTATTCGCACATTTGCTTAAGCCAACTTAAGCACATTATGGTTGGGCTTTTAGCCTCTTTAATTTAGTTTTCGATGAGACAGCGTCGAAGAATGCACATGAAGCGGATGCTTACGTATTTTCTTATATTTTTTTTCAAGAGAATTTACTAAGCAAACACACATGTTTCATTTAAAATAAATAAAGTTGTGCGAAAAATATTTTTTTCTGTGAACAGTAAATTTCTGCAATTTTAACTTTTAAAAAATGTTTTATTTTACTATTTTTAATTAGGCTTAAGTTCATTAAATTTAATTTTCATTAAATTATTTTTATGAAAGAAGGAATTTTACAACATGAAAATTAATTAAAATTTGTATTGATAATTTTTCATTCTTGACTCAATCTGGGCTCGAACCCAGGTGTTTACGGACAGGTTACCCTGACATGTTTCGATTGCAACCACTCAATCTCTTCAGAGGGCTTGCCGTTTAACACTCGCAGCCATCGACGACTGCTGACGTCATTAGTCAAACATCAATCCTTAAACCAAATTGTATTCAACCTTTTGGTAGATCGAAATTTGCTTTTGAATGATTATCTATTTTAATTTATTTTAACATGTTATTCCTTTACTTCTCTTTTTTCGTACTTATGTCAAGAATTCTTCTTGAAGTTCAAAGTACATATATTTTTTGTTTTTTCATTTTTTTTGTCTTTCTTTTTCTTGTTGACCTTTTCAGCACAACTTGAAGGACAAATGCAAACATAGAGCTCGTGCCTTAGCTTTAACAATTATTAGTATTGTGGTTATTTTATTGAACTATTTATGGTTTTTAATCCAAATTTTTAATATTTTTAATTAGGCTTAAGTTCATTAAATTTAATTTTCATTAAACAAAAAATATATGTACTTTGAACTTCAAGAAGAATTCTTGACATAAGTACGAAAAAAGAGAAGTAAAGGAATAACATGTTAAAATAAATTAAAATAGATAATCATTCAAAAGCAAATTTCGATCTACCAAAAGGTTGAATACAATTTGGTTTAAGGATTGATGTTTGACTAATGACGTCAGCAGTCGTCGATGGCTGCGAGTGTTAAACGGCAAGCCCTCTGAAGAGATTGAGTGGTTGCAATCGAAACATGTCAGGGTAACCTGTCCGTAAACACCTGGGTTCGAGCCCAGATTGAGTCAAGAATGAAAAATTATCAATAAAAATTTTAATTAATTTTCATGTTGTAAAATTCCTTTCTTCATAAAAATAATTTAATGAAAATTAAATTTAATGAACTTAAGCCTAATTAAAAATATTAAAAATTTGGATTAAAAACCATAAATAGTTCAATAAAATAACCACAATACTAATAATTGTTTTATTTTACTTCAAATGCGTAAAATATTTAATTAGGAAATATAATGCACCATTATATATCAAACGCTTGGCTTTGTGTTTGGTGGGTTCTTCTGCTATCTCACTAATACTAATAAGTATCAAAAAAGGCACAGTTTTAATAGTGCCCACTTCTGACCTAAAACCACATTTTTATGATATACTAAGTCCCGTTGCATTTATTGTAGTTATTTAAAAGTTATTTGTGCCAAATTTAATTTTAATACCAACTTATCTTAATATTTATGACAGTAAAAGCAAGGTTCAGAATTCTTAGTTGTATTGAACCTACCGACAAATTTGGACTGAAACTTATGTAGTAATGTGTACCAAGAAATGTAATGTGTTACAATAAAACATCATAACTTTTGTTACATGCTAACATAATTAGATGGTTTGTGGACAGAAATGTTCTATACCGGAATGACAATTGTTTGTGGGCTACATAAAATAATAAGCCAGGACGCTTATTCTAGCAGTCGTGATTGAATAATTTTTCCATTCAAAAGCAATGTTATTTATAATTCTTTCAGTCGATACTAAACAAATTTAAATTATTTTTTCAGTGTTGTGAAAACTCAAATAATTGGTTTACAAAATTAAAAAATAATTTTTCGATCAGTATTGACTGAAAGTATTCGATCACGACTGCCAGAATAAGGCCCCAGTGTTTACCATTTTTAAAAAATTCATCAAATTGCAACCTGTAATTTGTACACAAGGTTTACATGGACCGACAGATAAATAACCGATTTGACGGACATTCTCCAATCGACTTAGCAAGTAATTCTGAACCTTCATTGTCGTATTAGACAAACATTTTTTTGTTTTTTTTTTTGATAAAAGTAAGCAAAGTTTTAAGAAATTGTTTAGTGCTAACTCTAATTTTTTAATTCGATATTGATGTCTTATGTCCATAATGTATCACAACTACTTAATAGTATTACTCCATCACAACATCAATTAACGTATTTCAAATTTTGCAAAAACTATAGAATTAACTTTTATTAAAGTCAAAAAAATGTTGGGATTATAGTTTACAAACAAGTCTTTCACAACCACAGATGCTGTGGTAATAAAGGATTAAAAAAAAAATTGTGTGAATTGCTAAAAGGCAAGTGATAAAGCAAATGTTACCAAATTTATTAAATAATTTTATTACAAAACGTATAATTACTTTAATTAAATTTTTAGTTGAAGCAGCTATAAATGTTGTAAAGTCTTGCCGTTAGATGAATAACAGTTTCTCATCACTTTCAAGGCAAACCTTGTGCATAGTTTTCAAGGATTTTTTTTAATCCCGCATAAGACAAACTTTTTTTGCAAATGTGGTTTTTTTCTTTGTATTTTTTTCATCTGTAAACTTTGTTTCATATATTTAAGGCACAGATATACACATGTTCATATTAATATTAATATAGATGCTTAGGCAAAACATTTAAAACATTAATGATGCTCTTTTAGCTGTATACTTTTCCTCTTTATACCCAAACATCTCTAAACTACATAAATAGACATGCTGTATACTTATAATACATATACAATACATATCACTTAAATAAGGAATATACCATCTTTGGACGAATATATAGAGAGTGGCGTCCAACTTTCGGTCGAATGAACTATGAATTTCACAATTTGTTTACGTATATTGATTCCACTGATCCTATTAGCACCTAAAATAACCTCTTAAACATCTTTAGATTTTTTTGTTTTTAGTTATAAACCAGATACTTTAGATTTAAGCATACGAAGAGGTAAGAAGTATTTGTTTCATTGGTGAAATAAAGGCGCAGAATGAGCCACATAATGGTTGAAATTGCTTATAACTTTATTATTTATGCTATTATTATTACATTTTTTAAATACAGTGTGTTATTGGACAATTTTTTTATTAACAGCTTTATGACGTCCTGAAATTGATCGCAATTTTCTGCTTCGTCCGTGCGTGTTTTTTTTAACACGTTTGTCATACATTTGCGCAAAATTACGGGTGCAACGGACATGATTTTATTTCGTATATTTTTTTTTAGTAATGGAATGGTTTTTGGGTTGTTAACATATGCTCCTTCTTTTTAATGTTCCCACAGAAAACTGTTAGGAGCTGTTAAATCTGTTTACCTTGAAGACCAAAGCTATTCAGCCACCTGTTGTATGTGCTGTTGAACCCACAAGATTGGATGGTTTCCCGCAGCTGGCCTAACAAAAGTTTTCTAAATCGCACAACAAGCACCACTGTTGACAGAGCTTGAAGTGGGGAACAGAATAGTCACTGTAGCACAACGTTACGAATAGCGCTGAGAGCTGCCAAAAGTTTAAAACGGAAATTACAAAGTTGTGCCAACAGAATACGTAGTTGTATTGGTCGATGTAGTTAAATTTGAAGATCAAAATTCGAAATTTTAAACTTTGCTGCGCTACAGATTATTTTTCAGCTTTAGCTTCTACTACAACTACTTTATCCTGTTTCAGGCCTGAAGCACCAATGTCATTTACATACAAGTAAGACTTCTGTATTCGGCTATACCAAATCTAATTCACATACTGAAAAATGTTCTCAGTAAAATTGTTTAAGTGCTCGGTCAAAAACAGTCAATTTACGCTATCAAATTGTGCCCTTATTTACTTGTATCGTTGAGTACGCGAATGGTTTTAAAAAATATGTTGCAAAGTTTAAAAAAATAGTAAAAGCTATTGGCTTTTCCAACGCACCTTTAACAAGGATATGAGTTCATTTTCAAGGGACAATTAAAGAAATTTTTGAAGCAAATGTTTCATAATATGGAAGAGGACTTTTTAAATTTTGGTATTTTACTATTTTCATTAAGACGATTTAGTCTAAAATTAATTTTTTTATGTGTAAAAATATCTCCATTTATTATATGTACACAAGCAAAGAAAAAACATTGTTGTGGTAAACATATTCTAAGAGCAAAATATTATGATAAGATTCATGATTCTAGTCCCATATTATGATTATTATTGAATCATATTATGACTAAATATATTCGTAATATTTGTTGTTATTACATCCTATTGTAATTCAATGTAATCATATTCTTATCTTATTAATCGTAATAAGTTAAAAACAATCATAGTATTATCATGTTAATCGTTATATGTTTAGAAGTAATTATATTATGATACAGCACCACTTTCACAACAATAAAAAAAATTTTAATTTTTTTTTGCATCGGTTTTTTATTTTGTGGCACTTTACAATTTTACTTAACGTAAATACAATTTCTTTAATCTTGTTTTTCAATGGGTATTTTTTTAACTGTCTAACCACTCCATAACAAATAATTCGATAAGCATATGTAAAACAAAAGGCGGCATGAAATAATCCCCCAACATACATATACATATGTACATATGTAACCCACCAAAAAAAAAAATAATTTAATAACTATTGAAAAATTGAAAGGCACTGTCTATATTTGGTATCTCAATACAAAGTGAAGAAAAATTTTTTATTTATAAAAATTAAAAAACATAAATTCTAAATAAAACTAGATTTCAATATTTTAAATATATTAAATTAAATTTTGATAAAGTACAACACCCCACTCAAATTGACCTTTAAATATTTATATCTAGTTCTTTAAAACTATATTTGTGTTTTGGTGCCGTTGTTGCTTTCGTAAGACAGTCCGCTTTAACCTCATCTGTTCCAACTGGTAAAAAATCAACTTGTTTGGCATGCTTCTTCTCCCTTAAAAAATTATGTCGCACGTCAATATGTTTTGAACGGGGTTTATAAACGTTATAACATGACAGAGCTATTGTACTTCTGTTGTCACAAAATATTGGGGTTGGCTTACATGAGGTATCTGGAACTAGTTTGTAAAAAAGTTCCCTTAAGCAAACAACTTCTTGAGTAGCTGCAGATATTGCCATGTACTCTGCTTTGGTTGAAGATAAGGCCACTGTTTGCTGTTTTTTACTACTCCTTGAAAAAGCACCTGATTGTAGAATGACAGCATTGACATCCTCCCATCTATATCATTGGCCCATTCAGCGTCTTAATATGCTATTAACTCACTGTTTCCATCTTGACTATAGAAAAGGTTACAACTTTTAGTTCCCTTTAGATATCGGAAAACCCTCTTAACAGCATTCCAGTGTTCTTGACTTGGATTATTATTAAAGCGACTTAAATAACTCACTGCGTATGAAATATCTGGCCTTGTACACTGTTGCAAATACATAAGACTTCCAGTTGCTTGCTGATAAGGATAATTATTTGTAGTAATTTCATCTTCTTTCTTTTTAAGCTTTTGATTTGGTTCCATTGGTATTTGTACGGGATTATAATCTGCCACACTAAAGTTGTTTAATATTTGATTGGTGTATTCCTCTTGATCTAAGCAAATTCTTTTGTTTTTCTTAGAAATTCGAATATGTAAACACTTTTCGGCTTCTCCAAGCATCTTCATATGAAACTCTTGACATAGCTTTGACTTGACAGTTTCACGAAATGGTACGTCAGTACTAAAAACATGTCATCGACGTAGATAGCTAAATACGTACGCTTGGTTTCCTTAATTTGGTAATACACACAAGGATCTATCATAGATTTTCTAAAACTTTGTCTAACTTATTGATCCATACCAAACTCGCCTGCTTTAAACCGTACAAAGCCTTGTTGAGTTTTAAAACATAGTTTGGATTTGCACACTTTACTCCCTCTGGTTGGTAAATATATATTTCTTCCATCAAATCTCCTTGCAAAAAAGCAGTTTTAGCATCTATTTGCTCAATATATTTTTTCCGGCTAAGGCAACCTTTAAATATTATGATATGGTTGTGAGTAATATATTTTGAAAGTTATGATTATTTAGTTGTTATAAAAATGATTATTTTTCAGTCAACAATACTCAAATTTATAATTGCGATTAACATTGATATGTTAACAGTTACTATAATATTGCTGATATCAAATAAAAATAACAATTTTTTGGCTACGACAGCAATATATTGTTACAATAAACATAGTGTAGTTGCCGTAACCATACCCAAACAAATTTTTTCCCTGCGTGCATAGGGACAGAAAAAAATTCTTTAAGAGCAAAATAACACTGTTTGTTCCCGGGATTTTTGTGGCGGGATCCCGGTAAATAAAAGTTCCTCATAGTTTCACAAAAAAGCTATTTATACTTTGAAATTTAGTTTTCTATTCTCTAAAAATTAGCATCTGTTGATGGGTTGTCGATTAGATCAATAACAAGAAGTGAGTACGTTCGTAAATCAATGTCTACTGACGCAATAAATCTACCAAAAGCAGAATGTGCCGTGCAACAGTTGATAATTAATAAATTTAGTGAGGTGAAGAGTTAATAAAGAACATAAATTCAAAATAAGATGCAGGCAGTAAATTTTAATTGTCCATGGACAAGTCTTAAAAATAGGAGATATCCAAAAATATCGCTCCTTTATTGCAGCAAAGTCATATCTACAAAAAAAATCGAGCTTGGCAAAATGCAATTAAAGTTTTCAAAATGTACTGAGTTAAAGATATATTTTGCTATAACTTCGGTTCAATTTGAGATAAAATGCCGATTTTTTGTTACGAGAAAGTATGAAGGAACACTTTGCTTAATTAACCCTGCGGGAAATTTGTGTCAATTAGTCCAACCGACTGGTCCTGGGATTTGTGAAAATAGAACAAGTACAAAAAGAAAGGACTCATGACCAGTGAAAGAAGAACCAATCCCTTAACTGGTTTATAAAGATCAAAAAGGTAGAAAAAGTAATGAATTACAGTACAGTCTAAACTGGTGCTGTGACACATTTTTTGGTAATTTCTAAAATTTGGCTCTTAAATTTAATTCTTGGACTAATTTTATTGAAATAATACTACATCGTATTTAAATAATACTACATTTTAGTAACTGACACTAAGCAGGTTCATTGAGAATAGATCTGTGATTGGTCAAATGGTGTCAATTGACCCCCTCCAATGACAACCCCATGTAAAAGTGATAGGTCTTATTCATATAAAGTGTTAGAACTGGAACCGGTCCCTACCACCAAAGACCTATCACGGGACTACTTCAGTGTCAGTTCGCTTCCCTCTAGGGAACTTAAAGTTAAAAAAAATGTTGAGATATGACGATATGTTTATAAGGTGATAAACATAATTTTTTTTCTTTTTGTGACAGCTTATATAACCGCGAAGTGTTGGGAAACCGAAATAAAAAAAAAAACTATGGAAACTCGTGTAAGATACTACAATATACAATTTTAAAATCAAGACAACTGGTTGTGATCAGTTGTAATTTTTGTTATGTTTTTGTTTACAGTTATTTAACAAAGTTGTAAACCATAATACAAAAATTAAGATATTGCAACTCAACTGAGTTGAGTTGTAAACCGTAATAGGGGACATACTCTTTGCCGACTTTCTAAACGCATTGATTGTGGCTTAATGTTATTTCCTAAGCAGTTAGAAAATTTTAATATATTTATTTAAAATATAAATAACAAATAAATAACAGCATCATATATTTATTTAAAATATTTTATATATTTTATGAACTTACTTTTTGATCTCATAACTTGAGTACCACAATTTTTGTTTGTTTTTGTTATTGTTTTATGAATTAAATTGTTATGTTTATGTTATACTTTTAACTTGTATCTAGAGCATAATGATACGAAATTTACATATAAAACCGTAAGGTAATTATAATTCAAGTTCCTCTTCAATCTTTAATTAATTTTTGTAGAATTTAAGCATTTCTTTTACTTACTTTGTAAACAAGTTCCCTTACGCATTTTGAAAAAAAAGTTTTTTTCGTTAACTAAAAACAAATTTACTTTGTATTGTTTATATGGAGCGGGATCCCGGGAAATTAAAAAAAAATCCCGTTTTCCCGGAAATCAAAAAACTCCGGGAAAAAAACTCTAACTGTATCACAAATGTTCAACAAAGTCGTGATCAAATGAATTTGACACCTAATCTTGTAAAATTGTCCGCTGGATCCGAATGTGAAGTCAGAATGGTCAAAAATTAGAACAGTTTTTGAGATACTTCAACATAACTGTTATCGGCGGTTTTTAAAAAGATGATGTCACTTTGATAAAAGTATTTTCGAAAATATTCGACGTATTTTGTATTCCTTTATTTTTATTCAAAGATATTGAAATTACTAAGACAACCACAGATCGGTCGTAAAAATTGGTCAAGAAATGTCTAAGGTACATTGGACCAAAGTTCAAATTGCACAAAAATTTTAATGATTTTTCGTAATTTTGCTCTATTTAACTTATGTGTTTAAAACCAAACAATAACACTTTTTTAAGTTTTATTAATGACGACGTTAGCTTATTTCAATATTCACATTTTGTGCCCAATAGAATCCAAATCGGTAAAAAAAAAATTACAAAATTACAGAAGATAATTTGATATGTATCGTCGGTCACAGGTTGACAACTCTTAACATTATTTTTGTACTTTTCAGGAGACAAAAAAAAACTTTATTACTCCGTTACTAAAACCAAAATTAGTAAGCGATATTAATTATAAGATGGTGTAAAGAAAGCAAAGGTACTAACATGCAGAAGGACAAACACAGTCTTTTGGCATCAAAAACCCGGTTCGACTTTTTTGCGAGTTTAAAGTTGTCAACCTGTGACCGACGATATATAACTTTAAAATTTGTACCAAAGCACAAAAAACACACCAAGTTAATACACATAGCGAAATGTTGAGTAATAAAAAATATTAAAAAAAAAGCCTAAGCCTGTTAAATTACTATGTGGGTTAATTCACTTAATTTTCTGTAGCTTCATAATTTTTTCACCAATCTAGGTCTTGTTGGGCGCAATTGAAATAAACTAATACCCCATGCAAAAAAACGTTAAAGCTTTTACTTGTTTAGTATAAAAAATAACCTGAAAAGAGCAAAATTGCAACAAAATCACATAATTTTCAATGAATTTTAAACTTTTTTGCACTGTAACTAAAAAAGAAATACATAATCCGTTTAATATTTTTGAAGATATGTGCATTAAAGTGGCATCATCTTTTTAAAAAACGCAAATAACGCAGTATCTCGAAAACTATTCTGTATACTGTACAATATACTGTCACATAGTGTAATCGGATCACTAAATTAATTGTAAAAATATGGGCCTTAAAAGTCCCCAATATCTGATTTACAATATTCTATGAACCGATTCTACGAGTATATTCGTCCGAAATTGATAAAAATAAATTCCTTATTTTAGCATTTCGCAGTGTAAATTAAATTTGTGTGTACATTGTACATGTACATATGTTAATATGTATTCACTTATCTATCTGTTAGTTTGTAGTTTTAACATTGATGTTGATGTAAGGATAAAGTTTCACATATTTGACGCTTTAAAAAGCCAACAGGCTTTTGCATTGTTGTGGTTAACAAAAAAAAAAAACAAAATTGAAAAAACAAGAATTATAACATACATTCATACTATATAAATTTTCATGTTTGCATTGGTTTGTGTTAGATAGTGTATGTGTATTGACTACATGCATCCATGCAAACATTTAAATGATTTTCTTAAAGACGAAAGGCACCGACCGGGCATCACTTTTCCTCTACTTCTGAAGGCTCAAAAGACCGGCAATTTCTTAACCCGTATTCATAAACGATTTTTAAATTTAACAAACGTTTATTAAAGAAAATTTCCATACAAAATTTGTTTTGTAAGTATTTGCTAAATGTTAAATATTTTTATGAATACAGGCATTATTAGTCTCCCCTTGCGAAACTCGAATTGAAGTTGGGCAAGAAAAGATGCTGGAAATGGAAATAGTTTAATATGCATTTATATATTTTTTTTTGTTTCTGTATAAAATACCTCCTACAATTTACATTGACATTCTTTTTAGAAGTAAACAATTTTTAAACCAGGCTTAGAACAAACAACATTTTTTTATTTTTTCGAATTAATTCTATGAGCTAAATTTCAGTTATGTATTTTATAAAGCTTTTTTGTAATAGTCCTATTCCTTTAATTTTTAGGAATGACATTCGAAAAAATAAAATAATGTTGAATATAATAAAGTAACCTATGAAACGAAATAATTCCCAGTTTCTATATATTATAAACATTTAGTTAAAAACTATTTTGTGATTTTTATTTAGTTATAACAGTTTAAAAAATTGTAGAAATGAAAACTATCATCAAGAAGAAACATTTTCGACATGCTTCAATCACTTCTCAATGATACTTAAATTAAATTTTAGACATATCTTTTAAGTTTCAACTGGAAGAGATATGGCAACTTCTTTATATGATAGTCAATGATCTTAATGTAAAAGCGACTCTTTTTTTAAGCTTCGGTGATAGCAAATGCCTGCGAGGTTAACGAATATAATGGTAAAAGCAGTTCTTCCATTCGAGAAAACTATACAGCATTTAATTACTTTATATGGTGGCTGTGTTTGTTCATTTCTATGCTAAATTTCCCTTTATTTACACTAATCACCTCTCTCCCTTTCTCGTATTCTCTGAATCCACACACACACAAGTCAGAAGGATAATAGGAAATGTTAAACAATTGACTTTTTGAAAAATCCAGTAAGAAAAAATTGGTTTATTTCAAATTTTTTCTCATTTTTTGCCCTTTTCTCTGTTTAAACAGAACCGGTTTTCGTTACCTATTAATTATTTTGCTCTATTTTTTTTAATTTAAACTTGAAAATTAAATGTGTTAATGAGAGAAAATTAGTTTTAAGCAGTATTCTGTTGAAAAGTTTTTCTAATTAAATATTTTGTAATTAAATATTTTCAAACTAAATAATATTTTATATGAAACAATGTTATGAGAATTTGGCAATAATTACTGTTGTATGGTTTATGAGAAATTAAAACAAGGATAATTTATAGCTGTGAAATTGCTAAACTTTATTTTAGGAAATATTTTTTTTAAATTGATGTTAAAGTTAAAAACATTTTTTGTTTACTTGAATTTTAATTGTCTGGAAAATCATCATTATAAATAAAGATTAAAAAAGGGGTATTTGAAAACCACCTCGGCGTATAAGTGATATTTTGCTCTTTCGAAAAATTTTAAATCACAGAATAATGAAATATTTTACAAGCGTAATAGCTGTAAATATATAAAAATGAATGAAAAATACATACAAAAGCCTAGAAAAAATTTGTTAAAAATATATTAACATTTTCTTTTTATTTGTTGTATGTAGATTTGGCCTCATAAGGTTGGTAATAAATGTTGTTACGATTTAACTTTGAAATTTTTGAAACTAATTTGTGGGTAATTAACACAAGCCGCTACACAAAAATATGAAAAAAAAGCAAAGAGCATGTTTGAGTGAATATAACAAATTTTTAAGATTCACTAATGTATTCATATAATTTTTTATATACCAAAATGTTTTTTTTATTTTAATTTTTATGTAACAAATTGATTTCTTATTAAAAATGTAAATTTTAGAAAATTTTTATGAATTATTTTTGTTTTGATTTTTAATGCGTTTTTCTTTAAGAGAAGTTTTTACGCCTTTTTTTGGTCATCAACACTGTATACCGATGGACTCAAAATTATTTTATAATTTGATTTATCGATTACAAGTGTTGATCGACCTTTTTTGATTACTCTAATTAGTTTATATAGTTTTCTATATGCAGACTTTGTCATTAATTTATTAATTTAATGTAAATAAAAGATTATTAATTTCATTCTCAATAAAATCCGACGTTTCGTTGGTATTCTTTCCATCTTCTTCGGGGATTGAGTTTTAATTAAAATCTGGCAACATTGTAAAAATACAAAGTAAAAAGTAGCCAATAATAACAATAATTATAATTTTCATTTTCGAAAAGGTAACTTAAAATAATCTTTTTCGTCAGTTTACATCATCTATAAATTATATCACAGTATTTTGTATAGGTGGACAGACAACACAACAAAAACTTAAAATATTAAAATAAATGTATTTAAATTTAAAAATTCTAAAAGAGAGTTTGTCCTTTTTTGATCACAGTTGTTATTATTACTAAAGTATTGCAATGGTGTAGTATGCATTTGTATCGTCTTTGTCTTCTTTTCGATGTTCGTAGGTCCGTCAAGCTGGTTGGTTGTTTATTCATCTAAAACTTTTGCGCAAAGTACAGGTCACTTTTTCTGAGATAACTTAATGAAATTTAGTAAATTTATTTTAATTGCCACTAGTACAAACTCTATTGAATCTGGCGAAAAGCGATTCATATAAATTTGTTAAAAGCTTTTATTTAACTTATAATGTGTTTATGTTCGTTCGGGTGGAATCTTGCTACTCAATTTTAAAGCAGTTATCTTAACCGATTAAGCTGAAATTTTGTATACATGTTCAGTTTGTATGACAATGCATGGTGAACTTATAACTTCATTACACAATTTATATAATATAAAAGCCAATTGACGTATGTACCAAATTTCACTTAATTATCTAAAACATTGACCCCTTTACTTTGCGCAAAAAATTTATATGAACAGCCAGTCTGTGTCGATTTTTACACTTGAAAGTTTTAGTTTTTAGGTTTAAGATGTAGCAAACATCAGCACAAATTCATAATGTACTCTCCACTATTGTGCAGTGGGTATAAATATGCAGAAAAAGACAAAAAAGATAATTAGAATAGTGTTTCTTCACTAGTCATAGATGCAAAAAAATATTTATATGAGTAGTCCACTTGCAAACACCACTAAGTTGAAAAAAAGGCGCCATTTTATTTGGTTTTTAAAATGCCTCCCTTAGCCGTTATCAATCTCCTAAAAAAAATCCTAAGCCGTTATCAATCTTGTACAAAACTCTATATGACTTGGCATTTCGATTTTAGCTTAGCGGTGCCCACGAGTGGCCTACACATATGTTTAGAAATATATTGCCTTAAACTTTCCTTCAACAGGACAAATAATAACAAGTACTTCTAGGTTTAATGACATTGAAGCCAAGACAAATTTTGGTTTTTGAAAACCTCCTTTTTAACAATTTTATAAGAAAACTACATACATATTTTTAAAAGTAATTAAGCATTTTTAACATATATTTAAAGAGTGTCCTTAGAACTCAAAAGAAATTGCTTAGAACTTAATTGAAAAAAACCAATAATCGAATTTGAATCAAAGCGTTTGCTTTTAACATATTAAAATTTCTAATTTCCTTTACTTTCAAAGGAATATTACTTCCTCTTTAGTGTGTTAAAGCATTTGGTAAAGAAATAACTGAAAAGAAACCCTGAATATTCTTAAACAAACATATAATTTTCTATGAACCTTTTATTTTTGTTATATTTTTCTTGGCTTTTATGAAGTATACATATAGTTATTGTATAACTATTCATATATGCAAACATTTTGAAATATTTCGTATGTATAATGAAAATCTTTACTTTACACTTTTCCCAAATGCATTGACAGCAAAATGAAGAAAATAAATTGTATAGTTTGTTCTATCAACACCATCAGCCCTTGCCACTTGCCACCCATCCACTATCCACCATAAAGCAAACCAATGTTTAGGTGCATCTATGTGTGTGTTTGTATATTGAAACTCATGTGGTGCATTCACTTCCAAGTCGTTGCCCAATGGAATTTTTTTTTATTATTTTTGTTTCTTTTTTCTATACTTCGTTCTTGTTTGCACAAAGGACATCTTAGACAGTTAGCTAAGCATACCAGCAAGAGACCTAAAGGTTTTTTACAACAACTAAGAATCAAAAGTACAAGGAAAATATGAAAAACTTTTTTCTCTATATTTCTTTGCAAAAAAAAAATTGCAAAACTTAAATAAAATGAACACACAAAGCAACATTGGTTTGCTCGTCATAGCAAGAAGGACAAATAATAAAAAGAAGAAAAGCCCTTAAGGAAATTCGCCACGATTAAACATTGAACATGATCCTTGAATATTTTAAGATAAATATTTAAAACAAAAACTTTATGTAGTTAGGTAAGATAGTAAAATATGTATTTTAATATTTTAAATAGTAAACACCCAGGATAATAACATATAAGTATATTATTTTTTGAAATTTTGCCATTATTTACAAAGAATGATCTGTAATATGATCTTTGTATAAAGTTGTTGTTGGATTTCTTTAAGGCTTTTAATTTGTTAAAAAGAAAAAGTTTACTTAAGTGAATCGGTTTGGGCTTAGAAATAAATTAAAGCGGCCCCATTTAAAAAGTTTTTAGATTGACTTGACTAACAATTATACAGGTTAATATTTATACAGATTTATAAAACTTTTTTATATCTCGAAATTTTGCACACAATCGACATACCAGAAATCTGTTAAAAAAGCCTTCTATAAACCTGTTTTATTTATTATGAATAAGGGAGTATGTGTGTAGGATCAAATCTTTAGATTGTTTGTAAAAAATTTTTAAATATTCCATTTTCGTCCAACATGTTGAATATGGTTGAAACTTATCGCGCTGCCTAATGATAAATTTAAAATTTAATTGATACTTTCGCAAAGTGAAAAAGTTTTTTACAATTTACAATAATGCTTGTGTCATTTTTTTTGCAGACCAAAAGTAAGCGTTGGTCAATTTTTAGTTGCAATTTTAGCCCTAACATTTTTACAAGGTGGCGAAAAAGTAGTCACCCTTTGTTTTTTGACTGCAATATTTTTAGTTAATAAAAACTTTAGTTTTGCTTTTGTATTGTGTTTGTTTGATGTTTATTTTTTTTATTAAGCAATACAAATGTTTTGGCCAAGTGACCGCCTAGAATCGATGACCATACGGGCCCGATTTATGGCATTTTCCATCGCTCTTGTCAGAACTTTCCAAACTTTAGGTGCAGAAAACTTAAAGTGCAAGGAGGATAATAAAAACGAATCAAATTATTTAAAACTAAAAACTTTTTTTGCTTTTTTATTTTTATTTAAACAACAAATAATAAACGTTTGTTTGGTTATAAAATTTTTTCACAATGCCAGCTATTGCTAAAATTTATTACAGAATCTAACTACAGGTCTTAAATTTGCGCTTTAAAAGATTGTTAGTTATAAACAAGGTTGACCCGTAATTGGAAAATATCTAAAAACGTTTGTGTTATATTTAAAAAGAAAAAATACATTAAACCAATTTTTCAATTCGGGTATATCTTCTATATATAAATCGGCTAAGGCAAAACAGTTAAGAACACTTTTCTCATCTGTTTGCCAAGCGACTAGAATAAAAAATACACCATTTGAAAGCGTTCAAATTTGATACTAACGCATACATATGCAAAACAAATAAATAAAAATTTTGTGTTTTCCAATTATCAAATAATAAAAAAAAATAGGGTGGTCGATAATTCGACATTTTCAAGAAACCGGTTTTCGAACATTTCGACTATATAAATCGGCAGAGGCAAACCAGTTAAGAACGATAATTTTCTTTGTTTGTCAACCGCTCACGTGGAACATAACATATGAACCGGAGGTTGGTCCGTCTCTGAATCGATACACTATATTTTTTAGCATTAAAAAAATGTATGGCCGAAAATCGACCATTAGGCAATCACTTGTTATAATAATTCATTAAAACTTTAAACGAATTTAAGTAAAACAATTAATGCCCGTATTCACATCTTACCGATAGCTTAAGGTAGGATTTTCTCGGCCGTATGAAAAGTGTTCCATTATTATAACTTTACTCTAACCTACCAGGTAGGTTAAACCTTTATTTACTTTTTCGCTCACTTTGGGTTAAAGTTAAGTTTTAACAATGCACCATTTTTTATAAGGCCGGTTAAAGTCTACTATAAGCTATCGGTAAGTTGTGAAAACAGGCGTAAGAGTGCTAGATATATTCGGCTATGTAGCATCTGGCGTGGTAGGAACAAAAATTTATATAAAATAAAAAGCCGGTGCGCTTTGCTATCCAGCTATGTGTACGAAATTGCACAGTTCTAAACTAACGGGTCTTAAGATATAAAAAAATCTATTTTATGTCATGCCTGCCCCTCTCACCATCGGGCATGATGTTGTTGTTTAATCATTCTGTAAGGTATAAAACGGGTCAGTAAATCAATTATAATAATTTTTTCTTTGTAATTTAAGTATTTGAATCAATCATTCTGTACTTGATTCAACAAAATCCGTACTCACCGTACTATTAATACCGCTTCGAATTGATTTAAGTACAGGTGGATGGATTTTTCTTTTGAGTGAAGGGTATAAATTTAAAACGGGAAGTCATTTACCTTTTGTTTGAAAATAAAATTCAGAAAATCATACAAATCGATTTTCAAACCAATGCAATATAAAACCGAACGAACATTTGTTTTCAGTTTCTTTCAAAATTGACATCGAATACATTTTCGAAAACCAATTCCAATACAAAAAGTTTGGAAAAAAGTAATAATATTAAATCAAATAAATATTAATTAAAATAAAATTGTTTACACTTGTTGTACTAGATATTAATAAAAATCATTGATAAATGTTTTGCTCCCAGTTAGTTTTTAATTTAATTATTTAATTTAGAAAACAAATGTCAAGTGACCCAATTTTTTAAAAGATGTCTTCCGATTTGGATGAAATTGGATAGTAGTTTAGACACATGCTAAAAATTGAAAAACATTCCGAATACAAAAAATGTTTTAATATAAAAAAAAAAAAAAATTATATAAAAATTTTTTAAAAAAACAAAAAAATAATATCAAAAGATTGATAAAAATAGCTATTGAAGCTACCCCTTATGTATATTGTAATTCCAGCTTTTTATTTTGAATTTTATTAGTTTTATAGAAAATAAACAACACTTGTTTTTTGAGAGGCCTCACTTTTATACAGTATTCCGAAGTTGTTTATTGCAAAGATGTGGATTTGTTAATTTTAATCTGATTTTTATATTAAACTAGCTTAACCCGGTGCGCTTTGCTACCCCATCGAAATGCAATTAGTAAAATTTTTTTAAAACAGATCTCGTATATTGATAACAAAGCATATTGTACCAAATTTTATTGCTTTTACAGTACCCGCTCTACTGATATGAATACAGAAATCGCATGTGTTCGTATGGGAGGTGCCATGACTACTTTTCCTATTGAACCTACTTTTGGAAGATGTTGTGTATTTTTATTTAAGCTATTTGTAAAAAATTGGAACACCTTCACTGTAACAGTACTCCAACTATGAAGAAATCTTTATTGTCATTGTCTGAGAGGTACCACCCGAACTTAAAAATTATAACATATTAATTGCCTATGTTAAAAGCCGGGTTAGAAGTCTATAGGGAACAAAATTTCATACGCTTTTTTACTTATTGTTCAAATCACATTTGAACACTAATTATTAGTATAAGAACTGCATTTAAAAATGTTAAAAATAAGATGTGTAAAAATGAATTTAAGAATCTGTAGAAATTAAGTTAAAATCTGATAATCGAATGAATTAAAAATACTGAATTTAAAACTAAGATATAGTATAAGGCAAAAAAGTTTGAATTTAATGTTTGAATTTAACTTCAATTTTACCGTTAAAAAGTATAAGTTATAACTCCTGAAATAGGACAAGATGTATTATAGTTTAAGAGCCATTGTTTAAAATCTGAAATAAAATGTAAATGAAATTGTAAACTTTTAGTACGGAATTACTTGAAACCGCTTCGGCTATCTGCGAACCGAAGGCAGGTTGAAAGTTAAAATTAAATGTATGTATCGGTCACTTATCCCTTAGCAACAGCGCTCATAAGTTGATATCTAAATACTACGCTATTTTTATCTAAACTTAATTTCTAACTTAACCTACAACCCCAACTAAATAAAGACTTAAAATTTGAATTGTCTACTGCAAACTACTTTTTTTTTAAATCCAACATACCTATACATTAACCAACCCCTGTAAGAGCATCAATCGTTACATTTACCAGCGCGGCTGTTAAAAATCTCAAAGCTCCTACTCTTAGCTCAGCCGGAATACAAGGTAACTACACATAGGTATACATTCTAACTTTCAATAAGGTAACAATTAAGAGGCCTACAACTAATTCACATTTATTTACCCTTTTTCTTACTCTACAATTATAATCACTCTTACGAGTGATTGTAATTATAATATTTCCTAGCTAATAAATAAACGTAGTGCCCAGCAGTTCGAGGTTCAAAGGAAGATTATTTAGAACTTCTGTGTCAATCCCTACGACACGGAACTACACTTATATATTATTGATTGCTCCTCCTGCACCTAACCCCTTAATTTTTATTTTGAAAGGTGTAGTTTACCATAAGAGTGGATCCTATAAAGCTTGAAGACATTTGTCTTCAGATATTCGGAATTTATTAATTTTGTTCTATGGGAGGTACCGCTCTTCCTTCCTCTACCCCGCCGATTGTTATTTAAAAATGTATAGTTCACTATAATAGTGGCTTTAACTACGTTTGAAGACTCTAGCTAAGATAGTTGTTCAGTTACGCGATATTTAAAATATATGTACATCCTATGGGGGTATTGCTCCAGCTGCGCCTTCCTCTTTAATTTTAATTTTCAAATGTGTAGTTTACTATAAGAGTTTGAACATTCTCACTTAAACAGTTCTTAAGATATGCTATATTTAACATTAGCGTCCTATGGGGGCACCACTTCCCCTGCTGCTATCTTATTTCAATTTCAAGGCTTAGAAGATGCTACTGAAAAAAAAAAATTCAAGAAAATGGGTGCAGCGGCTCTTAACATATGCAATACTTAATATTGGCATCTTATGATCGGTTCCTCATCCCCAAAAAAGTGCTCCCCCTCTGTCTACCCCACCCATTTTTATATTGAAATTTATAGTTTACCATAATAGTAGCTTTAACCACGTTTGAAGACTCTCCCTTTAATAGTTCTTAAGTTGAGCGATATTTAATATATGCATCCTATGAGAGGTATTTCCCCCCTGCGCCTACCCGCTTTATTTTTATTTTTAAAAGTGTAATATACAATAAGAGTGACTTATACAAAGTTTGAACATTCTCACTATAACAGTTCTTGAGATATGCGATATTAAACATTGGCGTCCTATGGGGGGCACCACTTCCCCCGCTGCTATTTTATTTTAATTTTGGGGCTCAGAAGATCCTACTACCAAAAGTTCAACAACATACAAACATTTTTCATTTTATATATAAAGAGGAAGAAGATATTGAATAACAACGTAAAAATTAACATTTGGTAAGTTTTATAACACAAAGAATAGAACAGTATTCAGAAAAAAAAACAAAAAATTGAAAATTGGAATTGATGCGTTTTGTAAAGGTGGTCCTGAGTTAATTGTTTCAACAACAAATTTAGACTACAATTCAAAAATAGATTTCAAAATTGCTTAAAATTTCTCACACCTTTAATAAACAATAAATAAAGTAAAAAAGAAAACAATTTCGTTGTAAGGTCGTATAGTATGCGCCGCTTCTCAATACTGGTTAAACAACATGTTCTCCAGTCCAAATTTTTCCAGTTGATGTAGAAGCAAGTCGTTGAGTATGGCTTGGGCTACGGCGGTTTCGAAAAAAATTTCTGATGTATTGGCTCCACGTGTGATGTACGCGGAATTTCTCCTGAAAGTATAATTCTGCTTATTCACGTATCCACGTATACGTTGTCCAAAAAAAATTGTCTTCCTCGTCGTCGCGACAATTGTTTCGCATATTTTTGAGGAGTATAGCGCTCCAATTCTTATTGATGCGTATTTTGTATATTTTTACTTAACAAATGTCGAGGCAGAACTGACATTTACCGACATTTGCAAAAATTATAGCATCTTCCGCTTAAGTGATGACTTTTGTGCCACCTGTTACATATTTATAGTTCTGTAGTTCTTTCAATGTTAAAAGGCAAAAGTTGTACAAAAAGTTTTGTTTGCAGGGGATATGTGTTGTATGAAAAATATTTGCTTTTGCTATGCATTCAACAAAAATACTTCAAAATTATTAAAAAAAAACTGCTAGGTTTTATTTTACTTGTTTGTTGTAATAACTTTCTTTTTGCATAAACTGAAATTATTATTGGAAAAAAAGTTCACTTGTAACAATTTTTTAAAATTTTATTTGAAGTTCATATACTTACAAAGCAAATAAATATGATATTTTTTTGTAAGAGAAAAGAAAATGTTTCAATAAAATATGCACATATGCCATTATAAATATATTTGAAACTTGTATATTAAGCAGACTTTATAACATCAATTAAATTAAGATACAATTCCTACAGAACTAAGAGCTAATTTGAATAAAACCTTAATAAAACTTTGTTCTTTTATAAGTAAATATTTTAAGTATTTTAAGAGTTTAAAATTGATATGTATGTGTTTTTATTTTGGGTTGCTAAACACTCAAGAAGAACGCTCAGAGTAGACTGTGAGATATGGAGTATTTGAGTTTCCTTTTACTCAATTTTGAGTAGTTTTCTTCGCTACTTTTTGCATAACATAGCAGTTATATCATACCCTGCGGGAAATTTATGTAAATTGGTCCAACAGACTGGTCCTGAGATTTGTGGAAATAGAACAAGTACAAAAAGAAAGAACTCATAAACACTGAAGTGAGAACCAATCATTTAACTGGTGTATGAAGAACAAAAAGGTAATAAAAAGTACTAAATTATAGTACAGTCTTCACAGGTGGTGTGAAACTTTTTTGGGACTTTCTATAATTTGGTTATTGAATTTAATTCTAGAACTTGTTTTATTTAAATACTACTAGATTGTATTGAAATAATACTACATTGTAGTAGCTGACGCTAAACACGTTCATTGAGAATAGATGTGCGACTGGTCAAATGGTGTCAATTGACCCCCTACAATGACAATCCCATGTAAAAGTGATAGGTCTTATTCTTATAAAGTGTTTCTAAAATCTATTGCAGATGTCTTCAGTAGAATTGTAGGGCGATTCTTTTCTTAGAATATATTAACCCTATAACACTAATTTTAAGGGGTAATTTTTGTCCTTTTTTTTTGTATTGTAAGTGTTAGGGCTGGTTTTGTTTTGTTGCACAGTGTATATAATATAGTAACTGTTTAAGTCGTTATCATAATGAACAAAATAATCACTTACAATAAGATAATGATTTTAAGGTGATTTTAATGAAAATAGATTTTTACAAGTTTACAAATTTTTTATGAATTCTTCAGTTTTAACATCCACATTTATTTGGCTTTTTGGTAAACATTTTGGCGCTTAAAAGCGCTTTGGTTATTTGTTACTAGGGTATTCATTAATTACCCACGATTAGTATTTATTTTAACATGGTTTTTTATGTTTTTATGCATTTGTTTCGTCTCATAAACAAAAGGTATGTGTTTAGAAAATATTTTTTCATGCAATATATTTCCTTTTAGCAATTAATTCTTAAAATACAGTACACACCAGTAACTAAAGAATTCGGAAAAAAATTTTTTGCAGAATGTTCTGTGCCGAGCTTTGCCAGGACGAGTCAAATGATGACCTTATAACAGCAGTAACTATCGCTAGGAACAGAAACAATCTTTTAACAGAATTTTCCGAAACAATTTTAAAAACTAAAACCGGACTGGACTGTAATTGCGAAATGGTAGATTTTTAGATAAATACTGGAAAAAGACCGAGAAATAAGATATTCTATATTATGGGTTGCTTTCGATTTCTCCAACATTTTCGATAAGTAAAAAAACTATTTTTTTTTTCGTTTTAGTCCAAAAATTGTTTCGTTGGTTTTGTTATTTTTTTTTTTGCTAATAAACTCCAAATAATAAATAATTTTTGCATTTTTATTTATTGATATTTCTTAATTTATTACAAAACTTTATTAATCGGTTAACCGATCAATAACCAAATTAACCGATTATTAACCGATTAAAGCAAAAGCCCGATTAAATGAATACCCTATTTGTAACCCTTTAAAATGCTTTATAGTAAAAATCTAGCTAGACAAATTTTACTTTTTCGGAAGGTAATGTGTAACTATATTTTGAACTCTTTAAAGCTTCTTCCTTTTCAGATGCTTGTAGGTATTAAAATAATGACTTACGTTCCAAGTACCATTTTAAATTTGAATGAGTTCCTTTTTGGACATCGCTTGAAAAATTTATTGGCTCTTTGACTAGAATTCTAATCAGTATTTTTGCTCTATTTTCTGATTGCTCTACACATTATTTTGTTGGCGAAGTTTCTACTGCGTATATTTTTGATTTAAAAATATGGTCACCATATGTATAAGTAACTTCTTAGATAGTACCGGTAAAATTAGGTTTTAATATTTACCTTAAATTTCCTTTAATATTGTAGTAGTTTTAGGATACCTTTATTGACTATTCAAGTGTTTTTTTTTTTATTTTAAATCGGGAAGCAGAGCGAGTTCATAATAATGCAAAGTTAGTCCCCGATAATCTTTTGACAGTTTTGGTTAATCCAAGAAAAGTTCTTAGCAAGGAGTTCATCTGTTTCATAATAATAACAACTTATCAACCCGAAAAGTCAAAACTAGATACGTTAAAATTTTATACATTTGAAAGCATTTTAAGGGGGCCGGCCGGTCAGCTTTATACCGCAAGCAATCGTCAATCATTCTCATTGAATTTACACAGAAAGAAAAACACTCGGGATAAATCAAGTTTTTTGGGATTACTTTAAGTACGAGTCGTACTCAAAAATTCAAGTACGAAATACACTTAAACGTACTCAAAACAATCCTAAATGGGATTACTTTTGAAAATTAATTTCTTTTCAAAGTTTTTTTTTCAAAATTTGAACTCATGCTACTCATTTAGTTTATATTTTTGGTTTAATATGTACATAAGATTTCTAAAATAAAAACCATATCGGGCATGATGTTGGTGTTTTGTCATTCTGTAATGTGTAATACGGGTAAGTAAATCAATCATTATCATTTTTTCTTTGTAATTTCTTTTTTTTTATTTTTTTCAATCATGAATTCGGATTAAAACAATTTTATAATTTTTGAATGAAGTGCATTTTGAGATTGATTCAATCTTAGTTTTACTTAAATCAATCTCATTTTCGGATTATTTCAAGTACGAAAACAGGATTGAATATGGATAATTTAAGTATTTTGGGATTAAAAATCCGTACTTGAATCAATCTTTCTGTACTTGATTCAAGAAAATCCGTACTCACCGTACTATTAATACCGCTTTGGATTGATTTGAGTACGGATGGATTGATTTTTTTTTTGAGTGTATGATTGCATTTTCCAGTCTTTACCAACTACTACTTTAAATTAAGTTTTTTAAACAATAAATAGAAAAGATTTACAGGCTTCTAGCATATTTTTCAGGTTTGCCTTCCCAATTCGCTTATAAAGGTTGAAATCCAAAACTTCGTTTGCAATGCAACCGAAAAAGGTAATGCATTCCAAACCGCAACCATTAAAATGTATAATAACAGTTATCGATGCGTAAGCAAAGGCAAACTGTACATCAATAATTTTATTGATGCTTTGTGGACATTTTTTTTTAAAGTAAAAAAACAGCGCGTTACTTTATATTGAAGCAGTATCAAAATGTTTTGATATTTCGGTACTCATCATTATTACAAACGATTTTTGAATTAAATACTAAAATTTGTCTTGCCAAAGTTAACGTCTTTCTAGATATATTGTCGTATGGAAAAACAGACGAACATAGATAAACCGATTTCTACAGAATAATACCGTCTAAAAGATATAGGATAAATAAAAATAACAGGTGTAGGCATATCTCAGATTAAATGTGTTCTTAATCTGCTAATTTTGCGAAACAAATCGTCAGAAAAATTTTCATTATAAAAAATTATAGTAACTTTTGTTAGTTTTTGAGAATTTTTCGTTTGTTTAAATTGAAAATAAATCATACATATGTATTCCTTATCTCGAAATATCTCTAAGATTAAAACCGCTGTTCTCACTCCTATTGACTATAAATGTAAGTTTAAACGTCTATTACAGACCAAAGAGCGGCAAGAGTTTTTCAAATAATAAGTTAATTCTCAAAGCTTGTCAACAGATAACTTTGCTTGTCTGGTATTGTTTAGGATGTCATATGCTACAAAAGTTTCAGAAACAATTTAAATTTTAAACTTTTATAAACAAGAACAAAATTTGTAATGTGAAAAATCATCAAATTTAGGGTATAAATCGCTAAATCGTCAATGAACAATTTTTGGACCCCAAAATCGTCACATCTGGCAGCCGCGGGTGTAGGAAAGATAAAAAATATAATTTTATAAATTGTTACTTTAATTAAAAAAAAGCGTATCTAACAAATAAAAAGCATTAAACTTGTTAAGAAAAAAAATATAAAAAAAGGTTATGTATAGTTTTAGAACTATAAGAAATATAGGTACGGATCCAGTTTAACAGCTCTGTTTTGTAGTCCTCTTTTATATATATATTTATATTTTTGAATATGTGTAAAATATTATATCTATAGCAATAAGAAAAAAGGACTTAAGGCTATTTTTTAGTTTTGTGAAAAAGCAATTTTAAACTTTATGGCTGATTTTTGAAAATGTATTCCTATTCTAATATTATCATTATTTTTATACGGTAAAAGAGTGTCTCGTCCTTAAAATCAAATAAGGCATTTGGAGCAGATCACATGGCACCTAAAATGCTCAAAGTGGGCAGCCAAACGTCATTATCCTTTATACTGCAGCTTATCCAAACATTCTGCGCCACAAACGAATTGGATCCCCAGCTCAAAGATGGTATTATTGTCATTATCCCTAAACAAGGAGACCGTAGGGAATGTCAAAATTTCAGAGGTATAACCATTCTTAGTGTAATAAGCAAAATCATGGCACACATTATAAACAACAGGTTGTCCCAGGGTATATTGTCGGAACTCCGGCATGAGCAGGCTGGGCCTAAATAAGCGCCTTATATGCCTCGAATATGCAGATGACATCAGAGATATGGTTGCAAAACTTAAGTCTATAGAGATTGAAGCCGCTTAGGTCGGCCTTAAGATAAACACCACCAAGATCAAAAGCATGTAATGTAATAATATTTACTTTAACAGGTTTAAAATACGCAACAATACGCTTCTTAATTGCTGCTTGCAAAGAATTCTTCGAATATTCTGGCCTGAAACAATATCAAACGTACAGCTTTGGAGTAGAACTAATCAACAACCAATCCAGATCCTTATTCGCAAATGGCGTTAGATTGGTCATACGTTGCGCAGACCCACAGGAGACATAGCAAAAGCCACCATCGACTGGACACCCCAGGGTTGTACAAGAACAAGATGCCGTCCATTGCACACATGGAGGCACCAACTGGAATGCGAGATTACTTAAAGTGGTCTTACTTGGATAGAAATTAAGCATAAAGCATCTAAAAGAACTGAATGGAATCAGTTTGGGGTGGCCCTTTGTTTCTTATAGGAACCACAGGACATTTTAATAATAAAAGTTTTTAAAGATATAATTCCTAAATTTTTCTAATGTCACAGATCGAAAGTAAACCTGAATTTGTATATCAAATGATATTGTGCATTTAAAAAATAAAGTAATTATTGGTGTAACTTCCCTAATCATCATAAAGATCTCAACAGTGCTATCAACTTAAATTAAGCATTATTAAAAGGCACTTTTTCGTTTTAACCTCAAATACACAAAACTAGCTGGCTACCATTTTTCTTAATTACTTCAACATTAGAATTTAAAGAAATTTTTCTTTCGTCCTCGCTTCTTAACAAATTTTTCTTATGCAATCACAAACACAACTTTTCTAAAAATTTCAAACTTGTGTCATAAACAATGCTAAAGAAACATTTTGGCAAGAACATTCAACACAAAAAAAATATAAATAATAGTATAAAAAACAAAATAAATACTACATGCCTGAAATACATACAGTAGTATGCAAAAAGAAACCCCAAGCAAAAAAATCTCACATTTTATATAGAAAACAATTTAACAAAACAAAAAAAAACTCATATGTTGCATGCAAAACATTTTAATGGAACTACAAACATTATAAACATGCCTAAATAACAACAAACTCTTTTGGACTGCAAAAAAAACAAGGAAGTTGTAAAAGAAGACACAAAAAATAAGGCCAATTTGAACTACAAACATACTGCACAACCGTTTAATATAGAAGCCCATCAAGAGACTTGAGAGAATTGTGGTAAAAAGTTTTGCATGTTGACCCAGAGTATGTCACTCTTAATGACATGCCAAGCAATTTAACCGTAACACATGAATTGCAAAACAAGCAAACTTTTCTAAAAAAAAAAAACAAAAACACTTGCTACATACACATAAACATACAATACAAATACAAGATAATGCAGGACACTGCGAGTATTCGAACTACTATCTCGCAACTATGACTTTAATATATCCTTATGAGTATTTTATAGTATAAGTTTGAAAGTACTTTTAACTAAAGCACATATGGCAACATGGTATTTTTCCATTTGCGAGCATGTTTGTACATTGGTGTGTGTATTTCATTACATTTCATCGTTTACGCAGAGCGACCATTGATGATGGAACAATTTGCCAATGGCATAATGCTGTTATTTCTTTCATTTCTCTTATCTGCTTTATTAAATGATTCTGTATGTAGTTGCGTCCATGAGCCTCAAGAGACAAGTTTCTCTATCTGATTACATGCATATGTACCCTACTTTTAGAAAACTTTTGAAACACTTTCTATTTTTTGTATATTGTGTGAAAATGTTGTAATTATAAAAAATTTTCCAGAAATCTGCTACCTGCTGAACATTTTCTGAAAATTCCTTTAAGAAAATCACAAAATTTTATTTTTTTAGAAAAATTTGCAAAAATTAATTTATAGAAAACTTTGCAAAAATATAATAATTACCCGGCGAACTTCACCTCGCCCCAATTTTAAATGCCAAAATGACACCTGTCAGATTGCGCCAAGTCTAAGTCAACGTATAACACCATCTATCGGATGTTGGCTGAGAACTTTCTATTGTTTTATTTGGAAAGCCATTAAGGAATAATTTCACACAAAATTTCATACAAAAAAATCAATTTTCGATTTTTGTAATTTTCCGACTTTTACGGAGAGATTTTCCGCATTTCGCATTTTCTGCAATTTTCCATGATTTACACTAAGAACTTTCTATTGTTTGATTTGGAAAGCCAGTAAGGAATAATTTCACACAAAATTTCACACAAAAACTCGATTTTCGCTTTTTTCAATTATCCGACTTTTCCGAAGGGATTTTCCAAAATTTTCTCCCGTAAAAACCTTCTCTTCGAAAATATGAACAACTGACAAAAAATTTTGCACAGCGGGTTTCACGCCTGAATATTCTGAAGATTCCCTGAAAATTTCATCAAAATTGGCCCAGCCATTTTGGAGTCCATACGTTCCATACATACATATCGTTACTTTAATATAGAAAAGCCCTAACTAATATTTTCCTTACTTTACAGGAAAAGGAAAAAACTTAATAAAAATTATAGTCTTGTAGTCGCGATTTTTTTTAAAACCATTTTTGTTTTAAATTGCTTAGAGAATTGAACAAAAAACTGCGTTTGAAAAAAATCGTGACTGCAAGACTATAATTTTTATTAAGTTGCTTCCTTCTCCTGTAAAGTAAGGAAAACATTAGTAAGGGCTTTTCTATATTAAAGTAACGATATGTTAATACACACACATCCTGTTTTATATATATAATTTGCAATAATATGCTATTTATGTATGATTTTTTAAAAATTTTCTATTTAAGGATTTTTTGCAAAAATTTGCTATTTTTACGAAATTTTGCATAAATTTATTTTTTAATGGGAAATTTTGTATAAATTTTCTATTTATAGGAAAGATTGCATAAATTTGCTTTTTATAGGAAATTCTGTATAAATTTGCTATTTAAAATAAATTTTAAAAAAATTTGCTTCTATTGATATTTTGTAAAAATTTTCAATTGTTGGAAATTTTGTATAAAATTGCTTTGTATAAGAAATTTTAAAAAAATTTGCTATTAATGGGATATTTTGCACAAAAATTTGCTATTTATAGGAAATTTTGCAAAAAATTTTGCTATTTATAGGAAATTTTGCAACAAAAAAAAATTAGCTACTTAAGGAAAAATATTTTTCGGGATTTCCTGCTTAAGATTAAACGATGCAAAATATAATTTTATTTATTTCCACAAAAAAACGCTCGTAAAATAAATGCCCATAGAAATAGCTCATGCCTTCAACAATAAATTTCAGTGTTTTTATCAAGAATGAAAATGGGAAATTAAGTACGACAAATAAAATCTTTTAAATTAAAAATTTTTGTATTCCCAAGAAATTACTTTGTTAAAATTATTTTATTTTAAACGAAAACATCATTTAATATTTTTTGCTATTTAATTATTATTTGATTTAAAAATTCATTTCGAAACAACAAAAATGTTGATTAAATCAATATTACAATTTTTAAATTTTTTTAATTGATAAAAAACTACTGATAATTTTTTCTAAATTTAATAATTTAACAAATTTTAACAAAATATTTATTTGAAAATAGGATTTTAGTACAGAATAAGCATTTACAGAATCGTTGAACAGCCTATTTCTAACATAAATCAACAATAGTCCTGTCAACAAGAAAAATCCCTTCCCCTTTCTATGGATGTTTGCCCTTTAAGTCTAAAGAACATTTTTAATCTTTGGACACTTTCAGTTATTTTCAGCTTTCTTTCCTTCGAAAGCCTGTTAATTCTGTTTTCTTGGAACAAATCTAGTTTAGGGACGCACACCCAAATAAAAAAAATGTACCTACGGTGATAGTAAATTGAAAAATAAGAAAAAAAAATAATTAAAAAAATTGACGCAAACGCATAGTTTTCGAGAAGAACGTTTTAAGGTTTTAGATTTCTGAATCGGCTGGCATATTTTTTTCGTAGCCCCGTAAATTGCACTTCAGCCAAATCACATATTTCTATGAAAACTAAAAACGTTCATAACTCGAAAACTAAGCATTTACCCGATATTTTTGTTTTATTTCTTTTTTTTTATTTTTCTATTTTCTATCAGCCTAGGTACTTTCTTTTATTGGGGTGTAAGTCCCTAAACTAGATTCAAGCCGAATAGTTTTTCAGAATTTTATCCAAGAAGCTGCTCGGCATATAAAATCATAAAATATTATTAAACTATGATTGGGAATAATTTCTTTTCATTTTTATAAAATAAATCTGGGTCATTAAGAAATTTAAAATTCTGCATATTTTTACTCCTCTGCTTTTACTAGTTCGATCGCGGAGTATCAAACATGTTTACATTGCCTTAATCATAAGATTTGAATAAACATTCATATATTTCTTGACAAAAATTATTAACAATTATATAAAATAAAAAAATACTGGGAATTTCCGCACTAATTTACCGTATAAAATCTCTAGTAATAATGCAAAAAAAAAAATTAATTTATAGAAAATTTTTTATAAAAATTTGCTATCTTTTCATACAGCCATAATTCAGTGACATTAAAATCTCACCTTATGAGCATGCTATTATTGATATATGCATGTAGACAAAACTAAACGTCGATGTCAACTATAGCATTCTTACAAGTTGACTTATTTCTTCCATCTTATTGCCTTAAACATATAATTGCCGCAAATAAATCCAGTATATTTACCCCTCCAAACACTCAACAGCATTCATTACATGCCAAGTGTTACCAATAGCAAAATGTTAACACACACACTTTAAAACATTCTCATAGTCTAAAGCCTAGAAAACACAACTGAAAAACTTTGAAGAATTACAAACTTTCTTTATATTCTTTAACAGAGAGAAACAGAAAAAACGCAGCCTGCAGATGCAAAAGTTTAAGCAAATGTTTACATTCTGCATGATTCATTTTTATGCCAACTAGTACAACTTCAGCAGCCACCAACATTCATCCGTTCAACTACAACGGCACAACAACGAACGTACTTAACCAGCCAAGCGAACGAAACGATTGTTTACTTATTTTGGACATTAATCAGAAATGCATGAAATTGCTAAAGTTTTCGAGGGAATTGTGAGTTTTGTGCATCAACTTATGGGTTGGTCGGTCATAGCTTCACATGTAACAAAGGCTATTACACACACACTTTACTTGCTTACTTGTTTGAAATTTATTCAACTGACATATGAACATAGTTCTTTTAATAAAAGAACATTCAATAGATTTGTATCGACTCCCCCTGTAAGGATGCCAAAAAAATTAAATTCAATTTAAATTTAGTCAAGCTTACTGAATATTGACTACTAGAATGGTTTAAAAGCAGACATTTTAAAGAAAAATTTAAAATCAGGACAAAATTTAGTTTAGTTAAAAGATTAGGAAAACTAAAAGTACTTTAATACATATTTTACCAACTGAAATTTGTTTTCTCTTAGATTTCTAAAATAAACAAAATTACTAAGGTTCTTGTTACCTGTTATATTTTTTTTTAAATAACTTCTTCAAAACGCTTAAAAAAACAATGAAAAAAGTTCTCTTTTGTCAAAGAGTCTAATAAGAAAACGTTTGTTACATTATTCCAAAAGAATAATGCCCATCGAAAACTTAAGCCAGCGATAACAAGTCACGCAATGTCAGTGTCATCATGTTTTAATTTTTGAACGTTATCCATTTATTTATTGTTATTTCCCGGGACAAAAATCACGGAGTCCCGCACAGTTTTACGAAAAAAACACGGGGAAATTGTGCGGGAATTCCCGGGTTTTTTTTTATATCATTATAGCAACTTAACTGATGAAATGTATAATCTTAGCCGTTAGGCAAAAAAGTATTAAGTCAAAAAACTAATTTTGAGTGGTTGATTGGCTATAATTTTATTTTTCCCCTTTTTTTGGATAAATCTCTTAAGTCTAGCAAAACTGCATCTAATCGTTATCATCTGATCTTAGGGAAAAAGTCTATGAAATACACCAAATAAATAGTTTTCAATGTTATATTACGAAAAACTAAAGTTTCTTACTTAAGACATTTTGCCAAACGCCAAAGATATGTCGATTCGTATCCGATAAGTACGGTAAACGTAATCAGTTTTCTTTCCAACCCCGTTAAAAAAATTACAATCGGACAAGAACTGACTGAGTTACAGGTCGATAAGTTGACGAACATCACTGAAAAGGGTTTTTTTTAAATAACTTCTGAATTTGAGAGTGTTTCTGAAATTTTTTGAAAAAATTCTATGTACTTAACAAGACTAATAACCCACGCTAGGTCGTTTTCCAAGTTTTTTTACACTGTAGCACCGTGTTATTAATTCCATTCAATAATGCAACAAAGTTCTTTTGTCGACAACTACAATATAAGTGACTGATTTTGGCATTTTTGGATATTATTTTACGAAGTGATGCGCAAATTTGTATGAAAAATATTACGTTATCGCATAGTTATGTCGACTTGTCGTGCTGAATCTTTTAAGTGGGGCAAGTGATAGCCGTCGACGCCGTGGGTTAGGCTGTTTATTAATCCGGATACCCATAAGCAAAAAAATAACTACTTATATACTGTTTGGTTTGTATCACTTTATTTATTTATTATGGGTCTTTCAGGTCTTTCTTTTTTTAAGATAAATACAAATTAATAAAATTTAACTAAAATGTATATTATCTTAATAATTCAAACAAATTTACCTTTTTCAGCACCTTAAATATTTAATACAAAACAAATTATTGAACATTTTACTTTGTAAAGAGAAGATGTTAATTTATTAAGATTGATATCCATGTACCATTATGTAAATCTAGAACATTTAATTAAAATGTATATACTTAAATAATTTGTAAACCCTACACCAACTTAAAAAAAACCAAAAACAATAAACTTAAAATACATTTGCCAAATAGTAAAAACGAATGTAGCAAAATTCTCTGAAATCTTTTTTTTTTAATCGAAAAAGAGCCATTTTAATGTTCTTACATCATTTAAATTTCCAATACTAACAAATTATCGTGTGGTGTGTTTTATTAGAGTCTCTGCTTTACTAAAAAATATCTGACCTTGAAAATAGTCATAATTGTGTAAATCCAAAAATCAAAGGTCATTTCACAGCATTGCATAAAGTTAAATAGAAAATATACTTCACAGAATATACACATTACTTAAATTTAATGTCAAAAATTCAAAGGTTTTAAAACGAAATTATAAAATAAATTAAATGGTTTAGAAGTGGACAAAATCCAAGCATCAAGGTTTTTTAAATTCTTGAGCTTTTAGGCAGGCCATAATTCTTTCTGCACACAAAGTGTTAAAAATGCCTTAATCCTTTTATTTCGTTAGTGGCAATTAGGTATAAATAAGATATTTTACATTTTTTAAAGTTATTATTTCTGAAAATTTTAGAAAAATAAGTTACCAATTTTAATGGTCTTCATAATTTTTTAAGATATTTTATAAAATACAGTACAAATACATAGCAATGTCTTAAATAAGAACAATTTTACTTAAAAATATTACAACCAAAACAAAACTCTAAAATACAGTATAGAACAATACAGAACGGATGATTACCACAATTTACAAATATTGCTCATACGTACCTGTATGCATTTATGCATGAAAGTGTATGTACATATAAATATCGATGTAAAATCATGATTTTCTGCATTATTTCGTTTAAACTAATTTGTATGCTTCATACTTTCTATTGCAATGTAAGCGAAAAATATATAAATAAAAACAACAGGCAAAAAATCACACTAAAAGCCTTTGATGTGTTAAGTAAGAATTGCAAAAAGTTTACAAAGAAACAACATGTGTCAATTGTAGACCAGTTGGCCATGCTGACACTGTCATCAACGATTTATGCAGGAAATAATTTATTTTGTCTTTTTATTGGTTAAGGTTTTTCGACGATATTTTAGCATAAATCTTCGTTGGTGATACGATTAATGACAAATTCATTAATTTTTCTTTGATGTGTCCTTTGGTGACAAGAAGAGCGTCATATATTAACCAAAATGGACGACGATATAAACAAAAACATGTTTCAGGTTTTCTTTTATTTAAAACAAAACAAAAGTAGGAAAAAATTACTATTGTTCTAAATAAAGTATAAAGAAATTTTGCATTACGAAGCGCTGTTCAAAAATAAACAGAGCATTATTTAGCGTCCGGCTCACACACCCAGTAACGATATCTATTTTTTTTATTATTTGCGTAAACGAACACAACCCTTAATGCCGTTCGTTACTGTTTTCAAGAAAGAGCTGAACATTATATAGTGTTCTTTATTTCATTAAAACATAGAACAATTGTATTGATACTGTAGACAAACATTATATTTAAATCCCAATAAAAACTTCGCATACTTTTTCACAATGAATAGCTTCTTTTACTCATTATTAAGTAGCTTTCTTCTATAACTCCTTCTTAAACAACTTCTATAACTAATTTTTTCTGGATGTGTGTAGAATAAAAAAATAATGACTTACTTTTGAAGGCGTTCATTTTGGGACATCCCTTGTAAAATTCATTGGTTCATTCAGTAGAATTGCAAGTAGAGCTTTTATATATTTCTGATTACGCAACACATTATTTTGTAGGCGAAGTTTTTACTTTGATGTTCTACAATGCTTATTTTTATATGGATAAAGAAATGAATGAGTGCCCCCGTAGACTAGCTGGTAGCGAGCTAGTCTATCAGCGCCGGGGTTGCGGGTTCGATTAACGCCAAAAACTTGGTTTCTTCCTGCAGACAAGCATAAAACTTTGCGGGATTAAAAAAAATACAAACAAAAAATCTAAGCAACGACGGCAGCACGAACAGCTTGTGTGTATATATGTTTTGTTTGTGTAAAATTATTTTGCTGGCTTTTTGTTTTTTCGTATATGTATTTTGTTTTTGCAAAAGAAATGTTGGATTTTTTACCAGCAAAAAAGGGCGCTAATCACAACCCAGTAAAAACCACGCTTACTTTTTCAAAATTGAAAGTTTTCTTAAACTCATTATTTAGTAGTTTTCTTCTATAACTACATCTATAACAAATTCTATAACTACTTTTATCTGAATGTATTTTATTAAAAAAATAATGACATACTTTTGAATGCTTTCATTTTGGGACATCCCTTGTAAAATTCATTGGTTCTTTCAGTAGAATTGTAAGTAGTGCTTTAATGTTTTTCTGATTACGCAACACATTATTTTGTAGGCGAAGTTTTTATTTTCCGAGTCATAACCGTTTAAATTTGCTACTACACATATGCAAAACACATAAAAAAAAAATTTATTTTTTCCAATTACAAAATGTTTTTTCTACCAAATAATTAAATTATTCAACGTTTTTCAGAAACCGGTTTTCAAATATTTCCACTATATGAATTTTATATATAAATCGGCAAAGGCAAACCAGTAAAGAAAACTTCCTCCTTTGTTTGTCAAGTGGAAATTCTGAAATTAAATTTCTATCTTTACTTTTTCGTGCTGAATGTGATAATTTTTTAATTTTCTATAAGTAGAAACATAATAATATAGGTACGGGATCCTGAGAAAATGAGAACCTAGAAGATGAAAAATGTGGGTACTTTTTTTGGCCTTCCTCTGGTACTTTTTGAATTTTTGTTAACATAAATTAAAAGTAAACATATATGGTCCTGAGTGCATAAAAATATGTAAGGCGGAGCTTATTGGTACATTATGGTTCTACATCTGGTACTTTCATAAAATTACGCCAATATTAGACAAAGATACTTAAGATTAAACATGCAATGTTCTTGGTGGATAAGAATCTATAATAGTAGACTATGATTCTTTTTGATGTATTTTATATTGAACTTACAAAATTAAATTAATTCAAATGGAAGATAACATATGAACCGGAGATTGGTCCCTCGCCAAATCGATGCACTAAGACGGTAAAAATAAATGCTCGAAACATGTAAATTCATATATACTTAGATGTTCTATGTTTTCTTCATATTTAAATTTAATCTATATTTTCTTCATATTAACATTTAACTTATTGTCGAATTTCGGCCATTAGGCAAACACTAGTATAAGAAAATTTCTCTAAATAAGAACAAAATAAGCTAAAATCATGAAAATATTTTTAGAGTTTGGATTTTCTTGTTTTAAGAAACGAAATCGATTACTTCAGAAAATAAACTTCTTTCGTATACTTTGTACTTTTTTCCTACTTCTCAACTTATATACCGATGTTTCTTAAATTCTTTACTTATTCTTTCCGTCTATATTATTGTTTAAGAAAAAGAGAAAAACTTTGTCGCTTACATGGTATTTTAAAAACAAAATGAGAACGCTGTTACTTGCATGAACATTGACGATAAAGTAGAGGACATTCTGGCTCTTCTGATCATGAATGCTTATTTATGGGAAGTTATCTACTATGTTGTAGCTCACACATATTCATACGAAAAATAAAAACATATTGGCACAAAGTTTAGCAACACTGTTATGCTAGGAACATAACCGGGACGAACGATGAATTTTTGGCCGCGAATATTCATCGCCAAAAATAAAAAAAATAATTGTGTAAATGAAAATGCACACTATCAGGGCGCCGACGAAAATTCGCCGGACGTTTCAAACATTAAATAGATTTAATTCTAATTCTTACGCCGGCGAACGACGAACAAATCAGTACTGGGTAGCCATATTGTTTCAAAATGGTAAGTATTTTAATAAAGTTAATTTTTACTTTAAAAATTGTAAAATTTTAACTGAATATCATAAAAAATACAAATTGAAAAAAAATTTACAATAAAAAAGTATTTAAGTTAAGTTGTTTTTAATGTTTTATTTATGAAGTATTTTCTGTTCATATGGTACCACTATTTCTTGTTTATACAATATATTTTATTTCCATTTTGTTTTTTCGTCGTTATTGTGTTTCATACGCCGAATTTATACAGCGAATTTCTTGCGAATAATTCGTCGTGCTGGTCGAAATTCGTCGTTTATCCCAGTTGTGTTCCTAGCATTACTCTTATTATCTTGTGACACTGGTTTGAAAATGTCATTGAGAATTTGTTTTGAATGTTCCTTACTTGTCGTCAGGGATGGATTTTTACATAGTTACGCTTCCATTTTTAGGAATATCTTAAAGCCATGGCCAACTGGGGAATATAAAAGTGAATATTTTTGTATTTTAGTTCAACACTTAAACAATGATAACAACATCATAAGGCAGCAGGTTGTGCTACCATGGTGTGCTACCATAGTGTTTTTATGTTTATGTAAACGGGTGGTTTGTTGTGTCTATTGGTGTTTTCTTTTCTACAAAAAAATACCACATTTTAAAGGGTGCATGTATAAAATGTCTTGCCGAACATGTAATACTGCAATTTTTTATTTGACGAGAACAAAACACAATATTGGATAGCCCTGTTTTTAACAGCTGACAAAAAGTTTGTTCTTCAATATATAAAAAAAAAATATGTACATAAATCAAAAAATCTGTTCGTCAAAATATAAAAAAAATATACATAAACCTTAATTTGTTAATAGGTTGATATTAAATAAATAAAAAAATGAACAAAATGAATGACGAAATTCCAATTTCTTTAGTTTTTTTCTCATAAAATATGTAAACAATTAAATACCTTTGCCAGATTGCCGATTGATTAACACCAAGTTTTTACGATTTCTTGATTTGACGTTTTTTTTTTTAAAAATAATTTTATAACACCGAATTCATTTAAATTGTATACCACTGACAATGTACCATTAACAATGTAATGCTTTCTTTTGTTTTATTTTATAAAATAATAGAAAAAATAACTATTAAAACTTAAAATTTTTACTGTCCTGATAAGAGACGATTTTTTCCCAACTTCGTCTGGTAACCCCATATATAAACAGAAGCCATCTGTTAACAGGGCGTTATCAACACTCTCTTTTTATACGGGGCGTAAAGTGCAATGCCTTATGACATTTAAGGGTGATTTTGTTTTAGAATAAAACACGCTGCCCTTTTAGAGAGCAAAGCCTTTTTAAGAAACGAACACCAAATTGCATTTTTTTAAATAAAATGTGACATTTTTTGTAGAAAATAAAACACCATATGTGTCAATACGTTTGTGTTTTTAGTGATGTACTAATACTTACTAATACTAACTAAGTCTTAAATACTTTCAGCTTCAAGGTCATACACAACTACTGTAGTGCATATAAAAAGAGAAAGGCATTAGATATAAAATATGTTAATGTGTTATAAAATATAAACTTATTTTTAATTTCCAAAAATATTATTGCTAATCAATGGATAACTTCATTATTTCACAATTTTACAATAACTTATTTCATTTCCATTTTATAATTTTGAGGATAATAAAACTATTATGGAGTCAAAAATATTTTAATCAAAAAAAAAAAAAAATTAAAATGAACAAATGTTATTAATTCATTCAATATTTCAGCTCTCTTTGATACACTCCACCACCGCTAATGGTGAATGAGGGCAATCTAAGTTTGTCGTTCCGTGTGAAAACTTTTTTAAAATTTATCTAAAGCCCCGTAAAGTATATATGATCGCAAGAATTAAGGAACGCTGTAATTGACAAAAAATTGAATACACGTTGTTTGCATTATTTTTACCAGTATAAAATACTGCGTCAATATTTGTATGATAAAAAAAAATTCACTTTTTTATTTCCATAAAAAAATAATTATAGTTACAGTATTTTATAGGTCTGTGGAAGAAAAATCGTTAGCTGTAAGCCGCCTATATATAAAGCGAGAAAAAATAAAAATAAGTTTTTAAATTCATGTTCCTAAAGGCCGTTTTACACTATCCCACAAAGTCTTTAGTAATTTTCGAAAATGCAACCCTGTCATGATAAGTTGTTATTGTTTTTTTAAAATGTTCAAAGAATAATTAGATCAGGGAAGCATTTTTGAAAAATACGTAAGACTTTGTGGGATAGTGTGTAACAGCCTTAAGTTGTATAGTTTTTGTGATATGAATTTTTTTTCTACTTTCATACAGGTTTTTTGGCTCTGGTGAACATTTTATATTTTGTCAGTTACAGCGTTCTACGATATATTCTGGGTCCTCGAGCAATCCTGAGTCAATTTAGTCATACCCGTCTGCTGAAAACACGCTCACTTTCAAAAGACTCAGCAGAAAATAGCCAAATTGGTGTCAAACTCTTTCTAGTTCTCCTAAGCTGTTTGGTATTGCAATCTAGAACAGTCGGCTTAGTAGGATAAGAGTGATAAATCCCAATGTAAAACAACCTTCCTAAAAAATGTATAGTTTTGTTACAAAATCTGCTTAATATCATACTAAATAACTTTGTAAATATCGGTTAATGATAAAACGTAAAATTTGGAACGTCATAGTTTCAAACAATTAGAAAGTTATTCTCCAAATTTCCTGAAGATCGGTTCAAAATTTACCATAGGCACCATATTAAGCCCACTCCATGAAATCTTTTAAATACGACTAAGTCCGTAAGAAATATAGATATAATGGTAAAAGTTAGTATTATTTGGCTAGGTACAATACCATGTTATTTTGCTATAATCGGCCCATAATTTACAATAGATCCCATGTAAAGTGGACCATCGAAAAGAAATTTAAGCAGCATTAAATTATAAATAATTTGTATTACTGTATTGAAATTTGATTAGCTACACATAAAGAAACACACTCGGAATAAATCAAGTTTTTTAAGATTACCTTAAGTACGAGTCGTACTCAATAATTCAAGTACGAATGACACAAAAAAAGTACTCAAAACAATCCTTAATTGGATTACTTTCGAAAATAAATCCCAGAATTTCTTGAAATTAGTATAAAGTTCTTAAATCAAGTACAAAAAGATTAAACTTTTCGTTGTGTTCAACCCTCTGTCTTACGCATGCTTTGATTGTTTATACACATTGAAAAACGGTCTGGCCCGACTCATGTGTACCACGAAGGGTTAAAAAGTAAATTTGAACTCTTGCTTCTCATTTAGTTTATATATTTGGTAAAATATGTATATAAGATTTCTAAAGTAAAAACCATATCGGGCATGATGTTGATGTTTTATCAGGCGGCATGAAATAGCCCCCACGAAATAAGCCCCCCAAAACAAAAATGAAATAATTCCCCAATTTTCATAGAAATAAACCCCAATTTTAAAATGAAATAAAACCCCAACGAAATGAAATAACTCCCCAAATCAAAATGAAAAAAACCCCCAAAAATTGCAAAGTTATTTCATTTGAAATAAATCCCCAATTCCTGAAATTAAATAAATTCCCAATTCCTGAAATTAAATAAATCCCCAATTCCTGAAATTTTATTAATCCCACAAAAGTTTCAAAACATCCAATCAATTTCAAATATAGATTTATTTAAAAACTTAATCAAAAACTTACATCAATTCGTCAACCGTTTGACGGCAACAGGAGGCAGTTGTATTTTTTTAGTCCATTAGAAATGGAATCCTTCATTTATTTTGCGTCACATTTGTTACATATTTTAAGATGCTTTCAGGGAATAAAAACAATATTTGGTTTTTTGTACTAATAAATAACACACAGGTTGTCGTTATTGGAAACTGCGAGTTCAAAAATTTCTTCTTCCGATTCTTTAAAAATGTCTTCTTTTGGTGTCATATTGATACAAATTTTGTTTCCCTCAAACACTATACTTGTATAGTTTTCCTTCCTGCAATAAATTTGATGCACATTTAAATGAATTTGGCAACTTTGTCCCTTTTTTCCCTTTTTGGGCCATTGCATAACATAGCAAAATTCCTACTTTTAAAAAATTCTTCGTTGCGAATTAATTTCACCAATTTGAAAATGTGACAATTTTTTCTGCGAACCGACCTAAAACTTTATTATTCATTAACACAAGTTTTGTGTACATATTACAACGTGACATAATTTGCATTTTTAACGATTTTGGAATACATTTGAAAATGAAATAACTCCCCAAAATATTTTTAGGGTTTTATAACATTTAAAATTTTTGGGGAGTTATTTCAGTTGAAATATAAAATTGAAAGAGGGTTAAATTTGTTACTAAATTACATGAAAACTAGGACCTTCTTGTCCTTAGGTCACGATGTACATATTAGTTTGTAAGAATGAAAATAAGTTTAATTACATATGTATGTATGTAAGATAAGATAAAAATAAGTTTAGTTTAAAAAATTTTTTATTTTATAGGAATTTCATTAGCCAAAATATATTATTGTAAATATGACATACAGGTTTTTGAATTTAATTTATGACAAAAAAATTTTTTCCTGAAGATGCTAACCAAAGGTTAGCGAAATATTGGAGCAAATAAATATAATTCTTTTATAAATAAAAAGACCTCAAGCTTAAATAACTAAAAGTAATTATAAAATAAAGGTCAAATAAGAATAAATATCAAATGAAATAAGTCCCCACAAAAAATGAAATAAATCCCCAAAAAACATTGTTGTTGCCGCCCATATACTTTTTTGATGGGTTATTTCATTTGCGCTTTGGGGGTTAATTTAACCACGAATTCGGGATAATATTAACTTTATTATACTTGAATCAAGCGCTTTTTTAAATTGATTCAATCATAGATTTACTTATATTAATCTCATTTTCGGATTATATCAGGTACGAAAGCGGGATTGAATATGGATAATTTAATTCTTTTGCGATTGAAAAAACGTACTTGAATCAATATTTCTGTACTTGATTCAAGAAAATCCATACTCACCGTACTATTCGGATTGATTTGAGTACGGATGAGTTGATTTTTCTTTTGAGTGTATGCTACTTAAAAATTAAATAGGATAATAAAATAAAGTTCAACTTTGGGCCCCTTTTTCTACAAATTTATTTTTATTGAAAAACATAAAAATTATTTGGAGTTCATACAAACTGCATGTGTAGATTAACTCTCGTATAATTGTCCTCTCGCGTTGTTTGTTTGTTAGTCTAACCATGACGAAATGGCAAACCTTACTGGCCATTTTTGGCATTGCCATATCGGATCCTTTTTACGGTAACAAAATTTATGCTTCAAAAACAAATAGTAAAAAAACACCCTTTACAAATGTTTTTTTTTTTTTTTTTTGGATGAAAAATAATTTCTATATTACCTGTAAAATATTTATTTTTTAGTTATTTATTTAGATATTTATTATAAGTAAAATTAAAATAAATCTTAAAGCTAATAAACATGCAACTAAGGCTAATTAACTACAGGTGGTGTCGAAACGACATCAGATTTTGACATTTCGAGCTTACTTTTTTTGATTTGTTAGTGATTTGCTAAGAATGGTTGACATATCGAGCTATAAACACTAACAATGCAGTGCAAAAAACTCTGTGATATTTCTGTCGCTTATGGATTGTTGTAGTTCCGATACCACCTGTAGTTGAATTCGCCTTGGTTGTTATGATATTTTTGTGAAGTTTCAGATCTACTGGGTTCACAAACCAATACACAGATGCGTATACGTGTTATTTTTCTTTTCCATTCACAATATTATAATTCAATTTTGTGCATTTCTGAATTTATTTAATACTTGTTCTATTAAATTGAGTTAGAAAATACTTGTACGCATTGAAAATTGATGAAAAAAAATATTACGAAACATCTTCTGCAACAGTGTGTAGTCGAGAAAATGTAAAGTGTGTATTTGTAAACTTATCTCTATAAAAATTCTTTTAAAGTGAATAAAGTTTTATGAATCAATCAATACACTATACAAAATAAATAAAATTGTGTGAATATTAAGTATTGCATAAATATAAAAAAAATAAAGAAAACAATAAATTTTATAAATGTTATTTTTGTCAAGCTAATTTGATTTTTAATAAGATTTCTGTATGACGTGCTAAATTCTCAATTTTTTTATATTTGAAAAATACACTAAAATTTATTGTTGAGGGAAAGCTAGCTTATATGCGCATTTCACTGGTTGCTTAGGCCATCTCATCAGGAAACCTTTTCCAAAGGTTTTAGAAAAGCTAAAAATGTTATACAAATAAAACCTTTAAGCGAATAAGAATTATAAACACTCAAAGTCTTGCCTGCAACAATATCAAAACTTAAACAAAACACCAACAATAAACAGTGAGTTTATCTTTTCTTACATTCCCCTACAATTGGTTGATTTTTTCAGACTCGAATTATAGTTGTTAGTGGGAAAAAGAAAAAACAAAGTTAAAAAACAATTTGCTTCATTTTATTGTCATCGTAAGAAAACAACAAAAAACCCAATTTGTTAGTTTAGTTTTTCGCACGAACATATGCAAGTATATTATCAAAGTTATTTTCGGGAATACAAAATTTATTATTAATAAGATTTGTGTATGACGTGCAAAATTCCCAATTTTTTCATATTTGATAAATACACTAATTTAAATTTTAGATGCCTGGGAAATTAAGTTATATTTCTTTAAATAAAAAAAATTTTTGGTTATTTTCTAAAACTAAAATTTATTTATTGTTGTAGTTGTTCCTTTGTAATTAAAAATTGAATTTTATTAACATTGAAGAAATTCAGGCCCTATCAGCTTGACAAAAAGAACATTCATAAATTCATCACTCTGGCCAAAGTTTTGACTGATTTAAATTTTTTTGGGCTTTTTTTTTTTGCAACAATTCCATCATTTAATCAGTTTTAAGGTAAGTATTTGTGAATTGTTTTTAAAGGATATGGAATTTACACATAATTATTTCATTGTGTAGTGGGAAAAAATCGAAGAAAATCACTAAAAGCAAAATTTGCATAAGGAAAGTAAAGACAAGTAATAAAATTTGTTTTGATAGGAAGACTTTTTTTGAGGAAAAAATAAAAGAAATCAAATCCAACCGATTGCACCTAATCGAATCTACCACTATAATTATTTGTTAAGACAGAAATTCTCTTTTAAAACTCGTATAATTAGATATGGCCTTCCGGGCCAACGCCGATATGAAAATTTAATTTTAAAACGCCATTGTTCTGGAATTTTGCCATAAAAATTACCGTTAAGCCATAGTCGTTTAAGACATAAGCCCAGGGTTTAAAAAAACTGTTGTCAAAACCAAGAATGAACATTTGTGTACAACTTTTTGAGTTGGTTTGACAGCGACTGTTTACATTTAATGAATCGGAAGTAAAAGCAACAGTTTTTTTTAGACAAGGACAAATGAAAAAGATTTTTTAATTTGACTGAAGTTTTTATCTTTAAGTCCATTGGTTTTTTTAAACTTATTTATTTGAATGAATTAATTTTACTTTATTAATCTCTAATTCTAATCTAATTAATTTCAAGCAAGAACATCATAATTTAGTGAAAATTTAACAACAAATCAACTCATCGTGGATAACAGGTTTGGAGTCTATATAAAATTTAAATGGTCAGTTTAATAGAATTTTACTTTATTTTGTTATACATTTTTGCTCAAACAGTTTTTCCTATTAATTTAAAACAAAACACGGTTGATGCAATAATATTTCCTTTATATATTAATATCTGCGGCAATAAATAATAATGGCTTAAGCTGACAAAAGTGCTTTTACATTCTATTGCATATTCTTATTATCTTCTTGAAGATCTATCAATCAGCTAAATTTCAATTATAAACTCATTTATATTTTAACTTTCAGAACAAAACACACAATTTATTTTAGGCAAACCCCTTAATATCTCAAAACACGAAATTTTGACTTAAGCCAATATTATTTAATTAGTTTCCAAAGGTAATAATTTTACATTTGAATTTTTTTAATTTTAATAATAACACTGTAAATAAAATTAATTTTTCAATGTGTGATCCAGAGGTTTTTGATACATATAATCTTCAGAAGATTTATTCAGAACATTAGAAGCAACATTTTGTTTGTATACATTAACCCTCAAATTCATCTGGAAATGGGTCTTTTTGCAATTTTTTTGTGAAAAATAAAAAATCACTTTTTTTAAACAGGGATGTATGAGGAATGTATGTATATTATTATGCAAAAATATTTGCCATGCAATTCTACTATAGGTCTCCAAACACATAAAGTCGAACATTCAACTTTAATACCAGAAATAATAAAAAAAAAACAGATACAAAATACATGTCAAGAATAAATGAAGTGCTATATTTCTCAAAAACTCGGAATTTTTTCGATGGTTGTTTGCCGGAAATATCCCCAAATTAAACTGCCTTGATTTCTTTTTGTGGGGTTTCTTGACGCCTTAGACACTCAATTTCCATCAGGAATACGGACACTTTTTACCGCGCGTCCTGGTAGGACGGATGGAAAATGCCATAACGTCGGTTGATAATTTAAATGTCGTGTGTCGATTTTTTTGCGGTTTTGAGTTAAGATCAATTCCTTAGGTTTTCCGAACTGATCTTTCATTATGCGTTATTAGTTTTTCGATACCTCATACGGTTTTCCAGACATGGATTGTTGAGTTTGTCGTGTGTGGTATTCGCTGAAGCAATTTCTAAAATGTCGTATGTAACTGCCAAACTCTACATACGACAAATTTCCATATAAAACGGGCAAAAAATTGATTTATTATTTAAATGTCGTGTGTGTATTTTTTATTGTTGTGTATTTATTGAATTTATTAAAGCAAGTAACAGAAAAATAATTTTGCAATCTACAATTCAAAGATTCCTATATAAATAATTTTATGAAATATCAAGCAGATTTTTAGTATTGTTCTCCAACATTTATAAAAGTTCAAACTTAAAACTCAATTAACTCGAAACTATCGGAATTCACATACAACAATTAAATTGTTAGCCGACGATAAGTCGAGCACGTTTGTTGTTAGTTCTGGTGGCGGCCACTTTTATCATTCGGGTGTGTTCCGAATCGACTCGAAAGTGTATTACTTTAGCATTTTTGGTGTTCTGCATTTCCCATCCACATGTTTTTATTCGTTTTCAATTAGAGTAGTAATGGGTTTTTAAAAGTAAAACGAATGGACTTTTATTCTAATATGTGATAACATTTTTAACAAAAAAATAAATTTTGTTATAAGCTTAAAATCTTCTTTATCCAATTTAATGGAAAAAATATATCGTTATCTATAACGCAAAAGGCCCAATCGAACCCTAAATTTTTAAATCGACTTTTCATTTATATTTATGTAATTACAGCTAATTTTTTTAATTTAAATATTTTCAGACAATTTGTCTTTTTAAACGATTTAGTGATCTCTAGTTTTTGGGTTTGTTTAAATTGTTTTAATTTTTCGCGAATTTCAGCCATGTTCCCGATAGAAGCCGACTTATTTCTGTAAGTTTTCTAATTCTTTACAGCTTGCACGATTTATAATAAATAGTACCTTTGCTATCATGCCGCTGGTTTAAATTTTCGCTATTTTTGCAAATTTCTTTCTTTTTTATTTAGCGATTTAAAAGAAATTTTAGTGTTTATTTAAAAGTTTGCAATTTTTCGCGAATTTAAGCCGGAGGAAGAAGCGAATTTTTCCTGTGATTCTTTGAATGCTGCGGTTAGCAAATTAGAGATTTTTAGTTCATCAAAAATTTTTTCGAACAAAAACTTCGAATACACAAAAACATCCGGATATGAGAACACCAATTTATGAATTATGGGGTTTCAAAAAATTTTGCGTTTTCAATTCGAGTCGAAACCTAGAACATACCTGATTTTTTAAAGTTATTGAAAAAAACTTTAACATCAAATAATTTTCCAAAAGGGGTTTATTTATAAAAAAAATTACAGACAAAAAATATCAGTTGAAAACTTTTGCGCAACCTTGTGTTTTCAGTGTAATATAGAGTTTAAAGTTATACACTCACAATATTCTTAACTGAAATTGTAATATAAAATAAATGAAAGTTCAATTAAAAACCGGTCTACCTATTTTTCATTTATTTTTAACAAAAAGTTCATTTAATTTTTACTGCCAAAAATTCAACACCATATTCCGTAAAATCAAATAAATATTCCGTTATTTTGTAAAATTTTACTGTCAAAAATTCAACACCATATTCAGTAAAAACGATTAAATATTCAGTTATTTATTAAAATTTTACTGTCAATTTTTTACTGCCAAATTGACCCCATATTCAGTAAAAACAATTAAATATTCAATTATTTTATTAAATTTTCGTTTACTCCACAAAAGAGCCGAATTTCTAAAAAATACCAGACAGTTACTCACGTTTGTTTTACTGTTGTTGTACTGACCACGTTGTTTACAGAAGAACTCTTAATTATAAGACACCAGCAGCATGACCGATATGGCTTCGAAATTATTTTACTTTTAAAATTTGATGTACACTCACAATATTCTGTACGTAAAATTAACTGAAATTGTAATATAAAATAAATGAAAGTTCAATTAAAAACCGGTCTACCTATTTTTCATTTATTTTTAACAAAAAGTTCATTTAATTTTTACTGTCAAAAATTCAACACCATTTTCAGTAAAAACGATTAAATATTCAGTTATTTATTAAAATTTTACTGTCAATTTTTTACTGTCAAATTGACCCCATATTCAGTAAAAACAATTAAATATTCAGTTATTTTATTAAATTTTCGCTTACTCCACAAAAGAGCCGAATTTCTAAAAATACCAGACAAACACCTGTCCGCTTGTTTTTCTTATAAGCGAGAGAGGGAGAATATTTTTATTTACTTACCCAGTTACACACGTTTGTTTTACTTTTGTTGTACTGACCACGTTGTTTACAGAAGAACTCTCAATTATAAGACACCAGCAGCATGACCGATATGGCTTCGCAATTATTTTACTTTTAAAATTTGATGTATTTAACTAAATTATTTTAACAAATAGAAAATGGGTATTGCTTACACAAAACAAGCAATTCATTTTTTATAGATAAGTAAAAATTAATTCTTGGTAGTAAAATTATATAAAATAACTGAATATTTAATTGTTTTTACTGAATATGGTGTTGAATTTTTGACAGTAAAATTTTATAAAATAACTGCATATTTATTTATTTTAACGGAATATGTAGTTAATTTTTTGACAATTAATTTATAAAAGATAACTGAATATTGATTTGTTTTTACGGAATTCGCGGTTGAATTTTTGACAGTTAAAATTAAATGAACTTTTCGCTGCTTTAAATTACATTTTTATTTACTTTAACATAAAGAAGAATTTAACTCAATCAACGGACAATATTAACTGCAACTGAAAATCCGTATTAATATGCACTTAGTTTTTTGAATAACTGTTAGAATCAGTTAAAAATAAATTTGCTTGGAATTTTAAATGTTTATTTATTTAAAAATGACTGAACGGAATATTTCTTAAATAAACTACAGTCCGTTACTGTAATAATATTGTGAGTGTAGGTATTTAACTAAATTATTTTAACAATAGATAATGGGTATTGCTTACACAAAACAAGCAATTCATTTTTTATAGATAAGTAAAAAGTAATTTTTGGTAGTAAAATTATATAAAATAACTGAATATTTAATTGTTTTTACTGAATATGGTGTTGAATTTTTGACAGTAAAATTTTATAAAATAACTGCATATTTTTTTGTTTTGACGGAATATGTAGTTAATTTTTTGACAGTTAATTTATAAAAGATAACTGAATATTGATTTGTTTTTACGGAATTCGCGGTTGAATTTTTGACAGTAAAAATTAAATGAACTTTTCGTTGCTTTAAATTACATTTTTATTTACTTTAACATAAAGAATAATTTAACTCAATCAACGGACAATATTAACTGCAACTGAAAATCCGTATTAATTTGCACTTAGTTTTTTGAATAACTGTTAGAATTAAAATAAATTTGCTTGGAATTTTAAATGTTTATTTATTTAAAAATGACTGAACGGAATATTTCTTAAATAAACTACAGTCCGTTACTGTAATAATATTGTGAGTGTAGATTATATTGACATCTTAAATTGAAAAGCTTTAAAAAAATGGTATACTTCCATTTATTTAATTTAAATTTACGTTTAATAACCAAAATTTTCAATGAAATTTATTTTAATTATTTATTATCAAATATAATTTAATTAAAATTTTATATTATTATTAATTGCTATAGATTTAAAACTGCTTAACAAATTAAATTAAAAATTGTAATTAAAAACTAACAACATTTTGGTTAAATTTTAATTACAAGTTAAATTAAATACATCAAACAAATTAATCGTATGTATGTATGAGTTTGACTACGTATTAACGTGTGCTTGTGTTTGTGCTTGTGTGTGCCTATGTAAAACAAAAAGGCGCCAAAGGAGAAACCACAGCAATGAACATTTATTAATCAAGAATACTAATAATAAATCTTAATTAGAATTACTTAAAATCCAACATGGAAAGTATTTATTGGGAAATTCATTAAATTGTTGCAATAAGTATTACGGCTTCATTAAGTTATCACTATTACGGTCAATGATTAATCTGTTTAACAGGAAAAGGAAATATGCATTTTATTCATGATTAAATTTGTAGCAAGAAAATTGCTGCGGCATTTTCAAATAAAACGAAATTCAAAGAAGGTTTCAGAATTTAATTGAAATGGTAGAAAATAAGTATTTTCGTTGGTTAAGAGCATTCCCCAGAATTGTCATATCGCTGGCTTAACATGTAAAGGCTCTAAGTCCATATTTGAAAATTTTACAGGAGAGACAAAAAACAATCAAAATGCATGTGATGGAACAATTTAAGAGAAATGGTTAAACTGTACTTTTAATTGGGACTTAGAGCTTTTTCTTGTGGTAAAGGTAGGTACATTTTTTTATTGAGACTTATTTTTAAACTTGTTACAGAGAAAGATACAAATCGAAAGTATAACATAATAAATCTTAGAATTGTATTTGTCTTGTTCTAATACACATTAAAAGAATAAGCAGCTTGCAAATTAAAGATTTAAAAAATATAATTGATACGTTGTGATATAGCTAAACAATGTTTGCTCCCGACATTTACATTGACAAACAGAGCGAATCTATTGACAAAAAAAAACAGATTCTTGGACTTAGCGCTTTTGCTCATCACTACAAAACAACAACAAAAAATGAGCTGTTTACAATTGCCTTTAACGTATTTTACAATGTCCCTGTCCACTCAAATGAACAATCAATCCATCCGTAATCAAATCATTCCAAAGCGGTAAAAAAAAGTACGGTGAGTACGGATTTTCTTGAATCAAGTACAGTAAGGTTGATTCAAGTACGGATTTTCAATCCAACATCATGCCCGATGTGGTCTTTATTTTAGAAATCGTATGTAAATATTTAACCAAAAATATAAACTAAATGAGAAGCAAGAGTTCAAATTTAGTACTTTTTGACTCTACGTGTTACACATGAGTCTGGCCAGACCTTTTTTCAATGCGTATAGAAAATCAAAACAGGCTTAGGGCGGAGGGTTAAACACAACGAAAAGTTTAATCTTTTTTTTACTTGATTTACGAATTTTATACTTATTTCAAGAAATTCCGGTATTGATTTTCGAAAGTAATCCCATTTAGAATTTTTTTGAGTACGTTTTAGTGTTATTCGTACTTTAATTTTTGAGTACGACTCGTACTTTAAGTAATCATAAAAAACTTGATTTATCCCGATTGTTTTTCTTTCAGTGTACAATATTTACATAACAATTTTACCCGTAAACGGACTCTATAAGTTGCAGTTTCTTCTTTACGTTTTAAAATCCATCCATAATATTGGTCACCGCATAATTTCTTTTCAATTAACCCAAACAAGACACAACACCAGCAATAACATGAATCTTAGAATATTAAGATGTCGCTTGGAAGGTACATAACAACGCGTTGAATATATGCGTTCTTTTGAGTTTAATAATCTCCCTCAAGATATAAGAAATGTTGAAAGAATTTATGTAAAGAGTGAAAATAGAGAGAAAAACTACTTGCAGCCATTTGATTGAAATTATTTTTCATTATTAACCGGAAGGATTGTACTTTCAAATAATAAACGAAATTTGAGAAAATATTCAGTAGTTTTTTTATAGCATTTTCAAAAAAAAAAGTTATTTGGCGGACCCTTTACAAGAAAAAAAAGCTTTTTTTATTTTTGTTTTTATAATACTCTTTTTTCTTTTCTTTTTCTTCTTTCTTTCTTCTTTTGATATAACTAATTAATTTAATTGTTAAAAAATTAAAGACTGTAAATATTTTGCCAGCTCGCATCAATTATGCCCAATTGACGCCGAGGCAATTTATTATATTGTTGTAAATATAAATTATGCTTGAATAAATATTAGCTCTGTTTCTTTACTCTACTTTGGGATCCCTCGGGATCTAAATTTGCACGAAAAGCGTTCCCGTACTTTAAATTTGTTCAAATGATAGCGGGTTTGAGAGAATAAAATTCTGCTTCTTTTTGCAAGAAACTGCACAGAGTTTTTCTTCGTGCAAATTGCGAAAATTGACAAACAGCTTTAAAATATAAACAAAACAAAATAGGCAAAAAAAGTTCATGAACCAAATTCTAGAAAAAAGGGTTGTGAAGTAAAATAATGTACTTAAAAAAAAGTTTAATATTAAAATATTTGGAAAAAATATTATTAATTATTGTAAAAGTGTTGTTTTTATTTCACTTTTCGTAAAAGTAGTTTATTTCTGCAGACAATATAAACTTTTTCAAAAGTGGCGCAAATTTTTATTGTTTTGTAAAGACTGTCAAAAGCACTGACTTTTTATTTTGTGCTTAAAATTGTTTTTATTCTCTTCCCGTACTTCTATTTAATTGTGTCTCTTTGTGAGAGAAATTTATGCGTGTTCTCATTTTCACGAACTTTTCGCAAAAAGTTAAGCAACAGAGCTATTAAATTAATAAAAAAAATTTTGTAAATTCCCATAAATCCAAAAGAAGACTTCTATTAATACATAATAAAGATGAAAATAATGTATCGTTATTTTTCTTTGTTTACATTACAATAATTTTTTGCTAGTTCTGAATAATTTCATTTTCTTTTAATTAAATTTAAATTATTTAAAGGTTAAACTAAACTTAAAGATTTTGAAATAAAAAAACTTAATGCATTAAATATATGTTCAACTAAATTTTATGATTTAAAATTTATAATAATAATATACACAGAAAAAATTATTGCCGAATTATTTTCAAACAAACGATTGTTTGAAATTTTTTTTAATTTCTACAAATTTTTTTACTGATTCAATTAATATTTTTGTTTGATTTTTATTTAACCAACAAAAATGTTGACAACTTTTCAATAATATAATATACGCGCTATTGGTTTCAATTTTTCATAATTTTGTATGAAATATTTAACGCTCTTTAATGTTGTCGTTTTTTGCATTTTTTATTTGATCGTAAGCAACACTTCTTTATGTGAAATATAAGAACAACAACACAAAACACATACAGTTTATTTTTGGACGCTTTAAAAAAGTACAACAAGAAGAAAGATGATAAAATAGCGCGACGAGGTTATTAGTAAAAAAAACAAAAAAATAGCAGGTAAAAAAAAGGTTTCATTCTTTTTTAAACAACAGAAACAACAACAACATTATAAGAAACAAAATAAATTTTTGGTTGGTTTCAAAGTTGGAAAAAAAAGAATGAAAAACAAAATCCCGTATTCAATTTTTGAAAACTGTTTACTTAAATACATCAAATACAAAAATAAAATGATGACGAAAAACATATCGAGTCGGTCTGCTGCCGTTGTTTGTTACATTTCTTCTTCTTTAGCCAAGGAAAGGATACAGCAACAGTGAGTGATGAAGAAAAACATTGTGTGTATAAACAAGACTTCGTTCAAAAATTATTCCAACAAAACATGTGTCTCAAAGCCAGCCGCCGCTCTGCTTCTGCCTTCATCTCTTCTCCTTCAGTGATAGCTTGGGTGCGCGTCATTGCTTGTGCAAAAAATTTTTGTTTGATTCAGCAAAATTATTTGTTTGAAATTTATATGAATTTCAGTAAACTTTTTGTTTGATTCTGTAAATTATTTGTTTGAAAAAATCAGTGTTTTTTTTAGTAAACAAAATGCAAATAAATTGTTTGAATATGCGAATTTGTTTGTAGGACCGATTTCAGACAAAAAATGTTTTGATACTACAAATTTTTTGTTTGAATTCGAAAAATAATTTTTTCTGTGTACCTACCGCACTTAAACCATAACTAAAATTTTTTGAACAAAATCAACACGTTATATTCTTTATTACTATGTAATGAAACGGATGGTTGAAACATTTTTTCATTGGCCTTTAATATTAAATTCCAAAAAATTTAATGTTGAAAAATTTTAAATTTTGAGTTAATATCATCTTTATGTATCATGTACAATTTTAATTAATTCAAGAAACTAAACCATTTTTGAGCTACGCGAATATATGTTTCACAACCTCCAACATTTTCGAAATTACTTTATACGAAACCAAAAACTAACCTGAAAAAACGGTTAGCGCCACTTGATTCAGCGTACCCAAATTAAGTTCCTATGAAACCGTCAAAAATATTTGTACTGAATATGAGCGTTTTAGGACTCCTAAATTTAACGATTTGTATGGAAAATTGTGAGCTTTTTTGCACACAAATCAATCATAAAAACCTCTTAAAAGAGTCATAAAAGAGGGATTTCGGAGCCAAAAAAGAGTAATATAGGAGTGTTTCTTTTTCTTGAAATTAGGGTATTCATTTTATTTGCAAATTTATGCTTGTTAGCTTTTAAGGGAAAAGTTTTATTAATATATGTTTTGTGCATGGAAATAATAATCATTTTAAGCCATTTTCAACGAACAAAACCACCTAATTTTCTTTTAACAAAGGCTTTAAATGAATAGTTTTGTCTAATGAAAAGATTTACAAGGATAGTGTTTAGATTTTATCAAAATCACAACCGAACAGCGCAAAATTATCACAATAATGACAGACAAATGCAAAATATTGCAATTATTAAGAATAAGAAAAAAAACTACCGTTGCCCCTCAGAAAACCCTCATAAATAAGAGTTTTCTAGGAATGTGCTTCTAAATTGCTCATAAAAATGAGTCTTTTAGGAGTCCTGAATTCTACAGGCTCCCAAATCAATCAGAATTGCTCATAAATTAGGAGGGTAATCATAAAACCCTCAAGAAAAGGTATCTTTTAAGAGTCATATTTAGGAGCGCTCCGAAAATTGTTTGGTGGGTATGGATTAAATTGTTTATGTGCTAGTGTGGTTTGGTACTAATGCATCATATTTCTCTACATTTTATGATGATTATAACTTTAATAATTTTTTTATTAAATATTGGTATAAAGACACGATTTGCTACAAACAACTATGTATCATATAAACCTTTACCTTATAATTAAATTTTGATCTTAAAAATAATAATCTACAGTGGTAGATCGGCTGACAACTCCTCTAATCTTTTGTTAATATTAATTATCAATATTACAAAAAAATTAATAACAAATTAATATTGGTACCATTTATTTGAAGCATATTTTAATAATAACGTTCATTAATGAGAATTATTATGAATTTTACTTACCCTGATATTGATCAGTGTACTTGAGCAGCATAACCAATTCCAAATATGTGTAATGTCGCATATAAATAACTTGAAAATTGATACGAGTAATAGCCCTGCAAATAATAGGACCAGTCCAAACACACGTGTAAGGAGTAGCTCACAAGGGACTACACGCAGAGAAAAAACATGGTTGTGGTAAACATATTCTAAGAGCAACATATTATGATAAGATTCATGATTGTAGTCACCATATTATAATTATTATTGAAACCTATTATGACTAAATATACTCTTAATATTACATCATAATATTTTTCCCTTAATCATATTATTATTCTGTTAATCATACTAAGTCAAGAAGTAATTAAATTATTGTCATGTTAATCATAATAAGTTAAGAAGCAATCATATTATTGTCATGTTAATCATAATAAGTTAAGAAGCAATCATATTATTATCATGTTAATGATAACTAGCTAAGATATTATTCATATTGTTGTCATGTTAATCATTATAAGCTAAGAAGTAATCATATTATTATCATGTTAATCATAATAAATTTAGAAACAATCATACTATGATGCAGCACCTTTCATACATTTGTAACTGTCATAAAAATATAAAATAAATTAAAATTTTCTTGCATCGATTTTTATTTTGTGGCTTTTTACAATTTTTCTTAATGTAAATCAACTAGCGGAGTTCAATATAAGGCTTGCAAAAGAGAAAATCCAAAATCTGTGGTTTTCATGGGCAACCGCGTTTGTACATTTTTTCTTATTTTTCTTTTCCGATTTTGAGATGCTGATGCCATATTGCCTAATTTTAATTGCTCTTTACATGTTTCTAAAAACTTTTGAAAAAAGATGTATTAATTCCGATTTTTTTAACGTGGTGCACAATACCTATCCCATAGTTTAATCTCTAATGGTTTTTCGGCTCTTCTGAAAATTTTGTTTTAAGACATACGCAGTTGCCCAAGAAAACAACAGAAATATCAAAACACTTTTATAAAATATAACGAAATCTCTATGTGTTTTATTGTTGGATTTTACAAAAAAAAACTACGATAATTTTCATTTGCACTATTAAATCACCAAACTGAATGAACTCTGCGAATATTTTAATTTTTTTAAATTCTTTAAGCTTATTTTTTTATGGGAATTTATCTTTAAATTGTTTAACCGCTCACATATAAAATTAACGACACAACTGATGCAAAATTATTTTACAAATGGCGCTAACATAATATTATTAGAGTAAAAATGGTTTGATTGCATCTTAAACATAATATGATAAATGTATAGAAAGTTATCATGTTATGACTATTAAATATCATTAAATGGTTGTGAGTATTATAATATGTTTTGAAAGTTATCATAATTTAGTTGTTAGAAAAATAATTATTTTTCGTTCAACAATACTAAAATATATAATTGCGATAAACGTTTATATGTTTAGAGTAACTATAATATTGTTGATATTAAAGAAAAGTAACAATTATTTGTGTACGACAACAATATATTGTTATATTAAACATAGTGCTGTTTCCCTAACCATGCCCAACCATATTTTTTCTCTGCGTGTAGGAATAGTCCAAAAGTATCCCAAACGTATGGAAAAAGCATGGTCTATTTAACATTACGATGTCCTAGGGCGGGACCATATAACCCATCTCTGGACTACAAAGTAGTAGTTTTAATACAACTCCATTCTGTACACAAGAGGATTAGTTTTAACTTAGTTTAAAAACGAAAACTTGTCGTTAAAAACCGAAGATATGTCGTCTCACTACAAACTCTTTTTAACAATGACATGGTCCCTGCTTACATTACGTCGGACCAGTCCATGGAAATTGGATCAGGTGATCCAATAATATTTGCAGGGAGTTCATTAGTGCACACAAATCGATTTCATATATATATATGAAAACTATGCATGTAATTATCCCAAATAATTTCATTTTCGAGAAAACTAAAAACTTTTAATGAGCTATAAACATAAACAAAATCATTATTTAAATGTAATACAAACATACGCACTTTTTTTATATCAGTAAATACAATTAAGTAAAAAAAACAAGTAAGAGTGATTTATTCGGCTATGCCGTATCTTATACACCCTTCATCATGGGTATTCGAAACAATTTCTACTATATTTTGTTACTTTTACTGATCTATTTTGTTTTTGTTTGGGAGTTGATACGCCCACTTATCCAATACCAACAACATTTGAATGGATTTTGTGTATTGAAGCTATTTGCACCAAATTTGGAAACTTCTCTGCTACGATTCTCCCAGATATACACAAGTCTAGAATATCCTTGTATTGGAAGTGTCATGACCAATTCCTCAATCCCGCCCATTTTTATTGGAGAGTTTTTGCTTTGACATCCAAGATGCTTGTACTTAATTTTAAAACGTTAACTCTTGCCGTTCTTGAGATACACAAAAGCAAAACGACAGCAAGGGATTTTTGGTTAAAATTTAAGGCAGTCGGTTTTTTGCTCATATTTCAGTCATTATTGGACCAATCTTTCTAAATTTATACATCGAACTTTAACCAACATTAATAAATAACAATCTAACTAGTCCCAATCATTTCTGGTATCTTCGGAAAACATACACATGGATATACGGCCATACAACGTTAAATCAACTTCGCTTCTCATAAGTACACAGAATAAATGTATATACTTTAGAGAGTCCAACATCAATATTGTATTAATTACAAACGGAATGATAAACTTATATATTTTACCTTCGGTGGAGGGTATAAATAAAGAAACTTGAAGTAATATACAGAGAGTAAAAAGAGGTAAAGCCTTTAAAAAATTCACAAGGAAGTCATATAGTTGTAAAGTCTTAAAATAATAACAAGAAATATGTATGAGTGATGTGGGCTACCGCTTATAATTTAGATTTCTACTGTACAGTTATGACGAATCAATGAACACAGCATTAAAATTTTTATTTTTTTTTTTAATACAAAATATTTTTTTAAGCAATTGTAAAATATTATTTAAGACATTATGACGATATGACTTGATAGCAAACCTTGTGAATCCTCCAAATAATTTTTTTTATTTTTAAATTTTAAAATAAAATTAGTGAACTATTTATACATAAAACTGTAAAAAAAATTACTTAAGTTTAAAAGTTAAGAACCTTTATATATGTATATAAATACGAGATCGTAGGATTTTAAATATCTTTTAGTCCACCAATATTAATGAAACATCATGGTTTAAAGCAGAACTTGGCAAAACTACTACATCGTGTGCTTTACTTATCCAAAATCATGCAGTCTTGCACCAGCATTCCAACAAGGAGCTTGTGCTGATGCTTGTTGTTTGAAATGTTTTTGGAGAATGGGAAATTGTTTTTTAGTTTGCCGAAAATCTTTTGGCAAGCGTGAATGTTTGCTATATTAAAGTTGTATTTCAAAATTTTTTTTTTGTTTCAATAACTTAAGGCACTTTTCATTGAAATTTTTATACGATTGTAATATCAATTTTATTATTCGCTCAAAAATTAAAAAAGGGTCATAATTGTTTTTCTTCAAGTATCTGGCCAGTTCTGAAAATCACACGTGTGATTTTGAGGTTTTCTGAAAGTCATACCGTTTTTGTGTTTCTCGGTGTGCTTTCGTCAATTGATAATCATACCAAAACACACAAAAACTGGACACTAAAATATCACACGTGTGATTTTAGTAGGCACATGTGACTTGAAATCACGTGATTTGAGTAAAAGTGATTTGAAGAACAGGCCTGAATGTGTTTTATTTAATTTGAAATTTTTTTTTAATTATTTTAAATTAAACATAAATCTACTTATTGAGTTTTTGCATTAGCATACATTTTTGCAAGCAAATAACACAAACTTTTCTTTTAGTTCTTTTGAGTAGTAGAGTGTTAACACAGGATTCGAAGTTTTATTTTATGCATTATCTCCCAAAATCCCTAAGATAGCTTTTATCTTTCCCCAATAATCAGCATCGGTCCTTTAAAATAATATAATTTTATGTCAAAGGAACTTGGTTCAAAAAATTTTTTATGCCAAAAAAAGACTTAAATTTGTGCCGATATCTTGACCAAATTGGTCTTGCAATTGCTCAAATTACATTTATAAATACTATCGCAAAAAATCTCGAGTGGGAAAAGTGTTTTTCCCTATAAGATCCCCTGGAAATTTTCACGAAATTTTGATCCCTAATTAAAAAACAATCCCGAATTCAGGGACAAGGGAAGAACGGTAGATTTAAAGGTATTTTTTAACTACTCCATTTTTCAGTCCTGGTAGATGGATTGGAAAAAATTAACAATTTTATTGTTGTAGCAAATTTGGGTAGATGCAACATTCTGGATGTATTCGAAATCTACTTAATGGCTTTTTCCCCTTAATACACCCTATCCATCCACCCTAATGAATCTGAATTATTTTTTTTATTGGTTCTCTGAAAATTTGTTTTGTTGCCGCACTGTCGCCTTTGGTTGTAGTCATATATTATAAATAATTTTTGCTAAACTACAAATAAGAGTAACCAATTAAAGGAAATAAAAAAGCCATTCTAATTTTTCTTTTTAATTTAAATAATCCTTAGTTGAAGAAAGAATGGCATAAACATACGTACATGTGGTCAAAATTGGACTATTAAGTGTAATTTATGTTACGATTTTGTGCAAGTTTGTGGGTTTGACAAATATGTACTTTAGCATTCTTAAGCTATAGGTCAATACCGTGCGTTGTTCCGTTGTATTCATGGGTCAAAAAAGGAGAATCAGTGTAATTGTATGTAAAAACTTACACAGGTAAAGGCATAAGTCTTGAAAGCATGAAGTAAGTTTTCTTTCTGCTTTTGTATGCAGCGCATGCGTTTTGCAAAAAGGTCAGCTGTTTTTGATAGCCATGGACGACAAATTCTATGATATCGATAAATATGTTTGTGTGGTGGATTCATTTTTCCAAAATTTTTTTAATTTGATAAAAATATTTACACAAGCAATTAAGCGCGTAAAACACGTTGCGCGTAATTTGAATTTAGTATTGTATAAAATGCACAGAAAGTATTGAACGCATGGACGGATTAACGCATGGTGTTAGCCCCCGGCTTTAAAATCTTTTTGTCAGTTTAGTTGGTTATTTTCAAGAGCTTTCCCTCTTGATATTCTTTGGTTATAAATATCTTGCAAATTATTTTTTAAATCTTCAAACCAACCAGTCTTCTTTTATGTAATTGTATATACTTATGTATGTATAAATGTATATACATAAATAATGTGGTATCAACACAAATTAACCTCAATCAATAAATAAGCAAATGAGTGTATTCAATATAAAGACAAATTAACAAACAAAACCAAATTGTTAAGTAAAACCTAACCGCAAAGCAAATAGTGCAACACTTTATCATACAGAATGCAATATAAAATACACAGCTCATCATAATTTTAATGCACACTCAAAATATTCTGTACGTAAAATTAACTAAAATTGTAATATAAAATAAATGAAAATTCAGTTTAAAACCGGTCGACTTATTTTTCTTTAATTTTTAACAAAAAGTTCATTAAAATTTTACCTCATGTTCCGTAAAAACAAGTGAATTTTTAGTTATTTTATTAAATTCAGTAATTTTCGTTTGCTCTACAAAATAGCCGAATTTCTAAAAAATACCAGACAGACACCTACCGCTTGTTGTTCTGATGAGAGAGAATATTATTTATTATTTACTTACCCCGTTACAAACGTTTGTTTTACTTTTGTTGTACAGGCCCCTTGTTTACAGAAGAACTCTCAATTATAAGACACCAGCTGCTTGACCGATATGGGGTCGCAATTATTTTATTTAAAAATTGTATGTATTTAACTAAATAATTTTAACAAAAAGAAAATGGGAATTGCTTACACAAAACGAGCAAATCGTTTTTATAGATAACTAAAAATTTATTTTTAATAGTTAAATTATTTCAAATAACTGAATAATCCTTTGTTTTTACGGACTATGTATGTAGTTAATTTTTTTACAGTTAATTTAAAACTGAATATTCATTTGTTTTTACGAAAAAATGGGATTGAATTTCTGACAGTAAAAATTAAACAAACTTTTCGTTATTTTTAATTTTACATAAAGAAGAATTTAACTTAATCAACGGACAATATTCACCGCAACTGAAAATCCGTATTAATATGCAATTAGGCTTTCGAATAAATGTTAGAATCAGTTAAAAAAAATTTGCTTGGAATTTTAAAAGCTTATTTATTTAAAACTGACTGAACGGAATACTTCTTAAATAAACTACAGCCCGTTACTGTAATTATATTGTGAGTGCATATACAATTATTTTATAAAATATATACTTTAAAGTAAGATGATCTTGAAATTTTATTTTTTTTTTTTGTATAACTAAAGGAACTTGTAAATATTTTAATAATTACTTAAGTTCACACAGAAAAAAATCAATGAAAAATCGTGCAAAACAAGGTAGATTATACTTTATGTTAATTAAAAAGATTTTACAATAACTTGCGAATAACATTTTTCTTTTAAAATAACTATAAATCATGTTAATTCAACATTCTAGTAAAATTAGAGCAAATTGACATTGATAAAGAAATAGCACTACTAATCGCGTTAAATGAAAGTTAATTCAAGTTAAAACAAAGTGAATGTCATGTAGTATCATTTTGGTTTGAGCGTGAAATAACGGTGAGAGGAAACTTCAGAGACACTTTAGAATCATTTACCCGCACAACCAGAGAGAAAGAAGAGAGAAAGTCTCGTAATCTGTGCAAACTGTGCATTTTTACGCCCTCGTAAATGAACTGTCAAAAATTGTATGAGAATTCATTTACACAAACTTGGTAAATTTGCCCAAAAATTTTGTCTCGTAAACTTGCGCTGTTCAATTGTTCATTTATACAAACAGATCTTTTAATGATTTTAACGTCGTTTTCAATGAAAAATTAAAGTGTCTTTAAATCACAAACAATAAATTCTAGCAATAATTTCAGTAAATTGTATATTAATTATATATTAATCACAAATTTAAACACAAATTTTTATATTTTTGAATTTTAATTTTTAATTTATTTTTGTATTGACGTTTCTTCAAACTGACATTAATTGTTTAAAATTACACAAAAGTAAAAAAAAGGGGCTTCATGAAACAAGACTCGTAAGTTTGCGCATTTGCACAAATGGAAATTTTAAGCGACATCATGAGGACCCTTAATATTATAATTAATTTTCCTGTTACACACGCTTAAATTTTTTTGCATTCCCCTTTGCCCAATATGATGTTCGTCATCATTCTACTTTGAAAACTGTATGTATTTATCTGAATAATTTTATCAAAGAGAATACGGGAATTTTTCTTTATTGTATAAATAATTTTAAACATGAAAATAAAATATGTAGGTTTTTCTCCTTGTAGTGTTGTAGTTGTTGTTTCTTTACAAAGCGACTAATACAAGATTTTAAGGATTCAATATTGAACAAAGTTATTTTTACATTTTTTTGCAGAATAATAAGAAGAAATAAAAAAATAGTTGCATATAGTCTATTAGTGTGGCGGTTGCGATTTTGATTTTTACAACTACGGCATGAACGTCTACGTTATTATTGCATGGTAAAACTATTTGTAACATATAATGAAAAAAATTGAAAGAATAAAGTAAAATTGTGCTAACGACTTAGGTAAGCTTTATATTATATGAATATTATTATTTGCAAGTAAATATTTCTTCCTTCAAAAACTAATGCGTTTGCAAACAAAACTGTGCCTAACACGCGACAAAACCCTTACTTTTATTGTTAGTCCGGTTTAAATATTCAAATTAAACTCAAATTATATTCACACTTAAATATTAAAAATTATACCAAACGCTTGCTAAAAGTTTACTCATTACAAAAAAAAAACACAACCAAAAAGAATAAAGAAATCTTAATAATTTATCATATTTTATGGAAAAGTTGTTATTTTTATATCTTTTCATTTGCTTTGGTTCGTTTATTTTTTAAAACTTTTAAAATTCTAGTAAACAAAAAAACAAGTCTGAACGCTGTGTTATCATCTTAGAAAAAAGAACCAAATGTTACACTACATAATCCAAAAAAAAGGTTAAGGTTCTCGCCTAATCTTTTAGAAAAAACTGAGTGGGAGATTTACCCACCCTTCCCCCCTTCCCTTAAAGGGAAAACACAAATTAAAAGGAGGTCGAAAAGTGGGTTTATTTTATGTTCAAACGTACACCGTTTGAATATACAAATTTGACGTTTTTTTGTTTTTATTTATCTCTTGTTTTTCCGAATAGACTTAAGAATAGAAACTATAAATGGAAAACATAAAAAAATTTTCAGTTTTGAAGTTGATGCTGTTGATTTAATGACAACCAGCCAACATAAAAGATAAAAAGTATTTTACAAAAAAAAAGGAAGAAAAAAATGGCTTCAAAGTAGACACGTTTTGTTTGCAAACTTTATTAGGAAAATGTTTTTGGTCGATCGTCGTCATCGAATAAAGTCATAAATAAATGGATATAAAAATGGAATGAGAGGGAGAATAAAATCTTGTTAGATGGATATGAAAGTTTATTTTTGGATGAAAATTTAATGAAACTTTACAATGTTTCCTAATTTTACTTTTTGTTATTTTAAACTAACATGTTTTTTCTCTCAAACATACAACATATAATAAGAGATGAGTTTTACGACTACACTGTCGTAAATTTTTTTTATACAAACGAAATATTTTTATTTGCAGTATGGTGTAAACTTTATAGTTTAGTACATACAAAATTAGTTTGACAAGGTTCGCCCGGTAGTCGAATTTCGACCATTTGACATTTAAAGTTAAATAAATCTTTATAAACCTCAAAAGCTTTTATACTTTAAGAGTCTTATTCCTTCAATATTTTCCTGGAAAAAATATGAAAATTTATATAATAAATCCTTATGTGTACACATACTAACATAACTGATGGAATAATGCACGGAATGATATAAGATGTCGCGAGGTATCAAATTTTATTACAGTAGCATTATTTCTAACAGTTGTTGGCGTACAAAACTCTTTTCCGACAGTAGGCCCATTATGAGGCCTATTGTAAATTATGGACCGTTCTTTACGAAATTTAACAGTGTTAATTCTAGTCATATAAAACGAATTTGTGCAAATTCTTGTATACCTCCGTGCATCAAACCATTATTTAAATAGTTTTTGTAACAAAATTATAAATTTTTTATGGTGGTGGTTCCACATTTTGATTCATACATCTGATAATACTGAACCGATTTCCTGGATTTCAAGTCCTTTTTAATAGTGGTGGAGGGTACAAAAATATTCGGCTAACTTGTACCTAAAAATAACTTAAAAAAAATAAATATAAATTTACTTCGAGATCTTAAACCAGTTTACTAATTTAATACTATTTTTTTCAGGATGTAGCTTCATATATTTAAACTTATTTTTGCGTTCAACATTACTTAGTGATGTCATGTATTTATTCATATAAAATGGGGTTGATTAAGATTAAAATGTCATCCTTTTTCTGCACACTTTGCTGTCGGTATAGAAGGCGGTCTCAATTTGAATAGTTACTGTGTTTATGCGTATCTTGACACGTACTCTCCAATAAGTTAAATTTAATATTTTTTTTTTATTTTATTCATGTTTTGTTTGTTCGCTCGTTAGTTAATTTGTTTTGGTGTCATGTTTTGGTACTTGTGTTAAATTTTTTAATGTCCTTTTAAAAATCATGGAATGGGTAATAATAAAAATGGAAAATACTAAATATAACTTTCATATGAAATATTCATTCAGAACACATGACAGAAAAGCTTTAAAATGTATAATAAAAATGTTAAGTTTAATATTGATAACCTATTCTAACTCTACGCGAATATTGTTTTATATAAACTTACTCCGATTAAAGTCAACTTTAACCTGTCTCTAAGGTTACTCTAACACTACTCTAACTATACCCTCACACCACTCAAACTCCACTCATAATCTACTCAAAATCTAATATAACACTTCTCTAACTATACTCTATATGTACGTTACTCCAGCTCTACTTTTATTTTACTCAAACTTTACATGTAATCCACTCCAACTCTACGCTAAGTCCACTCAAACTCTACTCTAAATATACTCTAAATCTAATCTAACTCTACACTAACTCTTCTCTACTCGAACTCTACTCTAACTCTACTCTAACTCTACTCTAACTCTACTCTAACTCTACTCTAACTCTACTCTAACTCTACTCTAACTCTACTCTAACTCTACTCTAACTCTAGTATTTCCTTAACACTTCTCTAACTCTTCTTTTACTCTACTCTAAATCTACTGTAACTCTACTCGAACTCTTCTCTAACTCTTCACTAACTCTACTCTAACTTTATTCAAACTCTACTCTAACTCTACTTTAACTCTACTCTAACTCTACTCTAACTCTACTCTATCTCTACTCTAACTTTATTCTAACTCTACTCTAACTCTACTCTAACTCAACTCTAGCACTACTCTAACTCTACTTTAACTCTACTCTAATTCTACTCTAACTCTACTCTTACTCGACTCTAACTGTACTCTAACACTTCCATAACACGATTATATCTCTATTCTTACTTTACTCTAAAAATACTGTAACTCTACTCTAAATCTACTCTAACTCCACTCTAACTCTACTCTTGCTCTACTCTAACTCAACTCTAACGCTATTCTAACTCTACTCTAACTCTACTGTAACTCTACTCCAACTCTACTCTAACTCTACACTAACTCTACACCAACTCTACTGTAACTCTACTCTAACTCTACTCTTTATCTATTCTAACTCTACTGTAACTCTACTCTAATTCTGATCTACCTATACTCTACACCAATCCTGCTATAACTTTACTTTTACTATACTCTTACTCTACGCTAAATCCACTCTGACTCTACCTACTCTAATCCTACCCTTACTCTTTTCTAACTTTACTCTTACTTTACTTCACTTTAGTCTGCTTCTACCTTACTTTCCATTTACTCTACATTAACTTTGCTCTTATTTTTCTGCATTTTAATAAAAGCCGCTATGCGACCCTACACGTTGCGACGTCAAGTTGTACAACTAATTGGTACGTTGGATGTGTGATTGACTATAGGATAAAAATCAAGAAATAACATTTATTTTCTAAGCAAAAAATAAAACTCTAAAAAAATTGATTTCCCTATAGTCGGTAAAGATAAGTTATTTAACTTTCCTTGTTATTGGAATTACCTTGGTGTATTACTTATGCACTCAGCACTACCCTTTTAGTTTAATTTTTTTTAATTGCAATTAAAAAAATAATCTTTATTTTCAGTTCCTGGTTTGTCCATATGTTAGAATGTTTGTACTTAGATTTGAGTGCTCAAAGAGTGTATTATATGAAGATTGAGTTGGCCATTAAATAATTAATTTTGCAATTAAATGGAAAAGAATCGAAATTTATACGACATTATCGTTCTAATGATATATAAAACACAAAATTTGGTTAAAAATTTTTAAAGTTGTTAAAATTTCCCCAGCCCTTTAACGTGTCTCAGTCCACTTGAACAAGAAATGTTGGAACAAAATTACATATTTTGAGAAATATTTTAATAAGAGCTATTTTTTCGGAAGATTTGCCTGTATTTGCTTGTATATGAGTTCTTCTCTTCGTAGGAAACCTATAACCAATTCGCAGGTAAGACCAAAAAAATTTATATTTTTAACGGCAGTTTCAAAATTCTATTTTTAAAAATTTTGTTAAGCAAATTTCAGAATTTTTTGATTATCACATTGGGATTTATAATAGGAAATAAAAAATGTATGTTAATTACTCCCATAGTTTTTCCGTACCTGAGATTATATTTTTGCGTTTTTCATATTTTGCAAATGAGCCCATTTTCCTTACTCTTACGGATTTTAAGTAGAACTTATTTAGATTATATTATTATAATCCAAATAATTTTGACTATCCTTTAAAGGTTTAACATCAAAGGTCAAATTTTTAAATACTAAGAATTTTTAAAGGAAAGATAGCGAAATAATATATTGTTTATGTCTATTTTTATGAAACTGGAGAAACATTTTAGTTGACCATGCACTTGGGGCCAAAATGACCCAAAACTTTTTAAGCTTTAAAAAATCTGTTACTTTGAATGGCGCCTCAAATTATTTAATGTCGATAATTCCAGTGTTTTACACTACACCACAAATATTTTAAAAATATCACAAATTCTTTTTTTGTTTGGTCAACTTAAAAAATCAACTTTTTTAGAATTTCGTTATTTTCAAAAATTCATATTTTTATTATTATTATTTTATCAAATGATAAGTATTGAATATCGGATAATCAAAAAAGTGTACAGCATTACTTTGTAATGTAAAAATCAGCTGTTTGGAACGAATATTATTTTTAGTATTAAAACAGTGGCCGTTAAATATAGACGATATAAAAAAAATATTATTATAAAGTGGATATTATAATAAATGTACATATTTTTGGCATTTTGTGATGGGTCACAAACTGAAATTTAGGCCATTAGGGTTTTTCATACAGGATTTCCCGGGATCCCACACATTTTTCGGAAAAAAAAATCCCGGGAAATTTGTGCGGGAATTCCCGGGATTTTTTTATTTTATTTTGGCAACTTTACTGCTGACATAATTGTAATGTTTTGTCATGAAATAGATCTTAGTCGTTAGGCAAAAAGGTCTTAAGTCAAAAAAACGAATTTTGAGTTTTTGTTAAAGTTTAATTCAATTTTTGTTTCTCTTTTGTTTAGTTTAAATCACTTTAGTCTAGCACAACTGCTTTTAATCGTTATCATCTTCTGTTAGGAACAAATTCTATGAAATGCACCAAATAAATAGTTTTTTTTTTGTCAAACTCCAAAGAGATGTCAATTCATATCCGATTAGTAAGGCAATGTTTAATGTTTAATGATCTGAAATTTCGAAAGAATAAAAGTAAAAATGTACAGAATATTAAATTTGTTCAAAGACCCAGATTTATTTTATAAAAACGAAAAAATGTTGTACCCACTTGCTTCAAAAACTTTAATGATTTTGTATGCAGAAAAGCTGCATTAAAGATTTTTCGGATTAGATTCTGTAAGAGATGATGACAAAAGTTATTAATGAAGAAAACGCTTATTCGATTCGAAGAAAATAATTAATTTTTAAAAAAGAATTACAGGTTTTGAAGGAAGTGCTATGAAAACTGAGGATCTAGAGATTATATGTATAATGTTCCTTTGACTATAAAGGCAAACATCCGTAGAAAGGAATCGTGTTTTCTCATTGAAATCTTCTCGATAAAAATTGGAGGAAGTCTTTTAAACGATTCTGTAAATGTTTATTCTGAACGAAATTCCAATTTTTAAAGAAATATTTTGTAATAATTTGATTAAATAATTTAACTTTTTTGGTTTTATATAATTGCTATTGACTTTGAATTAATTATGTGGCAATAAGAGTTTAAGTCTATTTGTTTTGTTTAATAAGAGAAAAATTGGCCACTTTAAAGGTGGCTTTTGGAAATTTTCTCCGAATTTAATATAATCATCATTAATATGAGGAAATAAATATTCAAATCAATCTGTTATAGTTTATACATATGTTTTATCCTATATAAATTTTGATGTTTTATGAGAGAATAATAATTAAAATGAATCTATAAGCGATTTCTTAAATGTTCTTGCATTACAGGGTTTTAGCCTATTTAACGTCGCTAAAACCAATAGTATGCTGGGTCATTAGACGTAAGTCCTCAATACCACCAAGAAGACATTTTTATCTAAGATCGACGGGAAACATTATAAAAGACACAAAAAAAAATTAAGGGAGTCTATAATAATATTAGTGTGGCAGGGATTTTATGTGGTTGCAGGAAGACAAGGTGGACGCGAACCCCCCTCCCCCCAACGACTGCTTGCTAGTGGTTTAATTGGTTCCCTTTAGCCCTTCCTTGTATTTCCAAGGAACTTTTTATTATATTTAAGACATGCATATTAAAATATTAGAACTTTGGTTTGTTCTTGAGACGCGATTGTTTTCGAGAAATATATCTAAGTAAACCCCTGTATCTAAAATACACCACCAAATATATGAAATATTTTGTCTTAAAAGAAATCTCGCTAACTTTTAAGTTATATTAACATTTAAAAAGATAAAATAGCTTGAAAATTTTAGGAATTGATATTTGGGTGGAAGCTGCATGTTTAAGTGTGAACCGAATTCACGATATTTAATTTGCAAAAAGATATTTTGGGCCAAATTTAATCTTAACATGATTAAATGGTTTATGGACATAAAGAAAAAAGTTTGCATGGAGACTATGTGATATTATAGACCGATTCTCACCATTTACAAAGGTTTTGTTCTAATGAAAACTTAAACGTATTTACAAAATTTTATCAAATAATCTAAAAACTGCTACTTTTACTTTCCGCACAAGGTTAACATGTACAGACAACCAGCTAGATAGACGGACGGACACGAAAATATCACTTTAAAACGTATTTCTGATTCGATCGGCTTACTAAGCGATGCCTCCAGTTTTCTATGTATCAGCACAAATTTATATAATTGCTTTTTTCTTAATTTTTGCATATACATTAGGGTGGATCACTGATGTATGAGAAAAAATAAAAGTTCTCGAATCATATTCTAATAGCAATCTTTTTTTGTATAACGTTAAAACAAATAAAAATTGCAAAAAATATGTTCAAAAAAGTCTCATCTTGAGCTCCCGCATGAGCTCCTAAGAATTAAGAATATTTGAAAAAAGTAAATTTTTTTAAATTTTATATTTTATTTACTTTCAATTATTATTAATTAAAACTAAAAACATTTTGAATTAAACTTAAAAAAATAAAAATTTGGTTCTTATACAACATAAAACAATAAAATCCTTTTTGGTCACAAAATCTTGTTTACTGTCAAAGCCGGGCATATCTCGTCTTGATTCAAGTTTCGTGTATATTAAGCCATCGCTTGACTTTTTTAGCGCAAAGAGTCATGAATGCTTCTGACACTATTTTCACGAACCTAAAAGTCGTTAAAATACAATAATATGCTTTTCTGCAATATAATGCTATTGTTGCTATATTAAAAATTTAACAAAATTTAAGGTCAAAGCGCGGGCTCTTACACTAAAAATAAATTAATAATATTTTACAGGGATCTAATTCAGACAAAAATACAACATATTTACGCTATTAGAAGTCGATAAGAGAAAAAATATTTTTTTGACCCACCCTAATATATGTACATATATAAGACTTTACAATTTGGAATAACATTTATCATCAACGAAAACTTGCTGTAGCATACAATTGTAGACGAAAAATTAAATGTAGATGACGAAATTAATGCAATAGAAAATTCATCTGTTAACCAGAAGGTTTTTTATTTGCTGAACATGTATGCAAAATATGCTTCAAAAACGTGAAATATGTGTGCATTAAAAATTTAGCAATACCTAAAATATGCAAATTTTTCACAAGCAAATCGATACCAAAATTCATAGAACGCTCTAAAACGGATAAATATATTGTTTCCACCTTCATTGGTCGCACAAAAAAAACCATGCAATTGCATATTTACGGTTCGCTTATTTACCTCAATGAGGTAGTTAAACGTATTCTTATAATTACCTCATCGAGGTTCTTAAGCGTATTCGCATAATTGCCCAAAAATATTGCCATTTTTGTCGAGGTAATTATCCGTGGAATACTGTAATTTAAAGCGATTTATTTTGTAAGTCCCTTTATCTTGCATTGAGACATTTTTCATAAAAACTTTTTTTAAAGCTTTTTTCTTAATCCGATTACTTTGCTTTAAAAGATTTTATTTCTTAGCCAGAGTTTTGTTTTAAAATTTAAAAGTTTTGAAATTATTTTTTTACAATATGTAGTAAATATTAAAAGAATAAACAAAAAATAAAATCCTTAAGACAAACTTTTGCAAAATTTCGTTTTAAATTTTTGCTATTGTTTTTCTTTTTGTTGAAAAATTTACAGTAAAACAAGTTGTTAATTTTGACCAGATGTTCTTGTGATTTTTATTGATTTTTCTTTGTACATAAATACGCAGGCAAATAAACAATATTCTGGGCTTACACGCCCAAACACATATTTGTGTAGATACATACATATTTGCGTGTATATAAAAATGTACAAAAACTTTAAGCAGTATTAATTCATATATGGTTAACTCAAATACCAAAGGATCAATTGAATATTTCTTTAAAATGTCAGAAAAGAATTTAAATTAAAAAAATTATTTTGAATCTTTTATGTTGGTTTTTTACTAAAAACCACGTTTAACACTTTTTTTATTATATAAAAAATTTCGAACTTTTCAATATCAGTAGCCATATATAAGTATTTTATGTATGTATGTGTTATACATATTCTGTATGTATGTTTGTATTTTCATAGTTGATTTTGTACTTGAGTTGATTTTTCATTTTCAATATTCAGATGAATTCAGTTTTTACATCAATACGATGTTAAGAGTAACAAGTTGGATTATATGTTTTCAATTCTTGGAAAAATAAATCACAATATGTACAATTTTAAAAAGAATACAATGTGATTATATTATGAAAAATCAGTGCGAATTAAGGAGCATGGTACATTAAGAAGATCTCTACAAGTTGTTGCATTCTACTATAAATGGAAGTCCTATGTACTAATAAAAGGCTTACAATGCACGGTTCAAGGTCTAGTCGTAAACTTAACATGATTAGTATAGCTTTCTCATGGTCTATTACATGTTAACTAATTGTAATTAATATACATATGTATATAGTTTAGTCATGGTCTTATCTAAAAGGGGGCGAATTATAATTGATGTAATCTAGTCATGAACTAGCAATTTAGTAGTCAAATACTTAACATTAATATGGAACAAGCAATTAGGTAGTCAAGGACTCAACATAACAAGAAACAATTTAGACTAATTTTTTCCACCAACAAGTAAAATTAATAACTTTAATAAATACCTACTTTCTTTTCAAACAAAATGAAAGTATTAAATTACTTTTGATACAAAAATTTTTCCATTCTGTTACAAACCCATCATCATCGTCATTCTGCCACATTATGGATTAAATGTAGTTATATTGTTCCTACAAAACTTTAACAATTTTAATAGACAACATATGGCCTGATTGCCAAACAAATTTTGTTATTCTTTCAAATAAATCAAAATGTTTTGTTAAAGTACACCCAACAATTTAGTTCAATGAGGTTATTTGTGAATTTTATACTCGCAGCAACATGTTATACATACAATTTATATTTGTCCATGGGTTTCAGAAACAATTTCAAGAAACTTCCAATACATCAAAAAAGTTTTAAAAAGGTTTTATAAATTTTGTTTTCAAAAACATAATAGAGTTCAGAATGTTGTGGAATACTAGTTGATTGTATTATATGTGAGTTAAAATGAAACATGTGTGGGAAAGGATTCATTGTTAAATTTATTTAGGTTTTTAACAAATATTTTACACAAGAAATTTTAAAAAAGTATATTGTTAAAAAATAGATATAAACATATCAATATATCTTTGACGTTAGGCAAAAAATTTAGTAAAATAAAGGCGTTTTTCGTTTTTTTTTTTGTTATCTATCAACAACTACTTAACAACTGCCTCAAATCATAACCTTTTGCCCTTTAGGCAACTTATCAATTAAATAATTTCACTGTGCTCGAAATTGACACTTTTTTTAAACAAGCTAGACACTTGGCGTTTTAACATAATTCGCTGAAACCATTTTTTTAGGTTAGCTCTTGTTTTCGAGATATACCGTTATTTCAAAAATTAAGGAGGTTGCACAATATACCGAGCCCTTATAGCAAAAATGATGTAACCAACAAAAATAAAATTTTACAGGAGAAGGTTTTTTTAAATATTTTTGCTTCCAGTCTAGGGTTTCGTTTGAAATTGCTTTTGCTCTTATTTCGTAACGGTACTTTCCAGAGATATGAGATTTTTAGAGATGATGCAAATGATCAAAAATTATCGATTTTCATCAAAAAACAAGAATCTAAAATGTTGTTGGTTACATCATTTTTGCTATTAGGGCTCGACATGTTTACCTACACAGAAAAAAATAAAGTTAAATTAAAAATGTCCGTGAACGAGGGTTCGATTCCCGCGGCAGTCAAGAATGAAAAATTATCAAAAAATTTCAATAAATTATTTACTAAAAATTAAATTTTATGAACTTTAGCCTGATTAAAATATCAAAATTGGGATTAAAATTCGTTTGATTGTTTGGTACAAATATCATGGCTGTCAATACACAACGTCAACTAAAAAGAATGCTCAATTGGATAATTGCATTGCACCTCCCATTAAAAGGCAATAAAAATTTCTGTGTAAATGAAGAACGTTTACAATAAAATTTATTAAATTTAAAACGATCTCCTCAGAGGGATTTGCCGTCTTACACTCGTTTTAATTTTTATATACACAGAAGGGAAATTTAACATGAAACTATAATCGATTTTTATGTTGTTTCAAATTACAAAAATTTATCTGATTGATCGAGGAATTTTCCGCCATTATTTGATCGAATAATTAAAATAGCCAATTTCGAATAACGAATAACTCGAAGAATTTATGTCAATTGATCGATTAACATTAATTTCTTCGAAAATTCTATTTTTTAATGTAAAAATATTTATTTTTTAAATTTCTAAAATTATAACTAAATTACATGTTGTTACCTTTTGCATTTATTTTCATTACTCATACTTTAAAACATATTTAAGTCCATTTTTAGATTTGAGCGTGTGTGGCATATTATGTAAATCACTATTAAGGGTTTTAAAAAACTGCAGTCGAAACTAAAAACTATCGAACAAAAAACGAAAATTGCTTACATTTAATGAATCAAAGGTAAAAGCAAAACTTTTTTGGCCGATGACAAATGAAGAAGTGGAAGAATTGCAGTATTCTTTCTTTGACTGCAGTTTTTTTAACGCTGACTATAAACGTATGTTAGAGCATGATTGCTTAAAAACCAATTGTTGGGAGAGTTGACGAGAAAAACTCAAAGTGATCAGACGTGCACAGAAGAATTTTTTTTTCTATTTATTCTTTTTTTCTATTATATTATATTTTGTGTATTCGCATGTAAGAAATGAATTAAATGAATAATCCTGACAAATGTGTTTAATTTCAATGTAAGAAAACGGCTTCTTATACGTAGATATATAATAGATCCTGTTTTAAAAGATTATAAAAAAATGCATTTTATATATTAAACATTGAATTCTTATCTTTAACAGAATGTCTCTTGAATTCAGAAAAACCTGGGGTGATTTTTAAAAAAATTTAACGGAGAATCTCCATCGATTTCAATTTTACTCGATTTTAAGATATAATAAATTGGCTTAAAATGTTTTTCATAACTGGCTGGCACCTCACTTTTTCTGTTTATTAATAAAATAAAAGTATGAGTTCAAATAGACATGTTTGTTTTTCCCATTGGATAAAATTATTTGAATTCTTCGAGTTATTCGAGTAACTCGAACATTTTAAGCAGTTTTAAAATTCAAAAATCAATTAATTCCTTACTCATTGGGAATTTTTTGCAATCAGTGTAAGTGATGTCCATTTTCTGCTTCGCATATGCGTGCTCTTTTTAGATAGTCCAAGTTGTGTCTAACGCCTCCTTATTGATGTTAATCGACTATGCTGCACACTCTCACATTAACGTTCAATATTTCGACCAGTGTGCACGGTAGCTATTCTTCCGGCACCAGGAAGGGTTCTTAGAAACCCATGTTGACGAAAATTTACAATCAAATGATTTATAGCTGAAGCAGTGCGCACATTCAAATGACGACGATATGTCAACACAATAGATTGTTGGTTTAAAAATAAAATTCAATTACTGTTGTTCGATCGTGTAATGATTTATAATTAATTATAATTAATTCCCCAAGTCTCCTTCACAAAATGCTGAAAAAAAAACAAAGAAGGAATAATAATTAAAAAAGTTATAAAGCATTCAAACCATATAGCTCATTCTACGCCACCCTGTATAATAATGTATTTAAATTGTCCTTATAGCTTAATATATTCCCAGCCATCAAATAAGCAGACATCGTTTAATTAAAACCTATACCTACCAAAAAAAAATAGATTTACACAACAATCAAATCCCCAACACAAATATCAGAATAACAATGTTAATGTTAGACCTCAAGCTCAAAAATTTAGTTTTGCTCACACCGTGTTTACGGACACTCCAGACATTGCCCTGAAGTGTTAGAACGACCGCAACAATGACAACCACATTGATGCAGAAATGTCAACAACAAATCATATGATGACATCAAAAAATTGAAAAGGAAAAAAGGAAACAATTTCATTCAATGAAAACAACGCCAACAAAGTAACAACTACTATGGAAAATTTTAAATAAAGATTACTGCAAAAACAAAAACAAAAAAGTTCTACAGGAAACGGAAACGGACACGCATACAAAATTACGCGAACGCGCATTCATGATATAAAGCAAAAAATCCGAACAACAAAAAGAAACAAACGGAAATTATTCATACTCACACACACACATTAATACATACCAATGCATGGTCACAAATGTAATAAAGCCATATGTAAATACATACATACAACAACGTATGCAATTTGCAGCTGTCTGTAGCCAAAGTAAAATAGTTCCTCCTCGTTCAGGCATACGAGTACATTCATATGCTAAGTGCGATATGAGTTTGTAGTAGCTGTCATCATTGTATGTGAAAGTCCATCATAAGGGAGTTTAACGTCATCAGCATATGTAGAAAAGTAAGTTTACATCTACAATATGTGTGACACACATTGTGTGTGCATAAATGTCGCTCTGTCCGAGTGTTTCACTGTTAGTAACTAAATGTGTAAATACAAACATTCATGGGAATATATTTTAAATTTAGTGTGGAAAAAATAAAGTTATTTTTTTAAGTATGAAACGAGAGTCGGATAAAGTAAAAGTGTGAAAGTTTATTTTTATTCATTTTTTTATAGTTAAAACCTCATGCATGTGTCATTTGCATTCACATACTTCATACACATTTTTACATAAAAATGGCAATTAGCATTATTAAAACATTTTTACTTTTTGTGTAAATATGACTCGTTGGCTGGCAGTTATTTTTTAAAACTCAGGCCATGAATTAAAATAAAGGATCCGGTTGTTATTCATACAGTCAGTTGTGGAAAAAAAGTTAAAACTGTTTAAGTTGTTGAAATGCAAATGTGGGCAATTCGTTTGCCAAAAGCTAAAAGTTGTGACAGAAATATCTAGAAAAGTATTTAATGTACTTTTTATCATATACGTATGTATGTGTGTAGTTTGACTTTTAGCTGTCAAAATCACATCAATTTGATATAAGTATAATATTTGAATCGTTTATTTCAGAAACCCGTCAAGTGCACTTTTTTAAATTATCGGAAAACTAAAAAAAACATCCTAGTTTTTAAATTGGTAAAGGTTTTATCATGAAAAAAAATTAAAGTATTTCCTATTGTATTTCAAAAACAAATAATGCATGGGGTTAATTTAAAAATTTTTATTTTTTATGCAAAAAATTTTTTAAAATTTTGTATTTGACGGGTTTTGTGCAATAAAATAAAGCTTTTTATTATAAAAACAATTTTGTCTTCATATTGATCTCTAAAAATAGTTGTACGATATAAATAAAAAAAAAATTCTATCTTTATTTTTAAATTTTTTAAAAAAAAAAGTTGAAGGAACTACTCATCTTCGATGTTAGAGTTGGCTTCGGACGTAGGCCACTGGAGGATTTCATCAAAAAAATATTCATAGCCTGTAGCATACTTAGCCATATTCTTCAGGTCATTGATTTTCTTTGCGTTAATCTCTATTTTTCCAGATGGACATGCGATCACTGTTGGGAGCTCCGGAACTGCAGAATATTTTTTAAGTGTGATCGTTGAGGAGGCCAAACCGTCAATAAAGTGCTTACCAACTACTTTTCCTTTGTTGTAATAAAACGCTTTGTAATTTTTTTACACGGCTAACATCAACTTGTGGCCGTCCGAATGATAAATTGAAGCTTTCCTTAAAGTATCTATACTAAAAACTATATTTTACTTTATCACTCAACTCAAGGTGATCTATTTGAAACATTGAAACATTTTGGAGATATTCAACTGTGCATCCAAATATATTTCTTTTTGTTAGAACCATAATATGATTCCCTCACTTCAAATTTTACACGATTTTTGCCTCTCATATCGAGAGGTGTTCAATTCTGCTGCATAATCTTGCAACTCTATGTCGAGAAATACTGTGTATTTGTAAAAATAAATTTTTGCAAACTGGAATGAATACCATTGATTTTCAGGTTGTACACAATGTTTTTCGTATCTTCATTTACAACACCTCGTTTTCTTTTTGTTTCAGGTTCAGAATCTGAACTTGAACTACACATTTTTTAAGCCAAAAAATTATAAAACAACAAGTTAAAAATTAACAATAACACTAACCAAAATAACTGTGGATCAGCAGGTTTGCAAAAATTTACTGCAGAAAGCCGCCATGTGATTTTACTTGAAGGGTTTCTGCACTAAACCGAAATTTCCAAACAAAATAAAACCCATTAAAAAGGGTGACAGTTGACGATTTCCTGCATAAACGGTGTGACTAAACTAGGCTATACACAATTTATAATAATACCATTTTTGAAAAAAATGTCTGTTGACGGCTTTCTGAAATAAACGATTCATTTATTTATGCATAAACTTAAACCATAGATACAAATCACAATATTTTTTTTGTTTGAAGTTGATCGAAATTATCATGCTATTATCATACGGTCTCATAAAGTTTCTAGTGCGTACCATATTGGGTACGAAATCATGTAAGATATTGAAAACAAAAACAAATTTAAATTTATTGTTATTGTTTTCAATATAAATATTCGAAAGGAATTTTCTTGCCGACATTGTGGGTCAGATTGTATGTTTAATTTTAAATTAAAAGTAATATGTTTAAAAGGGTGGCATGTCATAACATCCAGTGGCACAGTATCCATGGACGTTATGACGCTCAAAAAAGTTGACAAAGTGTCCACTGGACGTTATGACATGCCACCTTTAAAAGCAGCAAAATTATGGTTGTTTTGCTCTCAACAATAATTAAATGCTTCAATATTTTTAATCATCAAATTTAATTTTCATTAAATTATTTTTATGAAGAAAGGAATTTCTACAACATGAAAACGAATTAAAATTGTTATTGATAATCCTTCATTCTTGACTGACATGAGATTCGAGCCCAGGCGGCTGGTTACCCTGATATGTTTCGATCGCTACCAATCGATCTCCTTAGAGGGATTTGCCGTCTTAAACTCGAAGCCATCGACGACTGCTGACGTCAATAGTCAAACATCAATCCTTAAACCAAATTGTATTTTAACCTTTATGTAGATCGAAATTTGCTTTTTTGAATGATTATCCATTTTTAATTGATTTTACATGTTTTTCCTTTACCTCTGTTTTTTCGTACTTTTTGTCAATAATTCTTATTGAAGTACATAGTACATTTTTTTGTTTTTTCATGTTTGTCTAAATGCGTTTCAATTACATTCTTGCTTTAAATACTCAATATTTTTTTTGTTTTTTTAATTATTGATTAAAAAACATAAATTTATGTAGGAGTATAAACCATTAAACAGAAAGAATGCTTATGAAGGTCGTCCCAAGCTGAAAATTTTATTTAAAAGGATTGCTTTGTTCAAATTCTAGAAAATGACTTTGAACTGTTAATTTTTGATATTTTTAGTTAGGCTTGAGTTCATCAAATTTAATTTTCTTTCAATTATTTTGACCGAAGGAAGGAATTTTTAAAACTTGGAATTTTTATTAAAATTTATTGATAATTTCCTTGGCTGAACTGGGGCTCGAACCTGGGTTGAATTTACATTTTTCAAAAATCACCAAATTCCTTAATCAGAATTCTTTTGAGTTCTAACCTCTGCACCACTGCGGAGAATGCTTACCATACTGTTGTTCTTCTTGAATATAATATGGTTAATTTTGACCATTACTATGGCGAACATTGACCAAAAAATGGTTAATTTTTAACAAATGATGATTAATTTTGACAATATTAATGTTGATTTCGGGCAAGTTATTATTATTTTTACCATATATTTAAACATAATATGGTTACTAGGGTATTCAAACAATTAACCACTGTTCGATTAATCGATTAATTTTTGGCGATAAACTGTTCGAATAATTTAAAATTACTTATTTTCGATCAAGAAATAATTCGAATAATTTATGTCGATTAATTAATCGATCAATAGAAAATTTGTTTTTTCACAGTAATAGTTTTTTCTTTAATGTAAGAAACAAGCCGGTACGTTTTAAATACCCTTTTATTGTTTCTTTACTCAGGAACATTTCCTTTGAATAACAATTTTTTAAAATATAGTATAGTACAAAGACTGAAACCAAAGAGTTTGGGAATAATTTATATTTATGACGTTTAGTGAAGACTTTTACCGCAATAATTCAGATGAAGAAGATGATTTTTTTTAATGAAAACAACATTCTACCAGAACATAACAAGACTTTTAATATTTTAAAGATTTTGTTTATCGTGCTTAACTTTAATCTTTTAAATTTAAATTTTTGTATTCTCATAAAATTACTTTGATTATTATTAAAATTGTTAAAAAAAAAATCAAAAACAAATTCAAGTGGTCTAATGGAGGACTACTAATATTTAGAATAGACAAAAAAAGAACAGAGATATTGGATATGGTTTATAACGCAGAGTAAGATTTTACCAATCTAGAGGGACTTAATAAAAAAAAAAGTGCTTCACATTTGATCATATTTTCATAGATGTTAGAAAAAAATATCCTATTGTTACGAAAATAAGCACAAAACAAAATATAAAAATGTTGTTAACATTATGGCGGCAATCAAACAGGTGTTATTAACATGAATTTAAAAACAAACTTGACAGCCTGCACCAGTCATAAAATAAAAAGTTTGTAAAATTAAATCGTGCTTGTGAAGGAATTTGCAACCGCTTCCCCATCAAGAGGTACAAATATAAAAAAAGTTCAGGCTAAGTACTGTGGAATCAAAGCGGCTTTTAGCGGATGAAGCACTTGTCATGACAATAGACGAAAATTTATCAACGCACCAATATCTTGCAAAACATCACGAGTGGACACGAATACAGATATATTGCACAGCCTTCTTATTTCATCGGACGCACTCATAGCAAGTTTGCGTTAAACTCCGAAAACCCAGCATGGAGCTTCATCTGCGGAAGTGCTCGCGTTATTGCTGAACCATCAGAAATTTGAAGAAAGTTTTGATTTAGATTAAACTTACAAGTAAATACAATTTTTTTATATATTTATATTAAATAAAAGGTATAATGGGGGATTCACAAGGTGTGCTATTAATCATATCGTCATAATGTCCTAATTAACAAAAAAAAAAATAAAAAATTTAATGCTGTGTTTATTGATTCGTCATAACTGTTCAGTAAGAATTGTTATGGTCACCCTAAGTATGATAAGGCAGTGTTATATACAAAAGGGAAAATTTTGTTTGTTTATAAAGTGAGACAGCTGTAAAAAAAAAATAAACATGAAAAGAAAGGGAAAAGTATATGTAGAAAAAGAAGGAATTATGGTTTGCATATTGAGGAACGGCTGAAAAGTTTTTTTAAGATGGTGAACGGGAGCTAACGGGACTAATATGAAAAATGCCGGTCTTTTTCGTTTTGGAGCAACTGATTGAGTGGAAGTGTGACGAGTGGCCGCCGGCAGTGGTGAAAAAAGAAGAATTGGATTTGCAAAGAAGAAACAGCGTAAAGAATTTGTAAATTTTATATTTATTATATTATTGCAAAAAGAAAAGTGAAATTTAAAAGTGAACTAATTGACAATTTGGCAATTATAAAATCTATGGCGTAAAGAAATAAGTTTAAATTTTAAAAACTAAATATAAAATTGACTTAAAGTAAACTAAAATAGAGCACAGAAAAAGTATTTAATAAAGAACGAAAAAGTAAAGGACAGTGTATTGCATATAAATATTAAAATAAGCAAAGAAAATATATAATCTTATTAAAAGCCAGCCGAGTGCGCCACCGAATCGTCCACGTCACCTCAGCGTGGGATCTGCCGGCAGTAAGCTCACCAAACCTTGGAGAAATCAGGTATCTGCCTTGACATCGGACAATCACAAGAACAGTCGACCTACGGACAGAGTGAAATATAGATATATTGAGCGTGGTGTTTTAAAATTTTAAGCAAGTTTTTTCGGTTAGGGGAATCTTACCGTGGTTCAGTCCTTTGGGCGATTTAGAGCCTGAAGTGCGCGTAATTAGGGTTGAGCTCAAGCCTAGGTTCTCGGTCAGACTAGGGTAGATTTACCCGTAATATTAAAGTTTCCCTAGGAAAAAAAAGCGGTAGATTTTAAGGCAGGTGATATATATGTATATGTAGACTGGTTTTTTTAGACTTACCATAAGATAGGACAGGAGACATTTCACGGATGGACGGCAGACTTCTAGATCTTCCTCCTGGAGGCAGGAGCTCAGTTTTTGAACGAAGCTGCGGCTATGAAAGAGGAGCAAAGAAAAAAGCAGTTTTGTTATTGTTTTTTTTTGAGTTTTTATGTTGAATTTTAATTTCGATAGTTAAAATAAATTTTAATAAGTAAAAATTTAAAAGTAAAGTTTAATTTTATTAATCAACCGAATAAACGCTTTCAATTTAAATGAATTTTTAGTAAATATTTTTGTTTTGACACTTTTTGCCATTTTTATTATTTTTAATAAAACGATATGAATTATAACGTTGTAAAATGAATAGTACCTGGTTTTTAATGATGAATTGGTAAATTTGACTTAAGGCGGGTAAGTAGAGGAATGTAATCGTTTGCAGGTGAATTTTTGGGACATCCGGAAATTAAGGGATGTCATGAAGAGACTTCGTCTCTAGTGGGAGGGCCAATCCCGGCACGGCATCAGCCGGAGATGTGTGGAAATGGTGAGGAAGGAGGTGTTTTTGATTGTTTTTATTTTTTTTCAATTTCATAGCTGGTATGAAGTTTTTTGTACCCGGGTTTACGTCAGCTGGTCGGCAAGAACCACCCCCATCCGGCGAGCTTAAGCATACCAGCGCCGCCGACAGTCTGGCCACATTCACTGGTTGTTGTTGAACAGCAACCAGCTGGTCATTTTTCCCCGTCCCGTACAGTACACAATCTTAATTATAAGCGGTTGCCCGCAGCATGCGTAAATTTCTTGTAATTATTTTGATACATATGACTTTACAACTTTACGACTACCTTGTGAATCCCCCAAATATAATACAATAAAAAATACAATAAGCGAATATAACCCTGGCAACAACAACACAAAATGTTTTTTTTTTATTTATTTTATTCAATATTCCTCTAGTAAAAAAAATTACTTTAATAACTGTAATAGTACTCTTACTATAGTTTAGCAAAAAGACTTTTTTGGCTTAGTGCTAGAAAAAATGTAGGGCTTATATTAAAAGCTTTTCTTCCAAATTTCAAGTCTATATCTCTTAAACTTTGGCTGTAATTGAATTAAGTTCTCCTAGATTGGCAAAATCGTACACTGTGCAACGTCAACAACAAGTGAAAAATATTTTCTAGATCAAGTTTAACCAAAAGAAAGAAATAGTTTGAAATATAAACATTCAAACTGTATACTCTTTTTCAACGATTATTTGAAAAGATTAACTTTAATTTTGATGCTATTTTTTTTTAAAAAGTTTTCCTTTTTTATTACATGAAGTACCCTTAGTTAAATAGTTGTTCCTTTTTAAATAAAATTTTTATGTTCCAAACTAGACGAAATTAAAATTATTCGATTAATTATTATTTGCGCGATTAATCGATTAATACACAACAGCGATTAATTTAATACTCTAATGGTTACGTGCAAACATATACATTGTCAAAATCCAACGATAGTATGTTGTTTTTAGAATATGGTTACCTCCAACCACATTTATTTTGCGTTAGACATCTACATATTAATTCTAAACCATCCAACATAAACTATTATAATTGCATAGTAGATAGCTTTGATAAAAGTGTTGGTGCACAAATTGCTTATCCATGCCATTACATTCTGAAACATTTATAAAGAAACTGTAGAATCAAAAGATCAAAAAAGAAACGATTTCCAAAAAAAATTGGTAGGATGATTTAGATTACATTAAAATAATTATGGGTAAAATGTTATCTATAAACCGACTTATAAGATACCTTATGGGCTCAAAGACTATTTCGAAAAGAGATTTGTATGGGGGCTATGTCAAATAATGTACCGATTCCAAAATTTAAACATATATAATTTCATAACATTATCTCCAAAATTGCGTACTTTGTAAGGCACAACTTTGCGCACAAGGTTTGAATTTGTAGCTAGCCAGCCGGACGAACGGACATCGTTAGATCGATTAAGAAAGTAATGATTAGTTAATCGGTAAAATTAAATCGGCTGTAAAAACAATAACAAAAACTCTTCCGCATCAAAACGGATTAAAACATACATATCGTCATATGATTTCAAGAAGGCCCTACGTTACAAAAAAATTCAAAAACGACTTTTTGATCGATTACCATGGTTCGTATGAAAATACATGTTTCTTGCAAATCTTACACTCCTACAATAGGAGTATCAACAAAATTCTAAAAGGCCTCAGTGCAAACGACTTTCGATAAATATTAAATATAAAGATATTGTTGTGTTTTTATAAGAGATTATTATTACAAATAAAATTCTTCCTCCCGACTTTTTTTGCCAACCAGTGTTTTCAACTATCCGCAACAAAGACTTTAGAGAGCGTTATTTGTAATGACTTTCACACCGATACCAACATTTCAAAGAGAATTATAAACTGCACGTAGGAATTGGGAATCAAGTTTATGCCAATAATTTTATAATATTTATAATCAACTAGCTGCCCCGATAGACTTGATTCTGATTTTAAGATTCACAGTAAAATTGCTTGCGAATTGATGACGTACAAATCGGTGGATTCTATTATTAGCCAAGATGATGATGTCAACTATCCAACCGATACCAACCCGAATCGCCACGGTTGCTGCCTCACAATGTAATTTTAAGAAATGTATGAAAACACCTTTTGGATGAGTTCGGTGTTGATTAAGTGAACTGGCAAAAATTGACATTGATTTTGCCAATGTCTAGTAATTGCTTTAAAAATTATTTTCCATATTGCCTGTTATGAAATTCGATGCGCACATTTAAGTTCATTGACTGTTTCCACAAAAATGAAGACTTCAAACAAGCGACAAGTTCATCGGCTGGCGTTGACTGTATAAGTTGTTTGGCGAAAATAACCTGCCAACAAAATCATCGCACCACCAAAATGGTTCTGATTGTTTCGTAGATCATGCATCATTCGGTGCAGTGCTGCCAAGGACTTCTTATGCGCCATCGTACATTCATTCTAAACGATCAATTTACTCTGCTGCAAAACTTTGGCCATTGCAGAGTTCTTTGTAATATTGCATATCGGAGTTTTTCAAGTTTGTAAGTTCAATGGCAATTTGAGAGCTGAATAAACCGTTCGACCATCTCCTCTAATTTTTTGATACTGTTCTCAAGGCTTACATAAATTCAATTGTCTTTGGATGGAAGGTCCCACTGCCACTTATTCACAGTTGGTATGTATTAATATCAAAGCTTATTGTGCAAAGTCTAAACACTTTTACTGTTACCGCTCCCCAGTTATTTAAAAACCCTATATAGCCTTTGTATAAGAAGTGCCTTTCCCATTTATCTAACACATTCCACTTGATGACAGATGTGTCGTAAAGATAACCAAACCATTTGTTCTAAATTTTAAAATTTTAAAATTAATTCTTCCCCAGATATACTGTTATTTTCACTGTATTCTTGCGAAAGGTGCCACGCCCATTTTTAAAAGATGTTTTATCTTGATATCCAAGCAACTTGTTCCAAAGTTGGAAACTTTTACTGGAACCGTTCTCCAAAAATACTATAATTTATGTTGTATTTGTATGGGACGTGATTCGCCCACTTTTTGAATTGAGCCCAGTTTGGCAGACAGACATCGTGTTTCAATATCCAAGCTACAAAGTTGAAAACTTTTACTTTTACCGTTCTCCATATATATAAAATTCTATTTTGTCTTTGAATGAGAAGTGTCGCTCCCACTCTTCTAACCGATTCAACTTTTTGGCATATGTTTTGGTTTTATTATCCACGAGAAAACTTTTCTAACTTTCCTTTCCATAAAAACCATTTTCGGAATATTTTAACAATCAACAAAATTTACCGAAATCGATCCAGCAGTTCTCAGGTGATGCGATTAGCAACGCACATCATTTCATTTTTATTAACATTAATAATCGATTAAAAGATTAACTATAGAATACATTTATAACGCAAAAAAGCAGCACATTTTTATGATTTGGATTAGAATTTTAAACAGATTCCCATCATTTGTAGTATACTTGGGTAAAATAAGAAGATTGTCTTCATCAAATTATTTTAAAATTTCGAGCCTGTACTTTGTAGTCAGACGGACAGACAGTCATGGACTAAGATCTACTAAGAAAATAATTTTAATGTTTGTGGTTCAGGCTATACAAATTTCTTCAACTATTTAAACCAATTTTTATTGAACGGACTGTATGCGAATGAAACACGTTGAAACATTGCACTTATTACTTGAGTTGACCACAAAAGTTATTGTTTTGCATGAATGCAAACATGCATCAGAAACATTTAATATAAGATTTAAAATAAAAGGCCATGCATTTTTAAATAGATTCGGCTCCACTCAGCCAGTCATTCATACATCCAGTCTGTCATACTTATTAATTCTTGGATGTATGTTTGTTTAATTTGTATTGTTTGAATTTGGTTGCAATGCCCTTGAGACCTTATGTATGCCTGTTTGTTTTAAAAGCCCTTTGTATCAAAGAAAAACAAATAAAAAATTTTAATTTATATGATAAAAAAAACTATTTTAAACATAATTATTAATTTAAATTAAAAAATAATGTTTTTAAAAAAAATAACAGTTAAATACCGATAATTTTAAAAATTATATTAATAAAACTTTAAAGGATTTATAAATGTAAAATTTTTCATATTTTAACACCTACCTATATGTGCGCTTAATCCGAATCTGCGGTACGTGTGGCTCGTACAATCACAGAACACTTTTTATTTTTGTATGGCTTTTCGACATTTTAGGTGGCCAAAATCTAAGTATTACCCTCCATATTCATGTCTGCAAAATAAAAGAAGCTCTACTTAATATTCTTGTGCAGTATGAGAGTGAAACTCGATGATACAATTTAGATCTACTCCATTAAAAATGCTATATACATTTTTTGCTTCCTTTCTTTAGAGTATTCAAAGTGTCATTAGCTAAATAATGTTACTCAAAAACCAACAACACTATTATATAAAAATTAATATATAGCAGACATTTCATAGAAATGTCGATTTAAGCTTCATTCTTTATTATTATTTAAACAAAATCTAACCTAAAAACAGTTAGCACCACTGTACTTATTCTACTCGATTTGGGTTTAACCGCCGATTGCCCCGCTTGATAAATTTTTAAACGAGCACAGTGTAATAATTTATGCGAATGCCGGTAGAAAATTTTCCTAATCACGGTTCACACAGGTGTGTAGTGCTCTTCTATTGGACTTTTTCAACACGAAACCCGTTAATTTTTAGTAGCAAATTATTGCAAATATTTTATCTTCCCTTATTTTACCAAATTTAGATCTTTTGACAAAATTCAATTTAATGTTTTATATACTCTCTTATTGGCATATACAATGCTTATATAGAAACTCGCTATAATTCATCAACATCATAAATAAAAACTTTTTAACTTGCATCTAAACTTTAGACTCTAAAGTAAATGTTATTACATCAAAATTCTTTTCTCCCGAATACAGCATGTTTGTTTTCGAAGTAGGGGATAGGATCGGGTGTATGATCCAGTCCAAGGAATCTCATACCAATATTTATGTTATCGGTGTCCCTTAGAGTTCTTACGTTCAAGTTTCCTATCATAGTCCCTGTTCGATATGCAAAGGTCGTCATCATAGGTTAGGGGGCTTCCAATATGGAGCTTTCTGGCAAGATTTTTATATTGCGAATTCCCACATGGAAGCACTACTTTTTTTCCTCGCTGCTATTAAAAATTTGATGGCTGGTTAAAAAAAATCTAATTTCTTTGTTCGGTAATATTTCGGGGATGATCTTAAACAAATTTTAAAATTATTGCAACACAACCTGCTTCCATGTAAGGAAAAAACACTTAAAACATTGTTCGTGCACTTTTACTTTAAAATAATTTTTTTTTTATTATTATTTATTTATTTATTTAATAGTAAGTTACATAATTTCTTACCTTCTAAGGTAAGGCTTTGCCTTATATATTAAATATTAATAGGTTAATAACAAAAATTCAAGTATATTTATAAATTATTTATAATTTTGAAGGAACTTTAAAATAATGATTTTAATTATTCACTTACTTATAAGGGATAATGCAAAGGTATTCAAGCATTAAATTAAAAATTTTCTTAAATGGTGTTCGCATCTCTGCTGCTTTTCAGTAGTGTGTAATAGCCCGCACATATATCAGCGCTCATGCAGTTTTCGTGCTTCCAGAAACCAACAAATTTTTACTGGGTACCTACTTGCCTGAGACGTCATGATGCATTTTACCCATTCAGTGGTAGTTAGAGGAACACATCTATGTATATAAATACAATAAAAATGAAAAATGTTTGTCTGTTTGTTTGTTTGTTTGCTTATAGGCTCCCAAGCTGGTGAACCGATTTTCCTGAAATTTTTTACAGCACTATCACATGAGTCCCAAAAATAAAATAGGATACTACCTATTTTTCCATAGTGGCAGGGGATATGGTACTCTCCATAGGATGCCAATGTTAAGTATCGCATATCTTAAGAGCCGCAACACCAATTTTCTTCCACAGTTTGCTGTAGAATCTTCTAAGCCCCGAAATTGAAATAATATATCAGCTCGGGAAACGGTAGCACCCATTGGACTCCAATGTTTAATATCGCATATCTTAAGAACGGTTACAGTGAGAATGTTGAAACTTGGTAGGAGTCACTCTTATGTTAAACTACACCTTTTAAAATAAAAGTAAAAAAGGTAGGCGCAGGGGTATCAATACCCCAATGGGATGCATATATCAAATATCGCGTAACTGAAGAACTATTATAGCGAGAATCTTCAAACATGGTTAAATCTACTGCTATGGTTAAGTTTAAATTTCAAAATAAAAATGGGATCGGTGGACGGAGGAGGCGCACTATCCCCTATAGAACAAAAACATGAAATACCGAATATCTGAAGATAAAAATCTTCAAGCTTTTAAGGACTCACTCTTATGATAAACTACACCTTTCTAAAAAAAAAAAAAAATTAAGGAGGAAAGTGCAGGTGGAGCAATAAATAACATATAAATGAAAAACCGTATGTTATTTTGTTCCCTAAAAGCTCATAAGCTAGTGAACCGATTTTCTTGAAATTTGTACAGTAATTTTCTGATTACCCAGCGCTAAACATAGGCTATTAAAATTTTTAAATTTTTAAGTGGGCCTGGCACCTCCCATAAAATGACAATAAATATTTTTCATATTTGGAGTACTGTAACAGTGAAAGTATTCCAATTTTGTACATAATAACACACAACATCTTTAAAAAGTAGGTTCAATGGGATAAGTAGGCATGACACCTCCCATACGAATACATACCTGTTATACGGTAACTGTAAAATCATTAAAATTTAGTACAAGATGCTTTGTTATCAACACACGATATCTGATTTAAAAAATCGTTACCAATTTTATTTCGATCGGGGCATATCGCACTTGTTTAACAATAGTGTATTAACTCAAAATTTAAAAATTCAGTAGAAGCAAACCAATTTTTAATTTAACATAAAACGCATATGTGCGAAAGAATTCTTAAACCAACAGTTTTATTACCAAAAACTAAACCAAATAGCATGATATTTTTACAGCGGTTAGATATGAATACATATTAAACGTTTCGTTTTTTTTCCAAAGAAAGAAAAGAGAAAAATTTTGATATAATACACTATTGTTGAACTAGTGCGATATATAAAGTAAATGTATTGTATAACCGAAACTTCGTTCAATTTTAGTTTTAACTTTTGTTGTTTTTGTTTACTCAAGTTTAAACTAGGCTTAAATTAAAATATTTTGAAGACAATTAATTCAAATTGTGATCCTTATAATAATCAAAACGAAAATACATACTAAGTTTGATTAAATTTCTTCAAAAATTGCGCATAAAGTTTACATGAACAGCCAGCCAGCCAAAACGATGACCATCATAAGATCGATTTACAAAGTAATACTGAGTCGATCAATACACTTAACGGTGGATCTAGAATTAATATTTGTATGTCTAACATACATCAGTACAAACGTATAATACCCTCTTCACTATGAAGATGTGGGTATACAAAATTAACCAGTATTATAATACTAGAGTGACCATGACAATGATTGTCCTCATGTCGCAAGAGCGGAACAAGTTTTGTACTTTTCTATACTTACAAATCATTATATTTTGAGGGTAAAAACAAAGGAAATTTTAAGAGTTGTCATGTTTAAGGGACATTTTAAAATTAAATTAATTTTTTGTTGAAAAAAATTTATTTTGAAAAACTAAAATTTATCAGAATCCTGAATAAAATAAAAGTCCAGTAAGGAATGTATAAATTTCTTTAAATTCCAAAACATTAGATATTTTTTAGTATAATCAGTTTGCCATATCGTTCATATGCTGCAACAACGTCATAAGTCAAAAATCGCACATTTTGTCTTAATATCAATAATGCATAATAGTATTCAAATCTATTATGTTGTGTGTAAATTTAAAACTTTAAGGGTCTTATCTGAAAACTAATATTTTAAGTTATGTCGATGTTGCAGCAAATGAGCGATAAGAAGTAATCATCATATTGTTATTGTTGAATTAATTACACATTTTTTTTTACACAATATTTTTACAGCGGCAAAATAGAAACATCACTTATCGATTTCTTCAAAAAAGTGAAAAATAAAAATATTGAGTTAATACACAATTGTTGAACAAGTGCGATATCTTTACTTTTGTTTTATACATATTTTATTCATAAATATTTTTAAATGACAAACAATTTTCAGACAAATAATTCTTACAAGTCTTAAATTCTTTGCATAAAGTTGCTAGTCTGTTGCCAGTCAATCAGACTTCAAGTCATTTAATATTTTGTTATTTGTTTTATCATCCATTTCTTGTTTATTTGTTAAAATAACAGGAATGTCAAGTTAAATGACAACTGGATGTATATTAATTTGTTTGTTTGTGTTTTTCCAGATTTTGGCTTAGATAACAGGTTGTATATTTTAGTTTTATTTTTAAGTTTTCAAAAAAAAAAACAATATGAAAATATTTTTATTTTCCATGCCATTTAACTTGCTTTTGAAATGGCTGGCCACAAAAACAATTAAAATCTATTTTCAGAACGACTCAAACATTTCTGAGAACAACTTTAATTAAAAAAGGGACCCTTAAATTTAAGTTTATTTTAAAAATGAAGTTTAAGTTTGTTTGTTTGTTAGCTTGCTAAAATTCCTCCTATTATTTTTCGAAAACTCGAAAGTTATATTCTTAAAGAGAAACTTGTCTTATAGTGTTAAGTACCTTATTGCAGAGTGCTTGTCAAATATTTAAATTTTCTTCTGTAAATATCAGCTCGAATTTGCAGTGTTACATTGTTCCACTAGAGCGTGTTTTACTTTGACCTGTCAAACCTCTGATATCAGCTGTTTTACGGCAAATATATAGCATTTTCTAAAAACCTTTTTCAAATTCAACGAAACCTCTTTTAAAATAAACGAAATTCATATTAAACTATTTTAAAATTTTTTAGGGATTACTGGGCTTACATGCGACCCAACTCAAAATTCAACAAAACTCTCTAATGACTGATATCTTTTGTTGTCATCGACAAGTTTATGTGGACTTGTAAATGGCCGATTCATTTTGCAAGCCCTTTAATTTGAATATTAAAAGCTGGTTAAAAAAATGCAAAAATGTATTATTTATCATTGTTAGAATATTAATTAATACGTCCAATATATACTTAATTTATTTTATTTTCCATTTTTTGCAATTGCATTAAGTTCTAGAAAAAATATTTGTTAAAGCTTCGAAGGCTCTTAAAGCAATGTAAACAATCAAGAACACAATGCTTGTGTCCAAAATGCAAACTTCATTTAAGGCGACCGTACACGACATGTATTTGTCATCTAAAATGTCAAATTTCCCACTGGAAAATACATACATGTCGTGTGTTGCCTTTTTAACTTTGCTTCTGTAAAAGTCAGACGCAAAGTCATCTGACAAAATTTCAATTAGAGCGTGCTCTATTTTCTTCTGACAAACCATCTGACATCAGAAATTTATGCTGGGAAAAACTCGGCAGCGGCGTCCCCCATTGGCGGAATTATTAGCCGGCTGAAGTTAATATTTTACAATACCGATATACATATGTATGATAATTTCACCATTGATTAGAAATTATGTATATATTTTCAAAAACGTTTTGTTATAATATCCTAAATTGGTATCTTCCAATTTAAAGAAAAATATGTTTAGATGGCAGAACTCTTTTTCGGCGCAGACAAAAATTTGTATGGCGGCCGCACGCTATTTTGAAACCGAGTACTGCTTTGGTTTCTGCAATAACTATGCGAAAAAAACATAGACAATGTCAGAAGCAAATTACATGTACGTTTGTGACCGAATATTATATAACTTATGTAAAACAGCAATTTTGACAGACATGCACAATTACATGTGACTTTAAATTTGACAAGTCAGATGTAAAAAATATGTCGCCTTTATGCTGCTAAAATAAAAAAAAATTTTTTTTTATTATTATAAGCAAAACTATATATTTTTAATTTGTTTCATTACTTTTTATTTTCAATACAAACTAACAAACAGAATTTCCTAAAATAAAATGTGATTTTATTACTACTTGCCCAAGGGTGCCTCAAGGTACTCCTTGATGTCTTCTCACCTGGAACGTAAGCGACTAATTGTACGGCCTTAAAAATATTTTATAGAAGGAGGCGCAAAAATACTCTAAAAAAAATTATTTTCATAATATATTCCCATTTATTTTAAAGCTTGACATTATATGAAGCTTTTCTGATGCTGACTGCAAATTATTCAATAACTGTTTTTCTCATTTTGAGCACGGGTGGGAAAGTTAGTGCGAATATACTTTTTTTGTCTAAGTATCGTATTTAATAAGATTTAAATTAAGAAATTTAAAAGAAAGCACACGAAATTTTATATTTGATTTTATAATTTTCCATTTTTTTATTGAAATAAAATTTTAGTGAAAATTTGAGAACAGAATTTAAACTGTCCATTCCTTATTCTCTGCGTGTGCTTTTATACAAATATAAGAAATTGTTTCACACTTTTACAAATTTAAAAGTTGTTTCTGAATTAATAATTATTTTCTTATTTTAAATTGACTTATAATAAAAGATTCATTAAGAAAAGGTAATCAAATTACAAAAGGCCCTGACAAGGCAACTACATCTGTTACAAACAAGAGGATAACTTTTTGTTCGAAAAAGTTTTAAATTAAATTGATTAAAAGAACTTTTAGGTCGATTATGGCCTATAAGCCATAATGATTCAACAAATATACTCAACAAAGAGGTTTTTTAACAAATACGTTAAATTGAAAAATGGACAAAATGTCCTAATACTCGTAGACAAAAAAAATTTCAAATTTTATTTTACAACAAGTCTTTTTTTGTTCAATTCAACAGTTTTGTTTGCAGTTGGTAAATTAATTGATTTAGTTTTATTGATTGCCAATTTATTCGCATTTATTTCTTATTTTAACATTTAATTTCGCTTATGAAATATAAATTTTTAAAATAAACATGACTTTTATTTTTGTGAAAAAAATAATAGCTACATAAGAAATGCCTTTAATTTTAGTCCAGTAACTGATCCAGACTATGCGACATGTCCCATAGAAATATTTTAAGAAATGAAAAAATTGCTGACCAGAGAAAACAAAAAAACCCATATTGTTGCATCAACATGTCGCATAGTCTGAAGCGGATATAGAAAAAATTTCATAATTTTTTATGTTTGTTTAGAAAAAAATAAAAATCAGAAAATAAATTGTATTTTTGAAAAAAACTTGTAGAACAAATATATTAAAAAAAATTATGATGATCATAACGATCAACATAATATTTTAGGCTTGTATGTGCTTTATTATTCCCACCACCTAAAAACAATAGGACTATAATGATTTTGTCATTTCGCTTTTAACATCGGAGACCTCTTGGATCCTTCTGCTGCGTTGTGTGTAATATAACTGATGAAACTAAAAAATCATATTAATGCTTTAACGAAACTGTTATAGGAGCATAAATGTTGAAGATGTTATTAGAGTTTTCTTAGATACAATTCTTACTTTTAATTTTTAAACATGCTAGCAGTTCACACTGAATTTTCTTCTTTTTTTACTTAGTAAAATTGGAAAATGTTCAATAAAAGATCAGTATGTCATCTTGTTTTCTTAAAAATTTAAAAAAGTCAAAATTTTAAAGGCCATTGTAAAAAAAAGAAAATTGTGTTTTGACCATGGAAAAATAAGTACAATGTATAGTCATTAAAAAATTTGTTCTCAATTTTAAACCCATATAACGTCAAACAAAAGAAAATAAGATAAAAATTTAAATTATAAAAAGCGTCAAAATCAAATAAATTAATTTGACATTCCATGACTCTCCCTAATGAACCAACCTGGTACTTAATATGCTATGGTTTGGACTGTATTATTTTAAATTTCTTGCTATTAAAGTAAAGAAAATCTATGCGCTAAGTTTTGACTGTCACTGTACATCACAATACATATGCAATACATTTGGCACATTAACCCTGCAAGTAATAGGACCAGCCCAAACACGCGTGTAAAGACTAGCCCACAAGAGACTAGGACTAGTCCAATAGTAACCCAAACGTATGGAAAAAACATGGTCTATTTAACATTACGATGTCCTAGGGCAGGACCATATAACCCATATTTGGACTACAAAGGAGTAGTGTTAAAACTACTCCATTGTGTACACCAGAGGATTAGTTTTAACTTCGTTTAAAAACAAAAACATGTTAAAAAACGAAGACATGTCGTCTCACTTCAAACACTTTTAACAATGCCATGGTCCATCCTTGCATTACATCGGACCAGTCCATGGAGTAGTCCATTTCATGAAATTGGATCAGGTGGTCCAATAATATTTGCAGGAAATGAACTGTTTTGCATATGCTTTGCGAGAGAATTTCAAAGTACAGAGACACGCAAAACTAAGCGCACAAATTTTATATAAATTTAATAAAAAGAAATTTGTTTGACTGTAAAACATTTATAATAATACAGTCCAAACTAAATTTTCTATTTTTTAAATTGACTTTTAAAATTTAAATTTTAAAAAACAGTAAGAATCGGAAATTTTCCAATATTACCATTAAAAAAAAATCCAGTGTGAACTGCGATGCACATGCTGTTTGGAAATTAAAAGTAAGAATTATACATAAAAAAAACTCCACTAAAATCTTCTATATTTACGCTTTTATGACAGTTTCGTGAAAGTATTAAAATATTTTTTTTAATTTTATTACTTATCTAACACACTGTATTTGAATTAAGATCAACTAAATTAATGAGCGTAAAAAACATAGGGGTGGGCTTCTAAACAATTGTTTGCTTGAATGAGCATCACTGACCTAAACACTCGTTTTACATATTAAATTATTTAAAATATTACTCATACGTACAGTTAACATCAGGGCTGTGGAGTCGGAGTTGAGGTTTGTGTAGCGGAGTCGAAGTACCCACAAGAGCTTGCGGCTTTGACTCTAAAATTTTTCGGCATAAAAATGTTTTTTAATATTTTCCAAAGTAAAAATTCTTTGTAAAAATTAACGAAAAGTCATTTGACTGACTTTTTTAATGAAAGCAAATTATAAAAGCCATTTAGGTGTCCATAATGTACTTACAATAACTTAAGATCCATGTTGCATATTTGTGCGCATAATTAAAATTAAAAAGTACCAAAAATTACAGCCCTGCAACAGCAAGCAATGTCTTAAAAAGACAAAAAAAGTAATTGTTGTACATACTAATTAATAAGAAATGTACACAATATTAAAATATGTAAAATTCCTCTTTATTAGGATAACAATGCACAAACAGCATACACTCCGTATTCAGTTTGGCACTTTGCTTAAGCCAATGACATTTAACGCAACTAAATGAAAATTTCATTAAGTACATTATAGTTGGCCACATATGTTTTATATGTATTCGCAGACTTGCTTTAGTTGACTTATCCATCCCCATGCATATTATGGTTGGGCAAACAGTAATTTATTTGGACTAATGGTAGTGGGTAAACAAAAAAAAACTCCCCAAAATTGTTCACCAGTTAAAGTATTATTCAAAATAAAAATCAGTTTTAATTAAAAATGTAATCAAGTGAATTAAACTTTTAATTGATACTATTAATATGTTTTCTTGTGGAAATTTAATAATTTTTTTTAAAAATATCTCAAGTTTTAATTAATTAAAAAATTTTATCAAGTGAATTAAACGTTTAATCGAGTGAATACAACGTTAAATGTATACTATTGATTTTTTACTGGAGCAAATTTAATTAATTTTTAATTAATATCACCAATTTCATAACAAAATTCACTCTTAAGTTTTTTAATAAAAACTTTATATCAAAATTAACTTAACTATCGTTTAAAGAAGCAAAAAATATAGTCCGTCAATCCCAAACATATGACACGCTTCACAACGTTATTTAAAGGCAACTATTCGGTAGTGCGACCTATTGGTGATCATGAATCTGCCAAGAAAAAACATTACTCTTAAAATTATAATGCATGAGTATAAATGTTAATAGAAAAAAAGTATCAACAATTTGATAAAGAAAAAATATTAAAATTAAAAAGTACAAAATAAAAATAAAAGAAAACTAATATAATTAAAAATAAAGAAAAAGTATTATCAGCACGACAAATTTCCGGGTCATGGTTATCATTGTCTTTTTGGCGTTAGGTAAATATTTTATGAGGGCTTTCCAATTTAAGTAGCGCGTAGATATTAATGGAGGGCATTTTATGACTTAGAATTTTCAACTATAGTTCCACACTTTTTACAACTGAGATCAAACCTTAAAGATAAAAATAACAAATATAAAATATGCTGAATAAAAAATATATAAAAATAACAACGCATCAACATAAAGATTCAATAGACAACACGCATGAATATGGAAATTTATGCCATTCGAAATACAATACTGAAGTACAAAATGTAAAATAGAATAATCATATACAAACGAACGGGCAAGTTAAATAGAGATTCCCAAACATTTTTTATATGTAATAGATTGTAATAAAATCTTATAATAATAAACCAATTTAATCAAAATTAATGCAATATGTTATGCACAAATTGATCAATTTCATGCACTATTTAATGAGTTTGAGGTAACATTAAGGTTCACTAGGTCTTCATGTTTGCATACCTCTGTGCTATGCAATTGAGGCGATAAAATAACATTTTCTTTTCTCATTCCAAAATAAAATCTGTACAATTGTTGCAAAAAGTGTAATCAAAATCAGTAAAAAAAAATATACTTGATTGTTGCAAAAATAGAAGAAGAAATAGTTCATAAACTAGAAATACGCAAAATGTATCGATTTATGCAGATACATATTAAATTACACGCGCTACTAACACATCAACTTACGCCACAAAAGCAATATAAATTTGTATTCTCCCAAACAGCAGACAATAAATGCAAAATGCAATATAATACTTTTAAATATAGTTCGATGAAAGAGTTTAAAAATATTAGTAAAAACTAATAGAGCTTCCAAACTGCTAGGGTTTTTTAATGCCACTTTTTTACATTCCGAAGCCCCGTTTCGAATGTCGCGGGATCCAAAAAATTTACAGTCTAAAGAAAAATAAGAATATGATTTCCAAATTTTTGGAAAATTTTGAGGTTTGAATTATTTTTGTTTTTTGGGAAATTTAATGTGTTAAACTCAATTGCATCATAGTTCCTTTGTTTTTAAAATGCAGTTAATGATTCCATCAGCTGAAAACTATGCAAAAATGTGCTGACTATAATAAAATTAAAAATGTATAGATGCAAACAAGGTAAAGTTATGTTGCTCTCATTTTTTTAGAATTCTGTAAATAGATTAAAATTATTTAATTTGCTTATTGTAAGTTACTATTTGTAACGTTAGGCCCAATGCTCCTTATTGGATTGAGGGGAATATATATACTATTTGTAACTTGCTACGTACCAGCGATGAGCATAAATGCCACTCAAATAACAAATATGTATATGTTTTTTTAAGTGAACGCTGAGATATCACTTACAATCAAACAAACGAATGATGTGAATACATGATTCACCACAACAAGCGTTAAGTTTCAAAATGCATGTTTTTGCTTGCAAATTTTGTTAATTCATACTTTTTGCAAAAGCATTAAATATTTATGATTGTTATAAGCATTTATTTAACAATAAATTAGGTCTTTATTTTGTAGAATTAATTTTACATTGTCTGAGCTTTGATTTTATTAATTGTACTAAAACTTTTAATTAAAGCAAGAATGAGTGCTTTATACGGCTGTACCGAATCTTTGAAAACCCTTCACATATACATGGTTGGAATACTTCCGTAGTGCCTTGTATATGGCAAATTATGGGCCAATGTTTATCAAAGTTGACAGTGTGATTTATAGTGTTATTAAACTATGATTGATCAAATTGTAATACAACATCATTATTCGTTACGGTTTTGCGCGTACTACAGTGTTTTTCGACAGTGGGCTTTATATGGGCCTGTTGTAAATTCTGAACCGATCTTTACGAAATTGGTTTAATTTCTAGTCATACAGGACACACAGAAAATATAAAAAATTATTTCAATTAAAAAATTGTGACATATGTACATAAATAAAAACCGGCACTTTGTTATATTGTAATGTAAAAAATTGGTCTATTGTTTTACTAAGCCATCATCAGAATAACCTTCCCAAATAAGGATTTTGGTATGACAGCGGACACATGTAGGTAATAAAAATTGATATGTATAATTGATTTCAAAATACAAAGTCAAATGTAACTGAAAACGGCCACAATAGGTGTAATTTTTCACCTGCAACAGCATGATGATAAAATTAAAAAAAAAACGGCAATTCTCTATTGTTCTTAAAACGGATAGAGGTCTTTCTTTTACATTTGTCTCTTAATTAATTTTTATTCGACTAGCTTATAATTCCTTATTTAAAAGAAACAAATTTTATTTTCAAAATATTAAACTTATCCCCAAAACTGTCAATCACCATATTTTGCAAGCTCTTCGTCAATATTAAAGTCAGATTTTTGTGCCTTTTTTATTGACATCTACATACTTGAATAAAAGTATGTATTTAAAATGACATTCTTTAAAGTTTAAATAACCGCAACAAAAAGTTTTTAACTTTTGGTTAAAAACTACATTTAACTGGATTACGTGGCAGCTCTTCACACATATTTGACTTCATGAGTTTGTATATGTTTTTAGTTCATGTATGTTTTTGTCTCAATTTAACCAGAGGAAAAACTCAGAACACCATCTTACTTCAGACCTTTTAAAAAGCCTACTTAAAATTTTTTTGATTCAATTACTATTCTTATCTAACTGCTAAAAATGCCTCATAGAAGGGAGTAAAGAAGGAGTTGAATTTTTCCTATTGTTTTTTTTTTTATCTCGTTACCATTCTTATGTAACTGCGAAAGAAGGGAGAACGGAAGGCCTACTTCGCAGTCATAACGTGTGTAAAAAAGGTATCAGTATGGAATAGAGCGAGCAGGCCTTGTACATCCAAAAGAAGGAGTACAGAGGCCTTCTAGAAGGCATCCGTACTCCTTCTTTTTTTCGCTGGGTATATGCATATTTTCCTTGTACTAAGTTTATATAATTTTATATGTTATGGAAGAGAGAGGTGTTTGTATAAAAAGTTGGTTAATTTAGTCTAGTGGCGTGCTTAAATCCTATTTTTTATAATTTAAGTCCACATTCGCTCTTTATTTTTGTATACTCTTCTTCTTTATTTCCTTTTAAAAAGTATAAGTTATAGTTGTTTTAATCAATTCCGTTTTTGAAAATTTATTTTTATTTACAGGGTTTTCGGATTTATTATGACCTTTTCGCAAATTAAATGTCAATCACCACTTCTTAGAGGGTTCCATTACAAATATTGCGTTTTATGAAATTCTTAAATAAATTAAAATTTTTCGACTTTTGTCGAATCAAAAGTTGTAAACAGAAATAAAGCTTGTATTGCTTGTTTTATTTGCAGCTTCGTTTTTTATATGTCGGTAAAAATAAGCCTAGCTGCATTTTTCAATTTTTTATTAATTTTTAAAAAACAAAAATTTCGAAATTTTGATAAAAAAATTATTTTTTTTTCCAAAAAAAAATTATGTTTTTAAAACATGAAAAATTGCATTAAAAAGGAACCTATTCAGCGCTTCGTTAGATCAATGAAACCTGTTTCATTAAAATGTATTTAAAGAAACATTACATTAGATCTATGAATATTATTCATTGGATGAATAAAAAATTTTCATTAGATTCAATGATTTTATTTCATAATATTTCTGAATATATTCGTTAATTTGATGATAAATATACAACATTTTAATGACACAATTTCATTAATAATAATATTTTTTATCACTATTTTAATGAAGACTTTCAATTTTTTTATTATTTTTTTTTTAATTCCCTTAGCTAATACCGCTAAGCTTCACGCTTGTCTGCAGGAACCAGAATGAGTCTCTGGCGGGAATCTATCCCGCAACTTCGGCGCGGATAGACTAGCTCACTACCAGCTAGCCTACAGGGGTAGCGTTACATACTTTATGTAGGTAGGTATGTACATATTAAAGAAAACTTAAAACATACATATTTATGGATTGAAAGTTTTTCTTTCATTACTGTAATGACATTTTTCGTTGTCATAATGAAAATTTTAATATATGAAGGCATGCTTTTTCGAAATATTTTTAAACTATTATTAGTATTGTGGTTATTTTATTGAACTATTTATGGTTTTTAATCCAAATTTTTAATATTTTTAATTAGGCTTAAGTTCATTAAATTTAATTTTCATTAAATTATTTTTATGAAGAAAGGAATTTTACAACATGAAAATTAATTAAAATTTTTATTGATAATTTTTCATTCTTGACTCAATCTGGGCTCGAACCCAGGTGTTTACGGACAGGTTACCCTGACATGTTTCGATTGCAACCACTCAATCTCTTCAGAGGGCTTGCCGTTTAACACTCGCAGCCATCGACGACTGCTGACGTCATTAGTCAAACATCAATCCTTAAACCAAATTGTATTCAACCTTTTGGTAGATCGAAATTTGCTTTTGAATGATTATCTATTTTAATTTATTTTAACATGCTATTCCTTTACTTCTCTTTTTTTGTACTTTTGTCAAGAATTCTTCTTGAAGTTCAAAGTACATATATTTTTTGTTTTTTCATTTTTTTGTCTTTCTTTTTCTTGTTGACCTTTTCAGCACAACTTGAAGGACAAATGCAAACATAGAGCTCGTGCCTTGGCTTTAACAATTATTAGTATTGTGGTTATTTTATTGAACTATTTATGGTTTTTAATCCAAATTTTTAATATTTTTAATTAGGCTTAAGTTCATTAAATTTAATTTTCATTAAATTATTTTTATGAAGAAAGGAATTTTACAACATGAAAATTAATTAAAATTTTTATTGATAATTTTTCATTCTTGACTCAATCTGGGCTCGAACCCAGGTGTTTACGGACAGGTTACCCTGACATGTTTCGATTGCAACCACTCAATCTCTTCAGAGGGCTTGCCGTTTAACACTCGCAGCCATCGACGACTGCTGACGTCATTAGTCAAACATCAATCCTTAAACCAAATTGTATTCAACCTTTTGGTAGATCGAAATTTGCTTTTGAATGATTATCTATTTTAATTTATTTTAACATGCTATTCCTTTACTTCTCTTTTTTTGTACTTTTGTCAAGAATTCTTCTTGAAGTTCAAAGTACATATATTTTTTTTTTTTTGTTTTTTCATTTTTTTGTCTTTCTTTTTCTTGTTGACCTTTTCAGCACAACTTGAAGGACAAATGCAAACATAGAGCTCGTGCCTTAGCTTTAACAATTATTAGTATTGTGGTTATTTTATTGAACTATTTATGGTTTTTAATCCAAATTTTTAATATTTTTAATTAGGCTTAAGTTCATTAAATTTAATTTTCATTAAATTATTTTTATGAAGAAAGGAATTTTACAACATGAAAATTAATTAAAATTTTTATTGATAATTTTTCATTCTTGACTCAATCTGGGCTCGAACCCAGGTGTTTACGGACAGGTTACCCTGACATGTTTCGATTGCAACCACTCAATCTCTTCAGAGGGCTTGCCGTTTAACACTCGCAGCCATCGACGACTGCTGACGTCATTAGTCAAACATCAATCCTTAAACCAAATTGTATTCAACCTTTTGGTAGATCGAAATTTGCTTTTGAATGATTATCTATTTTAATTTATTTTAACATGCTATTCCTTTACTTCTCTTTTTTTGTACTTTTGTCAAGAATTCTTCTTGAAGTTCAAAGTACATATATTTTTTGTTTTTTCATTTTTTTGTCTTTCTTTTTCTTGTTGACCTTTTCAGCACAACTTGAAGGACAAATGCAAACATAGAGCTCGTGCCTTAGCTTTAACAATTATTAGTATTGTGGTTATTTTATTGAACTATTTATGGTTTTTAATCCAAATTTTTAATATTTTTAATTAGGCTTAAGTTCATTAAATTTAATTTTCATTAAATTATTTTTATGAAGAAAGGAATTTTACAACATGAAAATTAATTAAAATTTTTATTGATAATTTTTCATTCTTGACTCAATCTGGGCTCGAACCCAGGTGTTTACGGACAGGTTACCCTGACATGTTTCGATTGCAACCACTCAATCTCTTCAGAGGGCTTGCCGTTTAACACTCGCAGCCATCGACGACTGCTGACGTCATTAGTCAAACATCAATCCTTAAACCAAATTGTATTCAACCTTTTGGTAGATCGAAATTTGCTTTTGAATGATTATCTATTTTAATTTATTTTAACATGCTATTCCTTTACTTCTCTTTTTTTGTACTTTTGTCAAGAATTCTTCTTGAAGTTCAAAGTACATATATTTTTTGTTTTTTCATTTTTTTGTCTTTCTTTTTCTTGTTGACCTTTTCAGCACAACTTGAAGGACAAATGCAAACATAGAGCTCGTGCCTTAGCTTTAACAATTATTAGTATTGTGGTTATTTTATTGAACTATTTATGGTTTTTATCCAAATTTTTAATATTTTTAATTAGGCTTAAGTTCATTAAATTTAATTTTCATTAAATTATTTTTATGAAGAAAGGAATTTTACAACATGAAAATTAATTAAAATTTTTATTGATAATTTTTCATTCTTGACTCAATCTGGGCTCGAACCCAGGTGTTTACGGACAGGTTACCCTGACATGTTTCGATTGCAACCACTCAATCTCTTCAGAGGGCTTGCCGTTTAACACTTCATTCCTTTCTTCATAAAAATAATTTAATGAAAATTAAATTTAATGAACTTAAGCCTAATTAAAAATATTAAAAATTTGGATTAAAAACCATAAATAGTTCAATAAAATAACCACAATACTAATAATTGTTAAAGCTAAGGCACGAGCTCTATGTTTGCATTTGTCCTTCAAGTTGTGCTGAAAAGGTCAACAAGAAAAAGAAAGACAAAAAAATGAAAAAACAAAAAATATATGTACTTTGAACTTCAAGAAGAATTCTTGACAAAAGTACAAAAAAAGAGAAGTAAAGGAATAGCATGTTAAAATAAATTAAAATAGATAATCATTCAAAAGCAAATTTCGATCTACCAAAAGGTTGAATACAATTTGGTTTAAGGATTGATGTTTGACTAATGACGTCAGCAGTCGTCGATGGCTGCGAGTGTTAAACGGCAAGCCCTCTGAAGAGATTGAGTGGTTGCAATCGAAACATGTCAGGGTAACCTGTCCGTAAACACCTGGGTTCGAGCCCAGATTGAGTCAAGAATGAAAAATTATCAATAAAAATTTTAATTAATTTTCATGTTGTAAAATTCCTTTCTTCATAAAAATAATTTAATGAAAATTAAATTTAATGAACTTAAGCCTAATTAAAAATATT